>CM064567.1:25136042-25401042 GCA_032716605.1 Paralithodes platypus | reverse complement strand
CATCACCCATCTACCCACATATCAAAACGCACACCACCCATCTACCCACATATCAACACACAAATGACCCATGTATCCATATATCAAAACACACATCACCCATCTACCCACATAGCAACACACACATTACCCATCTACTCACATATCAAAACACCAATCACCCATCTACCCACATTTCAACACACACATCACCCATCTACCCACGTATCAAAACCTACATCACCCATCTACCCACTGATCAAAACACACATCACCCATCTACCCACATATCAAAACAAACATCACCATTGCTACCCACTTATCAAAACACACATCACCCATCTACCCACATATCAAAACACACATCACAATTTCTACCCACATATCAACACACACATTACCCATCTATCCACATATCAAAACACACATCATCCATCTAACCACATATCAAAACCCACACCACCCATCTACACACATATTAAAACATACATCCAGTAATATGTAAATCCCAGGACTGTTGATAAAGGAGTATATACTGTACAGGGAGACATGCAGCACTCTTTCAGGCGCGGGACTCAAACAGACGCACTCACAAACGAATATTCAGGAATTCAGATTTTACACGGATTTTCATGCGAGATAATGTATTGTCCTTTTTGGTAATATTACAAGAGTTTGTTAACTCTCTAATACAAACTTAAGCGGAGAGTCAAATGCATATTAAGCAACTCTGCGAAGCAGAGTGGTATCGCACACACAGGTCCCGCCCGTATACTGTGCACCGCAATTCAGCTTGTCCGTCGTCGTCGTCTGTCGTCCGTCGTCGTCGTCGTCCGTCCGGTAACTCCTCCTAGACCGTTCGATGGATTTTCACCAAATTTCACAGGTATATTCATTTGGTCAATGCAAAGGTCAGCCAATTTTTTTTTTTAAATTTAATTTAAAAGTTAAGGTCAAAGGTCAAGGTTAAATATAAGGTCAATATTTCATGTGTCTTAGTTTTTACTCAAATTTCTTAATTTTCATAATACAAGTTACTGGTAACCTCGATATCCTATTGACCAAATTTTAGATACAGATTCTGAAGGGTAAGGTCAAAGATCAAAATATTTGTTTTACTAGTATTTCTTATATTAACTGTTAGATTCTCACTAAACTTACCATGCATATTCGGAATACTTAGGGCAAGGTCATATAAGAAACTAAACAATTTCATATAAAAGATCAAGTTCACAGATCAAGGTCAAATATAAGGTCAATATGCTAGTTTAAATACTTTTCATGCAAACTTCACAAAATTTGGCGATATAGTTGCACTTTAAATGATAAGGGAAATAATACATTTTGAGACATATCATGAAGGTCAAGGTCAAGGTCAAAGGTCAAGGTCAACTATTCTATAAATACATATGGAACTAACTGATCGGTTTTAATGGAATTAGGCATGCTTATTTGATTTTCCTGGGCAATGTTAAGGAAACAAATTTTGTACTCTTACATAAAGGTCAAGGTCACAGGTCATAGTGAAAGGTCAACTTTTACTATTTATTTTTAGTTTTTATTCAAATGTCTTCATTTTCACTTTACAAGTTACTGGTAACATTGATATCGTATTTCACACATTATAGATACATATTATAAAGGGCAAGGTCAAAGTTCAAGATCAAAGGTCAAAATAGTATTTTTACTAGTATTTATCATACTAACTGTTATATTCTCACTAGGCTTACCATGTATATTCGGAATACCTAGGCCAAGGTCATACAATAAACTATTATATTCCATATGAAAGGTCAAGGTCACAGGTCAAGGTCAAATAAAAGGTCAATATGCTATTTTCTTTACTTTTCATGCAAACTTCACAATATTTGGTGAGATAGCTGCACTTTAAGTGAAAAGGAAAATAATAAATATTGAGACATCTAAAGGTCAAGGTCAACTATTCAATTAATATATATGAAACTAACTGATGTGTTTTAATGAAATTAGGCATGCATATTTGATGTTCATGGGCAATGTCAATGCAAACAAAAATGTACCTCTACTTAAAAGTCACAGGTCAAGATCAAAGGTCAACTTTTATTATTTATTAAAAAAGATTACTCAAACTTTAGAAAACTGGCTGTGTTATGGCTTATTACTTAAATATAGCCTAATATATATCAAATTTCACATAAACATTGTAATGGTTAAGGTCAGAGGTCAAGGTCAAAATAAGAGTATTTGTCATTTTCCCTAAATTCCTCCTTGATTGTTTAATGTAGTGTCATAAAATTATACAGGCAAATTCAGTTGGTCAATGCGACGACCATCCAAATATATGTATTTTACTATTAGTCAAAGGTCAAAGTTCAAGGTCACAATATATGATCACTATTTGTAATCGATAAGTATTTTATACGAATTAGGCTACACCATATTCATAATGCTAGTTAATACGAACATTGCTGTTAAGCTAACTAAATCATTGATAAGAAATTCTAAGGTCGAAGGTCAAGGTTAAAGGTCGATATATGATTTTTACTAGCATTTCTTATTTAATGTAAGATTCTCATTAGGCATATAATGTATATTCGGAATGCCTAGAGCAAGGTCATACAAGAATAAACATAATTCCATTTGATGGGTCAAGTTCACAGGTCAACGTCAAATATAAGGTCAATATGCTAATGTCTTTACTATTCATGTAAACTTCACAACATTCGTTGAGACAGTTGTGCATTAACCCGTACAGCCCCAGCGACGCGTCTGACGCGTCGGCGATGTATGTAACGCACAGCCCCAGAGACGCGTCTGACGCGTCACCCTAATTGCGCTGACCGTAACCTCAGGTGTAGCCACTCAAGAGGGCTCAGATTTGTATGGGAACTGTGTACGTATCCCACGCAACCGTGCCGATGGTTGAAAACTCTCAAAGTCCACGTGCGTGCGCGTGAGCGCGCAATAACCTGTTTTTTTGGGGTAATTGCCTTCAATTTTTTACTCTTGTAAAATACGTTTTCGGGTGCTCTGTAGGACCATTCTTTAAGCTTTTTGAGCGGTTTTTCGTGGTTTTTCCTTCATTCTAACCCATTCGCTATTGTTTCTGGAATAAAACCATTTTTTGAAAACCGGCCGGGTTCTGGTGAACAAACATTACAAAACTAGCCGGGGCTCCACGGGTTAAGAGAAAATTAAAATGTTAAATTTTTAGACATTATGAAGGTCAATATGAAGGTCAAAGGTCAAGGTCAACTATTCCCTTGATACCTCTGAAACTAACTGATTATCTTTAATGAAATTTGACACACTTATTTGATTTTCTAGAGTTACATCAGAGGAAACAAAAATATATTCCTGCATAAAGGTCAAGGTCACAGGCCAAGGTCATAAGTTAACCTTCATCATAACAAAAAAATCTCGATAAGCTGACGACTGTTAGTTGCATTTTACTTAACCCGGGAACTGCGGGGAGACTCTTAAGAGTTCCCCCGGCGGACTGCGGGAAGACTCTTAAGAGTCAGAGAAAAAAAAAATCAACTTTTGACATCGAAAAAAACAAAAAAAAAAAAAAAAAAATTGGCCCATGGGCCATGCAAAATCTCTGTCCTCTACCTCCCCTCCTTCCCCACTTTCCTCCTCTCCTTCAGTTATCACCTATTTTCCCTGTTATTCCCTTATTCTGAGGTATATTTTCGTGCTAACATTAGCGAGTTGCAAGTAGGGCGTTGTCATCACTGATAGCAAACGAGTGCAAGAGAGAGAGAGAGAGAGAGTATCGATCGACTGTGTCTCAGTGGCCTTGGGGGAAATTGGCGGGAAAGCAGCTTGCCTCACCCATACATTATACAACTCGCGGGCTATATCTCCGATTTTGACCATCCAAACTCTGTTTTCACTCGTTTTATTGTTGTTTCAGGTTAATACCTTTATAATCAACCCATAATAGGCACGTATGGATAAGTATTAATGCTATTTATGGTAAAATGAATATTTTAGTGACGGAAACACCTCAAATACATGCGCACAGGGAGAGGTGTCTAATTACCCCCATGCACACTTGTTAGGTTAAATATCATATATTTCAATCATATATATATATTATAATACTTAAGGTTAAAGGTCAAGGTCAAAGAACAGAAGAAGAGTGTTGATATTTGTCTTTAAACTCTTCCTAGACTGTTTAACCCTTTGTGTCCTGGTGACGTCTTTTTTATTGTATTCTAGCTAAAATTAGACGATTTTGTGGAGCTTATGAAGGATCTGTGGTAGTAAAAAGGGTTAATATAGTTGCAAGCCTGCTAATTTTATGGAGGACCTTCATAAATTAAATAAAATCGTCTTAGTATCCAGTATGAAATGAAACCGACAGAACTGTACCGAACGGGGGTTACGTATCGTCACCAAATTTTGCTGGCAAATTTGGTTGGTCAATGCAACGATTGTCCAAATGTGTTGTTTTTGTTATTCAAAGGTCAAGGTGAATGGTAAAGGTCACAGATTATTGTCACCATTTCTTTCTTATATATATATTTTATATATATATTGTATATATATATATATATATATACATATATATATATATATATATATATATATATATATATATATATATATAGTATACAGTATATATATATATATATATATATATATATATATATATATATATAGACATATACTGTATATACAGTATACAGTATATATATATATATATATATATATTATATATATATATACTGTATATGCTGTATATAAACCTATTTTACCTAAGAAATTCAATACTACTTGCCGAATTATAGGTTGCAGAGTTGTGTATGCATTTTTTTTGTTTTGGTAATACGAAAACTGCACACCTACTTTATTAATACATACGCACGTAAAAAACGACTTTAACACACTTTCACTTACACGACGACAAACAAGGCCATTAACATGTATAGATGAACACATATAATATATAGCCATCCCTAATTGTATGGAGCATCATTTACTGCACATTATTTTAAGAATATGTATATATATATATATATATATATATATATATATATATATATATATAGATATATATATATATATATATATATATATATATATATATATATATAGATATATATATATATAATTTATACATAATATATCTATATACAGTATACTGTATATATATATATATATATATATATATATATATATATATATATACTCGCGCACACTCACACACAGAAAGAAATGTGTTCATAAATATGCATGCAGTGTTCCATACACCCCAGCTCACACCTGCTCCACCCCCACCTCCACCACCCACACACATTGATACTAGTGTGGTGGTGGTTGTGTTGCTGCTGTGGTGTGGTGGTGGTGGTTGTGTTGCTGTTGTGGTGTGGTGGTGGTGGTTGTGTTGCTGGTGTGGTGGTGGTGGTTGTGTTGCTGTTTTGGTGTGGTGGTGGTGGTGGTGTTGCTGGTGTGGTGGTGGTGGTTGTGGTGCTGGTGTGGTGGTGGTGGTTGTGTTGCTGTGTGGTGGTGGTGGTGGTTGTGTTGCTGTTGTGGTGGTGGTGGTTGTGTTGCTGTTGTGGTGTGGTGGTGGTGGTTGTGTTGCTGTTGTGGTGTGGTGGTGGTGGTTGTGTTGCTGTTGTGGTGTGGTGGTGGTGGTTGTGTTGCTGGTGTGGTGATGGTGGTGGTTGTGTTGCTGTTGTGGTGTGGTGGTGGTGGTTGTGTTGCTGTTGTGGTGTGGTGGTGGTTGTGTTGCTGTTGTGGTGTGGTGGTGGGGGTTGTGTTGCTGTAGTGGTGTGGTGGTGGTTGTGTTGCTGTTGTGGCGTGGTGGTGGTGGTGGTTGTGTGGCTATTGTGGTGTGATGGTGGTTGTGTTGCTGTTGTGGTGTTGTGGTGGTGGTGGTGGGTGTGGTGGTGGTGGTGGATGTGTTGCTGTTATGGTGTGGTGGTGGTGGTGGGTGTGTTGGTGTTGTGGTGGTGGTGGTTGTGTTGCTGCTGTGGTGGTGGTGGTTGTGTGGGTGTTGTGGTGGTGGTGGTGTGGTTGTGTTAGTGTGGTGGTGGTGGTTGTGTTGGTGGTGGTTGTGTTGGTGCAGTGGTGGAGTTGTGGTGTGGTGGTGGTGGTGTTGGCTTTGTTGGCGCTATATGGTGGTGGTTGTGATGTGTTGGTGAGGGAGCCTAAGGTGGTGGGGGTGATAGTAGTGGTAATTGTAATGATTGTAGTATTGGTGATAGTGTTTGTGATGTTGGCAGAGGTGGTGATTGTGGCAGTGGTGATAGCAGGTGTCAGAAATGGTGATGGTGGTTATCGTATATGTGTTTATGGTGCTAGTGTTTGTGATGGTTGATGTTGTGGTCGAGGCGATGTTGGTAGAGGTTTTAATGGTGTCAGTGTGTGTGATGCTGGAAGCTTTGATGATGGAGCTAGATATGCAAAGGGTGGTAAAAGTGATAAATAGGGATATTATGAATGGGTGAATATATTAAGCAAATACTGAAAATAAAATGGGATAACTAAAAAAATATCCGAATGAAAATGTGGTGAAGAATAGTATCTAATCAAGAAAGAAAAGTTTTAAGAGATAGAAATAAAAAAGAAATAGAGTATTGCCAGGCTTCGGAGATTTCACCATATGATAGGCATGGTGCGGAGTTAAGAGGTCCTATGAAATATTTAACAGTAGGAGGACTAATATTAAATATGAAATCAATCAACCATTTGAGTATCAAGACGATTTTTTGTATTTTTGTTTTTGTTTTGTTATAATTTAGACGATATGATACAGCTTAGGAAAGATCAATTGGAATACAAAAGGGTAAAAACTATCTCAATTAACACTCTAACATCTACATTACTTTAGTAATCTGAATATACAAGTATAATAATAACCAGAAAACATAATATATATGCGTAATAGTATCTTGAAAGGGTTAAGATGTCCTTTACATGTAAAATACATTTATACTAATATGATAAGCAATACATGGATAACATATGATTCTTAGCAGGACATATTTAGAAAGATATATTATAAAAGGATATACTGTATGCTATTAATTATAATTAAGAAATATATGGATATAATTTGTAATGGATCTAAAATAAAAGTTGGACGGTGTTCATTAGCCCTATTTGGTCCGAGGGAGGTTGTTTTGTTACGCAAACTAGGTTCCAGGGTATACATTATCCAATGCTTAGTACGTATATTTACTTATTTTACTTTTATCTATCGAACTTTACTCAGCATTAATAATAATAATAGTAATCATATTAATACTAATAATAATAATATTATAAATACCGTAATATTACAATTATATATACGGTATATACTGTATATATATATATATATATACATATATATATATATTATATATATATATATATATATATATATAATATATAATATATATATATATACTGTATATATATATATATATATATATATATATATATATATATATATATATATATATAGGTGATGGACTTGCCTTTTCACTTGAGCTTCCACAAACGGTATGAAGACTCATTATGCTCGAGTACAGTCGTTGTTAGGAAGTTCTCGGACACTTTTTATAGAACAAGTCAAACAAGTTTCCCAAATTCTTTGACTATCTAAACTCTACAGTGGAACACATTCTATCCATTTCTCCTTTCTCAGAAATCTCCATCTTAGGATATTTCAACGTTCACCACCGCCAATGGCTCTCCTCTCACACTACTGATCCACCTGGTGAACAAGCCTATGTCTTTTCTATCCTAAATGACCTAGAGCAGTTAGTTCAGCAACCCACCCGTATCCCGGATCGCATCGGAGATCAGCCCAACATTCTTAACCTGTTTCTAACTTCTAACCCTTCTTCTTATACTGTCGATCTTTTCTCTCCTTTGGGCTCCTCCGACCATAAACTAATCTCTGTCACCTGTCCTATATCTCCAGTACGGCCACCCGATCCTCCTAGCCAGCGGCGCTTGTGGCACTTTGGCGCTGCCGACTGGGAGGCTCTTCGGCAGTACTTCTTTGATTTCCCATGGAATTATTTCTGCTTCCATGGCCGAGGACCCTCGGAGAGTGCTGAACGCATTACCGAGGTAATCCTATCGGGCATGGAAGCATACATTCCATTCTCTTTCTCTCAGACTAATGCTAAAAAATCTTGGTTTACTCACGCCTGTTCTACTACTGTCCGCAATAAGGAGGAAGCATTCAAATGGTACCGATGCCTTAAAACTCAAGACTCTCATTCTTCATATGTTTCTGCCCGGAATCAAGCCAAATCTGTTCTTCGACTTGCCAAACACTCTTTCATCAATAATAAATGCACTGAACTATCCAACTCTAGCTCTTCCCAAGCTTTCTGGCATCTAGCCAAAAAACCTCTCCAACAATTTCTCTTCCTCGTCTTTCCCTCCCCTTTCCCACTCTGATGGCACAACCATCACTTCTTCCTCTGACAAAGCTAAACTCTTCGCTCAAACTTTTGCTAGAAACTCCACCTTGGATGATTCCGGTGCTATTCCTCCCTCTCCGCCCTCCTCTCTCTTACTTATGCCTAATATCCTAATCTCTTCTAAAGATGTACTTTCTACCCTCTCTGGGTTAACACTAATAAGGCGTACGGTCCGGACGGTGTTCCTCCTGTTGTTCTCAAAAACTGTGCTTCCGTGCTGACTCCCTGCCTAGGCAAACTCTTTCGTCTCTGTCTATCCTCTAACGTCTTCCCTTCATGCTGGAAGTTTGCTCACACTCAACCTGTCCCAAAGAAGGGTGACCGCTCTCAACCCTCCAACTATCGTCCAATTGCTCTCATTTCTTGTCTTTCTAAAGTTTTTGAAACTATTCTTGCTTCCAAATTTCTTAAGCATTTCTCTTCTCATAATCTGCTCTCAGATCGCCAGTATGGCTTCCTTAAGGGTCGCTCTACTGGTGATCTTCTTTCATATCTTACTAACTCTTGGTCATCCTCCTTTCGGGACTTCGGTGAGACTTTTTCTATTGCACTAGACATATCGAAAGCCTTCGATAGAGTCTGGCATAAATCTTTAATTTCTAAACTACCCTCCTTCGGTTTCTATCCCTCCATCTGTGCCTTTGTCTCTAATTTCCTTTCCGGCCGTTCCATAGCCGCAATTCTGGACGGCCATTGTTCACTTCTTCACCCTATAAACTCCGGTGTTCCTCAGGGCTCTGTCCTATCTCCTATTCTCTTTCTAATTTTTATAAATGATCTCCTTAACTGTACCTTAATTCCCATCCATTCATACGCAGAGGACTCAACCTTACACTACTCCATTACTTTTTCAGAACGCCCTAGCCAGCAATCCCTCAACGACAAACGTAATGAAGCCATAGAACTCTTAAATTCTGATCTAAATACTATTTCCAATTGGGGCAGAGAAAACCTTGTTAACTTTAATGCTTCCAAAACCCAATTTCTCCATCTATCTACCCGTCAGGATCTCCCAGCGGACTATCCCTTATTCTTCAACAATACAAAAATCAACCCTTCATCTTCTCTCAATATTCTTGGTGTCTCTTTTTCTTCTGCTCTCATTTGGAAGGACCATATTACCAGTCTTGCTAAGGCAGCCTCTCAGAAGCTGGGTGTGCTCAACCGCCTTAGGGGGTTCTTTTCCCCTGCACAGCTTCTTGCTCTGTACAGGAGCATAGTGCGCCCTTGTATTGAGTATTGTTAACATGTGTGGGGAGGTTCCTCTCACACCACTCTCCTAGACAAGGTTGAAAGGAAGGCCTTTCGTATCATTAACTCCCATCCACTCACCAACTCTCTGCAATCTCTCTCTCTCCGCCGCAATGTTGCATCTCTCTCGCTATTCTATCGCTACTATAATAATCAGTGTACCTCAGAGCTATCCCAGTGCATACCACCTCCTTTACGTAGGGCACGTGGTACCCATCTTGCAACTCAATCCCACCCCTACTCTGTGAAACTCTCCAACCCAAGAGTGAAACGTTACTCTCAAACTTTCTTCTACTCAACAGCTGAGCTCTGGAACTCTCTCCCAGAATCAGTCTTTCCAACTTCCTATGACTTAAATTGCTTCAAACTCCGTGTGTCCAGGCATTTTGGCTCGAACGTCCCTTGATTTTGGCCCTCTCACACTTTCAACTATGGGGGAGGCACTCGCTATAGGCAGTTATGCCTTTTGTCTCCCTCAATCACATAGAAAAAAAAACAAAAACAAAAAAGTAGACGCTGTGTTTGGGATTTATATGATTAGCTACAAAGATAGAGTTAGTGTGCTTCGTAAGTTATCGTTCACTGCCCTATATGTGTCGCTCTATATTGCACCACGAACACCTGACTGCGACTGTACATATCTGATCCCTGTACTGCAACCAAATATGGATATGAAAAGTGCAATTAAAGTGTCCATAGTAATATACCGTTATATAGGCATACTGGTGGTAATAAACCCATCTACTATAAGGATAGAAAGGTATTTCACCATCACCATTCCCAATGATTGCATATACCCTTTTACCCTGTTAAGAACTTTTTACAGCATAGTCTCGTTCACTCCTTAGATTAACTCTTGACCCGTGATGGGCAGGCAGTAACTGTGGGTAAATTGCTTGAGTGCTGCCTTGTTTTGAATTATCCATCCCCTTCCTGCTCAAGGCTTACACACTCCAGTACACAAGAACACAAAGTCAAAGCAAAACATAGGCAAATGCAAAGAATTTGCATACACATATACACACACACACATGTAAATTTAATGAAAATTGGTATGTTGTACTTGCACGTTTGGTATTGCTAACATACATGTGCCATTAATAATTCTATTTTATAATGTACAATTTGAACCTATAATAGAGTAGTATTTATATGTCTATAGCCTATATTCTATTCCCAACTATAGCATGTAACATGTATTTATATTTAAATATATTTTGTACATAAACATTGCAACTCGAGCTTGCCATTTTCATACTAATATTAATGTACATAATTCTGTTTTTTTCATGTTCATCCACTAGATTGAAAAATGCGAATTTTCAGCTCTTCGGGCTCCCAGTCTGAAACAAACCGTTTATTTTAATTATTATATTATTATTATTAGGGGTTCGTCCCCTACGGGGAACCCCTATTGTAATCATTAAACCTGGGTTTTCATCCAAATTCTTCTTACGCGCCGGTTTCGACGCAAAACTCCAGAACCGCTTTTTGGATCGGGATCAAACTTTCACAAGAGGTGCGTTTTTGTATTGGGTAACTTTTGATATGCTAAACATCTGGCATGGCGGCCAAACAGGTCCGTGGCAGCCGATTTCCCGAAAAACTTGACGCCTAAATACCGTCTCTCCCACTCACAGGAAATGACTGGGCTGTGGCATACGCACTCCCCTACTAATGCTCCGCAAATTTTATAGAGAAGGTTTTGCTTTTGCACGTGGGGTTTTTCCGGCAATCTTGAAAAAAACTCTAATTCCACTTAAATTTCCACATCTTGAAAACTACGCCGATGATCAAAGCCATGCTTGCGTAGTTGGGTGAGGCTCGCGATTCCGAACGATTTGATACCAAAAAAATATAAATGGGTGGAATAGTTTGGCCGCAGCATTGAAAACTGTCTATTCTTAAATTACTTTAAAACCGCATTCGCTACCCACACAAAGTTTACCGTCTACAGTCTATAGGCTTCCACGCATCCCCCAGTTTTGCTTAATAACATAATCTCTTTATTATTCAGATCTATAATTTTTGTTTTATTTAACTCTCTCAAAACAGTTCGAGTCCCTACGAATTCCAGCAATTATTTAGCCAACCTACCTATACATACCTACCCTACCAAATAATAATGATGAATTCAAATTTATTTTTGGTGAATGACAGAGTATTGGCTAGGGTTTTTAACAATTCCTCCCTTTGCCAAATGCTTAGTTTAATAACAATGATATGGACCTTTAAAGTTTTGGCAATTGCCTGTGTGACTCGTATTTTAACCCTCCTAAAGTGTTACCACGAAATACCGCTAGATCCTTTCTCAAAAGTCGCTAGCATGTTGCTACATAGCCAAACAATGTTAGGATAATGCTGCAATTTCTAAAGAGTTTTGGTTTGTTTGTTTTGCAAATTTTACAATGTAGTATGACTAGAATGTCTGAAATTTTCAAATGATCCCTAGTAAATGTCTCTAGATATAAAAGAAATGGCTGCTAGATTGAAGTAAATAGCTCTACATTTAGCGGTAATATGTAGCTTTACAACTGGCAACACTGCAACCACCACCTCCCTCCCACCCTCCCAGTATGTCTCCACAAAATACTGCTAGATAATTTCTCAAAAGTCGCTAGCATGTTGCTACATAGTCAAACAATGTTAGAATAATGCTGCAATTTCTAAAGAGTTTTGGTTTGTTTGTTTTGCAAATTTTACAATGTAATATAACTAGAATGTCTGAAATTTTCAAATTATCCCGAGTAACTGTCTCTAGATATGAAAAAATGGCTGCTAAACTGAAGTAAATATAGCTCTACATCTAGCGGTAATATGTAGCAGTACAACTGGCAACACTGCCTACAACCACCACCTTCCCCCACCCTCCCCAGAGACTCGCACCTACAGTACGTCTCTCCTTCCCCCCAACCCCATTCCATCACTTTGTATGTACGATATTATTTCCGTCTTTTTTACTGTGTATGGATTAAGTTATTGGTGTTCACTCTTGATATATGTGCCCTGCTACTTCTTTATGCATACATAATAGCATGAAAGTGATCAATACGCGCATATGAAGCTATGTATCTCGTATATCGGGGTTCTCTTCCCTTCCATCGGTCCACCCCTTATACCTCCCTCCCTCCTGCCTATCCCATATGTGTAAACATTATATTTTAGCTTTCCGAAGGTAAATATCTACTTCCGATAAATATCTAGCCTTGTATTTAAATCATGAATCCTGTTTAATGTCATTATTTAATAAAAACATGTGTAAGGGTTACATTTATACACAGGATAAGATAAGCAAATACAAACCTCAGAGCATAATCATTGGCGATGAGTGTGTATGATATGTAAACAGGACAGTTCGTAGCTAGATAGGTGTGCTTGTGTGATGGTCTTGTGTAGCTATGTGTGTGCTTGTTTGAGTGTTGCTATAGGCTACGCATTAGTTATCTCTCTCTTTCTCTCTCTCTTCTTTATCGCTGTCTTCCATACGATTACGACATACTGTACTAGTGCATGAGAACAGGAAATAGGGAGCCTCGCTCTCTCTCTCACAAATGAGAACATAAGTAAACAGGAGTCTGCAGCGAGGCGATTGGCTATAGGACTCGGTAGCCTATTCCACATATCTACAACTCTGTTACTAAACGAATAGAGGCAGATCCCTTACACACCCGTCTCTCTCTGTAGCTCGTTTGTTTGCACACCGGTACAAATGAGGCAGATTCCTTACATATGATGAACATGGGAATCTGCAGAGACACAAGTGGCCCACAAAAGGCATATCCCTTTCACATCTAACCCATTTCGTCCATATGACTATCTGATTTTAACTTGAAATTCTCTATTGGTCTTGATCCCACTATAGCACTAGGTAGCCTATTTCACATATCTACGACTTTGTTACGAGAGGCAGATCCCTTACACAGCCAATCTCTCTCTCTTATTGGCACACTGGTACAAAGGAGGCAGATCCTTACACATGCTACCAAGATGAAAATGGGAGTCTGCAGAGAGCCGATTGGCCCACACACGGCAGATCCCTTTCACACCCAATCCATCTCGTCTTATCAAATTTTATGTTGAAGCTCTATTGTCATTGATCCCACTATAGCACTTGGTAGCCTATTCCACATATCTACAACTCTTTTACCAAGCGAATAGAGGCAGATCCCTTACACAGCCAATCTCTTTCTCTCTCGCTCTTGTTTGTTTACGGTACAAATGAGGCAGATCCCTTACACATGCAACCAAGATGAAAATGGGAGTCTGCAGAGAGCCAAGTGGCCCACATGAGGCAGGTCCCTTTCACACTCAACCCATCTCATAAACGTTACCTGTTATTTACACTACTTACTATACACCCATGTTATCATATACCTGCAACCAAAACACAATTGTAAGAAATAGGAACATAAGAAAATGGGAGTCTGTAGAGAGCCAATTGGCCCACACAAGACAGATCCTTTTCACACCCAACCCATCTCATAAAACTCTCTCTCATTTATCTCTGCCTTCCTTACATTTATGACATCCTAGTAACCTAGTCTCTCTCTCTCTCTCTCTCTCTCTCACAAATGAGAACATAAGAAAACCAGAGTCTGCAGAGAGCCGATTGGCCCACACATGTCAGATCCCTTTCACACCCAACCCATTCCACGCTCTCTCTCTCTCTCTCTCATATTTATCGCTATCTTCCTTACGTTTACGACATCCTATTCTCTCGCCATACTCCCTCTCTCCTTCACAAATGAGAAAATAAGAAAACGGGAGTCTCCAGAGCCGATTGACCTACACATGGCAGATCCCTTTCACACCCAACCCATCTCGTTCTATCTAATTTCAAGTTGAAGCTCTATTGTTCTTGATCCCATTATAGCACTCGGTAGCCTATTCCACATATCTACAACTCTGTTACTAAACGGATAGAGGCAGATCCCTTTTACAGCCAATCTCTCCCTCTCTCGCTCTTGTTTGTTTGCACAATCTGCTCCTTCTGTAGTTTCTCCATGCCTGATAAGTTAAATGATCTTTTGATATCTGTGACACAGCATTTGTATCCAACACAATACCCTGCTTTACAAAACCGTCGAACCCCGGACAACGTTGCTTGCAACTTCAATTATTATTATTATTATTATTATTATCACACACACACAAACACACACACACAAACCAAATGGAGATCATTTCAACCTTTAGATCTCAACCCAAATCAAACTAAACCAACACTGTTTGAGTAGGCAATGTTTGAGATCTATTGGTTGACAATGTGTCCGCGTCCTTGTGTGTGTGTGTGTGTCTGTGCGTGTGTGTGCGTGTATGTGTGTGTGTGTGTGTGTGTGTAGGATCTCTTGGTAGACATGGCTCATCGGTTGACTTATTCGGTCACTGATACAATTACAATACCCGTAATCATAATACCCCACTAGACCAAGATATATACATTAATGTTCATAATACCCCACTAGACCAAGATATATACATTAATCTTCATAATACATTAATCTTCATAAGATGGTATTACAATACCCGTAATCATAATACCCCACTAGACCAAGATATATACATTAATCTTCATAAGATGGTAATCATAATACCCCACTAGACCAAGATATATACATTAATCTTCATAAGATGGTATTACAAGTGGCGTTCGTAGAGCCAGTCATCGTATACTAATTTAAGTACTTTATAATGGTTAATTCGAAATGTGCTTTGACACCTACAGTAAGTATGTATATTGTTGAGTTAAGCCCCCACCTCCCCACCCCAACCCCCTCACTCACTCACTCTCACACTCTCTCTCTCTTTCTCTCCCCTCTTATCCACCCTACCCTAAGTGTTGTTCATACCAGAGAATTATATTAGTTACCAACCACCGGCCCTCTTCCCCTAATAGATTACACACTCCCCCACTCTCTCCAGGTCCATCATAATAATACTACCTTGCTATTATTCCAATATTCGTGAAAGCATTTTGTTCGTGTATCCTTGGGTATTTTAGTTTTGTTGATAGAGATAAGGGTTATTCTTTCAATGTGCGTGGAAGCATTTATTCCTGTTTAACCCCTTTGAAAATGGTAACGCATGTGGACAGTTTATTTTCGCTATCATTAGACGATTTTATATAGTTTAGCAAAGATCGTTGGGAAATAAGAGGATAGAAACTACCTAAACTATCTCAAACTATCTCTGACTTCAATATAGCCTTCTAAATCTAATCAAAACCATGTATTAATAGCCAAAAACAGAGGACAAATTAGGAGATCTGTTGATAAAAAGGTAGAAGAAAGAGTTCTCAGAATATATGGCCACATGACTAGAATGACTGAAGAAACAATAGTAAAAACGATGTATGTCAGTTAAGTGGAAAGAACAAGAAGACATGGAAGGCAAAATAGAAGATTATATGATTTGGAGTTTTAATGTGTGTCAAAGCGTGAAATGGGAATGGATGAAGCAAAAGAAATAGCAAATGATAGGAATGAACGGAGGAAGTTTGTTAGGGGTCCGTGTACCCTTTTAGATGACAAACCTGGAAGGTCTTTATCCCAGATGTTGATGTGATACGACTCTGTTGTGGAAAATGTATAGCATCCGAGTTAAAGCCAGTGATTAGGGGGGCTGGTAATTGAATAGTGTGCCGTATTCTAGAGTGCTTGCTTTTGTCTGGCGGCTCTTATAAGTATTCATACCCTGTCATATATGTTCCCTTTCCTATGTTTCTTGCCGATCCTCCCTACCCCTTTAAGGGAATGCGAGTTTGGGGACTGGCTTAAAGCCACTTTTTTATTGGGTATTTTCATGGGTTAGGTTAGGCTATAGGTTAGCTTAGGTTAGGTTGCTCCTACAAAACAAATTTGGGTACCCCTTATATTATTACTATTAACTCTTTGAGGATCATGGTGCGTTTAGACAGTTTATTGTGGCTATCACTAGACGCTTTTATGCAGCTTAGGAATGATCAGTGGGAATTAAAAGGTAAAGACTATCTCAATTAACCCTCTGATTTCCATAATTATACCCTTCCGAATATAAATTAAATTGCCTAATAATAGCCAGAATAAACTGCCAAAACGCGCCATAGTTCTCAATGCGGTAAAAGCAATATATATATATATATATATATATATATATATATATATATATATATATATATAATTGATACATTCCAAATACCCGTACTTGACTTCTCGTGAATAATACCAAGCAATTCCAACTGTCTTCTTGGTTTGTAACAATGTTCTATAATGACGAAAAGAAACATTGGTTTTAATACATGGTTCTTGAACTCCATTTGGTGGGCAGAAGTATTAGGTCACTAAGTTGTGGGGTAATGGAAGTAAACCCAAGCAACATCTCCAACCTTAAATTAATCACAACAGCCACCATATCCCTGCAACCAGAGAGAATTGCTCGCAATAACTACACTACCAACAAACAGCGACATGTTGGCGAAAGGAACTGGGAGCGAGAGGACGAACCACCACAGTCGCAACAACAGGGTGCGCACGCATCCAGAATGGTGGAACCTCCACACCCGACCACCAGGTGGCGCGCAGGGTCTACAGAAAATCAACCGAGGGGTAGCTATTCTATTCCCAACCACCAGACCCCAGCCGCTTCAACAACATTTTCCCCTAATACATCCCTTGCACAAACCCCTTTACCAAATCCTTGCACACCCCGTAAGGCCCTTGTGGCAAGACCCAGGAAAACTATAACCGGGCCCTCCCAATCACCTAGAACATATCTAAATAAATCCCGTAATATGCTCCTCCAAAATAGTCAAAACATGAAAGATGCTACCACTAATATCTTCTCAACCACACCAGCCAGAGACGCCCAATGCAGTTCTACATCATCGCGACTAAAAGGGCTGCCCAAAAAGGTAGCTATTGCCCCTGCTGTTCCTGCAGGAGGCCAAACCTCTTCCTGCGTGCCCTTGCTGCCCCGAAACACCTCCAGCATGACCACGCAGCGAAAAGAGACACTACCCACGCTGGCTAGATCTAAGGCAAGCAATCAGCCTGCTGGTTGCAGACTAATATTGGAAGTCTGTAAAGGTTATCCTAAGGCAGAAAGGATAAAAGGATCTAAGGCTTGTCATCCTACACAATCTGGGTTATTTCCTAAAGGAGACCAGTTGTCGAGAACACCTAAAGGGCTCGAACAGATTGTAGTAGAATACAATCCAAAGATAGGATCTGAGGCTTGTCATCTTACACAGTCTGGGATATATCCTAAAGGAGATCAGTTGTCGAGAACACCTAACGGGCTCGAACAGATTGTAGTAGAATGCAATCCAAAGATCCTCCAGAACTCCGGGAAGTACTTGAAATCCAAGTGACCACGGTTATCTCCTAAAGAGGATCGTGCACTGGAGGATTCAATGAAAAACCGAGTTCGAATTGTTGCTTGTGTAGACCCTTTGGGAATCTCTGAGGAACAATTCCAACCTAAGTAGAAACACTAAAGACAACAAATATCATCTTCCCCTTGTTCACCTAAAGTACAACAAAAGGTATTCAAGTCATCTTAACCAACTTACCCACTATCCCAGGCAAATTTATTGAGATTTCCAGGTCCCGAGAAAGGTGTTCTGTTCCCGAGCTCGGAGTATGTGTCTGCCGAGCGGACTAAAAGGAGAGAAAACGAGTCCAGATAATAAAGGAACTGTACCAGGAGTTGTTTGGCTCCAAGTAGGTTCCTCGTGTCTTTGTGGATCTACAGTGCCAAGTCTTCAGCCAGTATTCCTCTCAGTGTCTTCCGAGCCTCCTTTAAGTAACCTTCTCTTCGTAGTGGTAATGCGATTTTGTGAAGGGTTAAGGTCTCAGGAATATCGATTGTCTTCATAATAATTAACGTAGTTAGGGAAGTCTTTCTTCTCTCTTCTGATTGATCTTGTGAACCCGTTTTAGGGAAACATTACACTTCACTCCCCGAGTATCATTATATATACTTTCTTGAGTCATCGGATTCCCGTAGCTCATTATAGAGAAAATATATATACCAGATACTGTAGGGAATTTATAAACAACACCTTTACACGTAATTGAGATAACTCGCTAGCCACCTGAGATTACTCGTCTATGTCGCCAGGTCCATTATTAAAGTCAGTGAGCGTTTGCCCAGCAGAATTGAGTGCTTCAATACCAGTGATTCTATGTTATGATTTGAATCTATATTATATTGACGTAAGTTAATCTTTGTGGATGTTTGCTATCCATCTGTTATCTATTCTTTGTCAGTGAATTATTATCACTATTGTTCATCTTCTGACGTTTTAGACCGTTCTTGTATTTTACTGTAGCCATTCAGTCTTTGTCAATATATACCTTGGACCAAAGCCCCTTTGGCCCGGACGGTATCTTTAACCTTCTATTCACCCTCTGCGGATCCATTTAGGAGATTCTATTTAGAACAATTTACATGTACTTTGAGGATAAGTCCCTCTAGATGTTAAACCAATTTGTTTGTCTCTATTGACTTCACTATATTGTTGTTTAATATTGATTATCTGTATTTGTGAGACCTTGATCTCTATATTTTTACTAACCATTATTGTATTTATTTTATCATCCATCACTATTAATCTATTATGACGTACATGTATTATGAACCTCTGCAACCATTGAATAAAATATTGTGTTGACTTGTCATGTGCCTTTGTTTATTACCTGTTGTTAGTGTATCGATATTGGAACAAAGTGTCAGCCCTCACCCAGTTAGAGAGTTAAAATGTGTATCAGAATATCTCACGTTTCTCCAGAAACGTGGCATAACAGTCACTGTATACGTCCTAAGTATGCAAGATATATAGAAAGATATATATATATATATATATATATATATATATATATATATATATATATATATATATATATATATATATAAAGAGAGAGAGAGAGAGAGCGCGAGAGTGAGAATCAGCCTCATTACTCAACAAGCAACACTCACTCACTACATCAACACCAACAACATTAACAGCTCTCCCCCCCCCCTCCCGCTACCTCTAATACCCATAAGCTCACAGAACACCACCATCTCGTTATACAGCATATACAGTAATTATGTATTGAGGAACTTGAGAAGGCATTCAAAAACTTAGCCAAATACCCTCTTTAGCAAACGGAAGGGATAACGTTAGATAGACAGATAGATAGGTAGATAGATAGACAGACAGACAGGCAGATATATAGAGTTATGGATAGACAGGATGATTAGTGATATAAAGATACATAGATAGTTATACAGAAATATACTATAGACTGCATAAAAGATCAATGGCTACACAAAGACATATATATATATATATATATATTTATATATATATATATATATATATATATATATATATATATATATATATATATATATATATATATATATATTGAGTATATATCACAAATAATCGTGAGCCACTAAATGTTTCTAATCTCTCAGTGGAGTTCGAACCGCCGACCGTCAGGACGATAGCCGACGCTTTGATCAACTACACCACGGCAGTCTAAAAGACACTCAACCCTCTATCCTATTTATGTTAAGGAGAAGGGAAACCCACTAGGCGAAAATATTTCAATTCATACCTGGTCGAAGGATCCATATTCCAGAATACCATACAAGGATTTTCTGAGTGTCCCGACGCAACACGGGCCGAAATTGATTTCGAAAATTGATTTCGGCCCGAGTTGCGTCGGGACACTCAGAAAATCCTTGTATGGTATTCTGGAATATGGATCCTACGACCAGGTATGAATTGAAATATATTCGCCTAGTGGGTTTCCCTTCTCCTAAACATAAATAGGATAGAGGGTTGAGTGTCTTTTAGACTGCTGTGGTGTATGTAGTTGATTAACACAAAAAGAGCGGATGGTGGAGTATATTTCACCGTGCCGCCCAGCGTTTTTTTTTTACCATAAATGGCCTTGTTTCCGTGCTCTTTTTCATGCATAAACAAGAGCCAGAGCGTAATACAATTATGTATCCCTGAAAGGGCGTAAATTGAGCTTTCCAATGACACCAGAACCATCCTTCTACGATCACTGGTTGTCTTGCAACGATCGTGCAACCGAAGGGCAAAATCGCTAAAATACGGTCATTTTGTTACATAATTACGTGTGTAGCGAGGGAGGGAGGGTGGAGTAGTGTGGAGTACATGTCAGTAGGCCCACGGCGGCCGTGGTGAGCGGTCATGAGGTAACCTACGCTCCTCCCGTCGCTCGTCTCTCTCTCAGAGCCATTATTGCGCCAAAATTGCACACAGACTTAAGTCAGGACCCGCCACATAGTCCAGATTTTTAGAGACGGACTTAAGTCCGGTCCCGCCAAATAAGGGTTAAAGCGTCCGCTATCGTCCTGACGGTCGGCGGTTCGAACCCCACCGAGAGATTAGAAACATATATATATATATATATATATATATATATATACAGTATCAGTATATATATATATATATATATATATATATATATATATATATATATATATATATATATATATATATATATATATATATATATATATATATATATATATATAGAGAGAGAGAGAGAGAGAGAGAGAGAGAGAGAGAGAGAGAGAGAGAGAGAGACTGTATTGTAGAACCTATGGAATTCCATTGACACACACACCCCAATCACTTCTTAACTCACAACAAACCTTCCCTGGCAACACCGTCCAATAATAAATGTCGAGAATATAACAAGGAAGTGCGTCATCGTACACTGAACGAGTTAAACTCTCCAACATGTAACTTCTCACTGACAAAAACGTTTGAGGTTAAATGGAAAAATAACAAACTACTTCGGAAATGTCATACTTCGGAGAAATATAGGGTGTCCCGCGAGTTTTGTCAGATGCTGCCAGAGACAAAAGATCAAATAAGTCTTAGTATTTTTTTGTATATACACTTAGGCTTTTGGGGGGCATTGTTTTGCAGTTATGCGCCTTTAAAGTGGGCTTTTTGGCGTCTTTTGTAAAAGTTAACCCTGTTTTTCTTAAACAAGCTGAGGGTAGGAACAAATAATTAAGAAGTGTTTTTTATTTAAGCATGGTATCAATACTTCCAATACTGAATCCCAAAAAATCACTTTATCATTCATCATATTACCTTGGTATTACACGTAAGTTGAATATTACAAGAAACCAACCAAACTTAATTTTATGCTCATTATCACGGAAAGAACAAAATATGGTATTGATCTTTTCATGAAGTATTGATACCATGCACCATTATACAGCAATTAACGTTATCGCTATTCATTTTCTTAACATACAAAATGAGTTAAAAAGGACAAAAACATACAAATCCCTCCTTTTTGCATGGCAGGTTTTGCCATCTTTATCAATGTGTGTCCTCCAAGTGAAAGAAATGGATATATAGCTGAATAATGTATGATGGACTATGGTATAAGTACTTTAAATAGGCATAATACACTCCTCAGTAGCTTTCTTCATCTGCCCGTTGCAATGCAGGGAATATAATGTTGTGTTTTATTTGTAATATTCAACTCATCGTCACAGGAAAATGAAGTTCGCTACAGAGTATTTGTTCATGTTCCTATGAAAAATGTATATGAGTCATTATCATAAACTACTGATTTTCTTCTCTATACCATTTCGTTAGAGGGACACTGCTTAAAAATGACGAAACACAAATTTGTCGACTTTAATGGACCATAACTGCACAAAGGAACCAGGAACAGATGGAGCGCCAGGAACAGATGGAGTGTGTGGGGAAATGTTGAGGTATGGTGGTGAGATAGTGATAGAATGGGTATGGAAAATGTGCAAACTAGCATGGGAGAAGGGGAGTGCACCCGATGACTGGAAGACTGGCATAATAGTCCCCCTATATAAGGGCAAAGGGGAAAGAGGAGTGTGTGGTAACCACCGAGGAATATGTCTTCTAAGCGTAGTAGGGAAGGTATACAGTAGGGTAGTGATTGAGAGAGTGAGAGTGAGAACGGAGAAATGGATAGGCGACGAGCAGGGAGGTTTTAGGAAGGGAAGAGGATGTGTAGATCAGATTTTTACCCTGAATTGTGTTGTGGAGAAGTATCTGGAGAAGAAACAAAAGGTGTATGTTGCCTTTATGGACTTGGAGAAGGCCTATGACAGAGTGGATAGAGAAGGTTTGTGGAAAGTACTTAGAATATACGGAGTAGAGGGCAAGTTGCTGAAAGCAGTGAAGAGCATGTATGAGGGTGCAAAGGCGGCAGTACGTGTGGAGAGTGAGCAGAGCGAGTTCTTTGACCTGAATGTTGGTTTGAAACAGGGGTGTGTGATGTCCCCGTGGTTGTTTACTGTATATATGGATGGAGTCATGAAAGAAATACTATCAAGAGCAGTGAATGTTGGTGTATCGCTGAAAAGGGAGGGAATTGAGTGGAAGCTACCTATACTGCTGTTTGCGGATGATACAGTTCTGATGAGTGATAATGAATGGGAGTTGCAGGGTCTGGTAAATGAGTTTGGAACAGTGTGCGAAAAACGGAATTTGAAGGTAAATACGGGGAAGAGCAAGGTTATGGTCTTCGAAAGGGGTGAAGTCACAGAGTGTGAGGTGAAGCTGAACGGTCAGGCTATGGAGATCGTCAACTCTTTTAAGTATCTGGGCAGTGTGTTGAGTAAAGATGGGACTATGGATGAAGAGGTGCGGGAGAGGGTACAACAGGGGAAGAGGGTTGTAGGAACGCTAAAAGCAGTAACAAGAAATAGGGTGGTCAGTATGGAAGTGAAGAAGTCCTTGCATGACAGTGTGGTAATCCCGACACTGACTTACGGAAGCGAAGCATGGACGTTGGTTGAGAGACTCAGACCAAGAGTGAGAGCAATGGAAATGAATTACTTAAGGAGTGTGTGCGGAGTTACATGGAGGGATAGACAGACTAATGAGGAAGTAAGAAGGAGGTGTGGTGTGGAGGTAGATGTGCTGGAAAGTGTGAAAAGGAACAACTTGAGATGGTTCGGCCATATGGAACGTATGGAAAGCGAGAGAATGACTAAGAGGGTGTACGAGAGCGAGGTGGAGGGACAGAGGGGGAGAGGTAGACCGAATATGAGGTGGAAGGATGGAGTGAGGAAGTACATGAACGAAGGCGGTGCTGGTTGGGGGGAGGGGCGTCGACTGACTGGGGACAGAGGTGCATGGGGGCGGTTCGTTCGTGGCCACCCCTTCGGGGATCACGGCGTCAGGCAATAGATAGATAGATAGAACTGCACAAAAAATCCCTTAAAAAGCCTATGTGCATAGGACATGTTTGACTCTGAATGAGTTAATCTTTCATTTCTGGAAGTATTTGACAAAATTCACAAGGCACCCTGAATACTGAACCAGTCAGAAATGGGAACCGTAAATGTTTCTGAAATATATGATGGTGGTGACGGAAAAGATATTCACATAAATTAATCGGTATAGATTAAGATAATGGCTAAATATAGAATAATAAATAGTATTACACTCATAAAAAGTACATAAACAGAGAGAAAAAATAATGAACACACAAACACATAGCCACGCCACAACTCTGCCACGTGAACATCAAACACCACCACCACGACACCTCAATTTCAACATCACACACCACAACACCTGTGGTGAACGTTGAAATCTCCTAGGATGGAGATTTCTGTGAAAGGAGAGATGGATAAAATGTGTTCCACTTTGGAAATTAGATAGTCAAAGAATTTTGGATGGTCGGTAGAACTAGGGGAGAGGTAAACAGTGCAGAAATATTTAGGAAGTGTTAATAACTAGATACCTTTCCTCGATATCCTGATAAGCAAAGCAAATGATGGGTACACAACTACTGTGTACCGCAAAAACACCGATATTAGTAGGTGCCTCAGTGCTCGCAACGAGTGTCCAGAAAGATACAAATGATTTGTCATTAATTCATACATACGTCGTTCTTATAGTAAGCGTTCATCTTGGGAACTGTTCCATCACGAGGTAAGAAGATTAAAGCACATCCTTATTAACAATGGCTATCGAACACCTTGTTAGAAAATTAAATTAACAAATTCATAAGCCGTAAGCTCAATATCTCAGTACAAGATCAGAATAATGAATCAGTAACTCATAATGTTCTTTATTGTAACCAAATGACAGCAGCATATAAAACAGACGAACGAATCCTGAGGGACATCGTGAAACGTAATGTGAAATGCCCCCAAGATAACATCAATCTAATAATTTACTATAAAAACAAGAAAGTCAACAACTTAATAATGAGAAATAACAAACCATGTAAACAAGATATCCTTCAACAATGCAATGTAGTTTATGAATTATCATGTCCACACGAAGGTTGCAAACTTCAAAACATTAATTACATTGGCATGACCACTACCAAACTTAGCAGACGGCTCACCATGCACTTATAAACAGGCCCTATTAACCCCTTTAGTACCGAGGTGTCCTTGTCATTAAAATCTGAATATTATTAGACAATTTTATTCAGCTTAGGCTTCAAATTATCTCGATTACCCATTTTAAATACCGCGGTTTCCTCCGAAGCTGCATAAAATCGTTTTACTATAGCTAGAATAGCACAACATACATCTTCAGTAAGGAAGGGGTTAAGGAGCATTCGAAATAACAACATAGGTTCGAAATAAGAAGGCAAAAATAACAAGCAATACTAAGATTTTAAAATACTGCAAAGATAAATTATGGCTCGAAATAGCCGAAGCACTGCTGATTAGAGAGAAACAACCAGCAATAAATAACCAAACCACAGGTATGGATAGAGTTTTAACACTTTTTAGCCATAACAGAACACCGACACCACCTCAAAGAGCCACTGAAATAGCAAATACTATCCTAAACAATACCCAAACTAATACACATAGAATACAGTCACCACCACAACGAACCCTGGAATCATCAAATAACAATATGAATAATCCCCAGACCAATACTAATAGAAGACATACACCACAACAACGAACCCTTGAGACGCCTAATATTAACACAAATAGAATACCGACACCACAACAACAAAGCTTCGAAACAACAAACACAGAAATAAACAAAATGGACCCACAGATCAACACAAACCGACACACGTATACAATCTTAGAAGTCAGTCTATTGTCTCGTTCCAACCAGCAATAGAGCTACACCTCAATCTGTGAATTTACGTTTATACTCTAATATTACTCAACATTACTTAATGTTAATTCATTAGTTTTATATTTCTAATTATAAGTGTTAATATATGTCTTTATATTTTCCAGCAATACTGATGATGTGCTAAGATGCACGAAACGTCTATAAGAGAAAGGAAGAAAATAAAGAAAATATGAATACAAACTTTGGAAATATCATTCGCCATCTAATTGATAGGGAAAGAAGATTAGTCTGAAACATTGACAAAACAAAGAAGAAATTAATAAATAATAAATATGCACTGGTGTTCAATACATTTTGTATTAATATATATATATATATATATATATATATATATATATATATATATATATATATAGAGAGAGAGAGAGAGAGAGAGAGAGAGAGAGAGAGAGAGAGAGAGAGAGAGATAATCAAAGTGATATGCCTCCAGGAAAGTTACCCTGAAAAACCAACAAAACATGCTAAGTGGTGGTACCCCCCACCCCCCGTCATAACCCCAGGGATTTACGATTACGCGGGATAGAACCACAAAGATCTCTTAGTTACCCAATGCTTAATTACCCTCAACACATTGACTACTGCTACTGACTATAATCATAAAATTATGTCTACCTTGTCTACCACAATCATCGATAGGCAGGCACCACTCAATTCCAAAGCGTCTTTTTATAAAACCCTGAATAAAAATAGCTGGATATTAGGGACCCTTGTGATTACATAATTAGTAAGTGCAACAAGCTTTACTTCCAGCAATGCTACACATAATGTGAACGATCAAAGCTGTACTTCCAAAACCGTCACACATCAAGTCAGCAATCAAAGGTGTACTTCCAACATCGTTACATATTTAGTGAACCATCAAAGCTGTACTTCCAGCACCGCTACATAAGTAATGAGCTATCAAAGCTGTACATTCAACAACACTACATATATAGTAAGGCATCAAAGCCAACAACATTAAATATTTATTGAACCATAAAAACTATACGTCCGGCAATGCTAAACATTTAACAAGCTTTATAACCTGTACAGTATTGCATGCATCAACAAGACAGTGGAGCAACCATCTGCAGCCCGTCAGCAGACGAGTGCAGACAGTTCAACTATGACACCAAAGGTCTTTTACTCTAAGAGTGGAATTCTTAAACAATTCTTTCCCCTCACAGCATTTGATACCGAATGAATACTGTTGGAATAAGTGTAGTTTCCAGTGATTAGATTAATTAACATGACTATTTCTAGAGCTAAGATATTATTTCAAGATATTTCATACACTTATGACACAGCGATGGGAAATAATTAGTAATTATGTAATTATGGGTGGAATGGACTACCAAGTGCTATAGTGGGATTAAAAACGATAGGGAGCTTTAAGATAAAATTGGATAAGCATATGGACGAGAAGGGTTGGGTGTGAAGGGGAATCAGCAGGGTTGGGCCAATCAGCGCTCTGCAGACCCCCGTAATCCTGCGTTAATCTCTAACCGTTTTGGTAAGATGATCCTCAGGGTATTAGAGTGTTGAGCCTATAATTGGGCTTTGTAATTGGGGTTGTGTGGGACAGGGATCTGCCTTGCTTAGGCCAATCGGCTTTCTGCAGACTCCCATTTTCTTATCTTCTTATGTTCTTAATTGTTTAAGAATACGAGCCTAAGTCCTGCATCATCTACATTATCTTCTACAACAACTTCAAAGGAATTACACTGCCACCTTCATTGTCAGAGATACCGCAGTCGCTCAGATCATCGCCGACACAGATCAAGGATAACACGGAGATGCTTGGGCGACATATCTCGCAGCCTGGGGTGGAACTTCACACTGTATTCAACGGAGACTACCTCCTGTCCTATTACTGCCAATAAAGGCATCCACCTGACCAGTGTAATCCTTGAATCCGTGCATGGCACCTAGAAGAGAGAGAGAGAGAGAGAGAAAGATAGAGCTACATAGATCTTGGGGTCCTTACTAGGTAGTCCGGCCTTACAAACAATGTTTTTTTTTTTTTTTTTTCATATCACCCCAGCCCCCTCTAGATAGAGGTCAAGCCTTCCCTTGAAAGTGTTTATTGTGTCGCTCTCCACCACTCTCGCTCGTAGTTTATTCCACTCTGTCACCACACTGTAGGTGAAGAAACTCTTTGTGACGTCTAGGTTTGCCTTTTTGGTTTTTAATTAAATTCCATTTCCGCGAGTTTGAGTATTCTTGCCGAATGTGAATAGCTCATTTATATCGACTTTGTCAAGCCTTTCAGTATCTTAAAGCACTCAATAAGTTGACCCCTCATCCTCCTCTTTTTTAAGGAGAACAGGTTCAATCTTTTAAGTCTTTCTTCATATGGTTTATTTCTTAATGAGGGTATCATCTTCGTCGCTCTACGCTGCACTGACTCGAGTCTAGAGAGAGAGAGAGAGAGAGTGTGTGTGTGTGAAAGAGAGCTGTAGTGTAGCGTGGGTCAGACCCAGGGAGGGGTGAGGGGAGAAAAACACTCAGATGGGTGATTCTAAACGCAATATTTACCGGTACTTCAATAACACCGCGCCACACCACGCCAACACAAAATATTGCTGGGGGTGGTCAGGGAAGGGTAGGGAAGGGTGTGTGTTAGCGTGTGTGTGTATAGGTGAAGAGCTGCGTGTGTGTGAGTGAGTGTGTGAAGGGGAAGAGCTTAGTGTGTGTGTGTATGTGTGTGTGAGTAGGAAATGAACATTTTGTGTATGTATACTGTATATGAGGAGGAGGTATGCATTGTGAGTACTTGTGTGTGTGTATATGAGGGAAATGTGGTGTGTGTGAGTGTTTATGGCATGTCCCTCTGCTGGACTACGGAGAGGAAAAGGGGGACGTACGTGAGTGTTTGTGTATATGTATATTTGTGTCTGTTTATGTGTCTAAGTGTTTGTGTCTCTGCGTGTATGTAAATGTGTGTATGTGTCTGAGTGTAAATACGTGTCTGTGTGTGTGTATGTGTGAGTCTAAGTGTGTGTGTGTGTGTGTGTGTGTTAGCGTGTCTGTGGGTGATTTTTCTAAATATATTTTCTTCTTGGTAATTGCAATAACGAATTTCAAACTATGCATATTCTTGATTTTTGGCAGGTAATATGTATTTGGAATTATTCACTAAAATATACATTATAAATAATTATAACCAAATCTTCATAGTGATACCATAGTTTGCTCTGTAATACAATAGCTTTCCTAAACAAATAGTTGACTTCGAGTATTGCTGATGGAGGTTCCTCATAATATCTGCAGATAAAGCTGTGTATGTGAACAATATACAAAAGAGCACAAAGAAAATCAAGCAACTACACATCTGCTGATCCTTCCGAAGATGCTTGTAATTAAACTACAGATCCTATGTGAAAATAGGAAAAGATAGCACAGTATAAAGTGCTGCTATTCGTTTGTAAACGCAGTTAATTTGGGTAAAGAGCGAGATATACAGTATATCTAGATGATTTTTGAAAGTTTGAACAGTACTTCACTCAATAACACTACTTGGTAGTCCATTCTATAAGTTTTCCACTTAATTAAAATAGAAATGCTTTGTCTCATACGAATGAAAAGACTTTCCAACTATCTTACAACCATTTCCTCTTGTGTAATTTGAGTGATCAGTTGTAAAGTATTTTTTGACATCCATATTGTCAATGCCTTATATATTTGTAAACACTTGAATAAGGTCCCCTCTTAGCCTGCGCTTTGTTAAACTGAAAAGATTTAACTCTTTTAGACGTTCTTCCCATGATTTGTTTCTTAGTCTAGGAATATTTGTTGTTACTATCCGCTGTATTCTCTCCAGTTGATTTATGTTCTTTTGATAATATGGCCACCAAAACTGTACACAGTGTTCCAGATGGGGAGTACCAAAGTGAGAATAACTTCGGATTTGTATTTAAAACAATCTTCTAATGACGTCAATAATTTTGTTTGCTTTCTCAAATACTTCAGTTTGGATGAAAAACATCATCTGAGGAAGAGCACTTTATTGAAAACGTTTCGCATATAGCTTCATCAGGTCACTGATGAAGCTATCTGCGAAACGTTGTCAATATAGTGCTCTTCCTCAGATGGTGTGTTTTATCCATTTTGTCTACTTTTCAAGTACCGCTCAACAAGTACTTCAGTACATTGTTGACTGGGTTATACATTACTTGATATTGTTACTCCTAAATCGGTTTCTTTATCAGTGTTTTGGAGTTGACTACCATTCATTGAGTAGTTTGCTTTTTCATCCTATAGGTAGTACTTTACATTTATCAGTATTGAAACTCATTTGCCAGGTTTGGGCCCAATTTGCTATTTTATCCTAATCTTTTTGGATCTGTTGAACATGCAAGGGAAATACTACTATATTCGCTATTTTGGTATCGTCTGTAAGCTTTTAAATTGTACATGAAAGATCGTCATCGATGTCATTGATGCAAATTAAGAAAAAAAACAGGTCGGAACACTGATCCCTGCGGCACGCTGGATGTGGGTGTGAGAGAGAGAGAGAGAGAGAGAGAGAGAGAGAGGGACGGGGGAACAACAGTTTGCCTTACTCGCATAGGACGCACCAATTTGAAGACCTGTTTGTTTTAGATCTAAATCTATTGGTCGTGTCACCCTGAGAGAAAGGGTGTGTGTCTGTTTACAATATGTGTGTGTGTGTGTGTGTGTGTTTCTGTACAATGTGTATGTATGTGTGTGTACAATGTGTATGTGTGTACAATATATGGGTGTGTGTTAGTTGTGTGTGTGTGTTTGCATGTGTACAATGTGTGCACGTGTGTGTGTGCGTTTATATGTGAGTGTGTATGAGTATTTACACAATGTGTGTATGTGTTTGTGGTGTGTGTGTGTGTGTGTGTGTGTACACAATGCTTTTGTATGTGTGTGTACAATGTATGTGTGTGTGTGTAAATGTTTGTGTGTGTACAATGTTTGTGTGTGTACAATGTTTGTGTGTGTACAATGTGTGTGTGTGTACAATGTATGGGTGTGCACAATGTGTGTGTGTGTGTACAAAGCACGCGCGCGCGGGCGTGTGTGTGTGTGTGTGTGTGTGTGTGTGTGTGTGTGTGTGTGTGTGATTGTATCCAGTGAGTGATTTGTGTTGCTGCTGGTAGAACAGACACGATTTATCCAAATGTAGTCTGGAACGATGATGATGTCAAAATGTAATAGTAAATCATCCATGATGTAATGGTAAATTATTATTAATGTAATATACTGTATGTCACCTTTAGCCTTTATATACTGTATACATACTATCACATGAATATCACATAATATCACAGTTAAATACCTGTAATTAATATATAAGTGAAATAGTAACAATAATATACCAAGAACATTAAACGTACCAAGGATAAGTAGGAATAATTTTATAACCACACCTATTATAATTGAATATTCAATAAGGAAATATTAAGGAGGGAACTGAATGCTGCCACACTCGGGAAAATAGGAATTACAGAGAATATAATCTAAACAAAAATCCTGCTTGATTTAAAGGTTGGACGAACGAGAGGAAGAATTTGCAGTTGCAGAAAACCAAATAAAATGCAAATGAGGGGATGGTTGATGTGAGAGTTACAACGGTGCAACTCCCGCCACCCTCCTGCTATCATCAGTGTTGGGGGTGTCTGTCTGTCTGGCTGTCTGTTTGTCTGGCTGGATGTCTGTCTGTCTATCTGTGTGTCTGTCTGGGTGACTATCTGTCTGGGTGTCTGTTTGCGTATTTGTCTGTATGTCTGGCTTATCCATCTGTCTGTCTGTCTCAGTATCTGTCTGGATTTCGGGTGTGTCTGTCCGTCTTTCTGTCTGCCTGCGTATTTGTCTGTCTGCCTGGCTTTCTGACTTGTCTGTCTGTCTGCCTGCATATGTGTCTGTCTGTCTGGCTTGTAAGTTCGTCTGTCTGTCTGTCCGCGTATCTGTCTGTATGTTTAACTTTGTGTCCGTCTGTCCTCGTATGTCTGTTTGTCTGCATGTCTGTCCGTCTAGCATGTTGTCTGTCTGTCCGGATGTCTGGCTTGTTTTTCGTCTGTCTGTCTGTTTGTCTGCGCATCTGTCTGTATGTTTGGTTTGTTGCCCATCTGTCTGTCTGTCTGTCTGCGTATCTGTCTGTCTGTCTTTTTGCTTGTTTGTCTGGCTGGTTGGGTGCCTGTCTGTTTGTTTGATATGCTCCTTGATTGTTCTCTCTCTCTCTCTCTCTCTCTCTCTCTCTCTCTCTCTCTCTCTCCCTCTGCGTTCAATGCTGGTGCCCTTATTACCAAAAAGACATAAATAATCTAGAACGAGTTCAACGTAGAGTTACCAAAATGATACCTAGCCTAAAGAACAAACCATACGAAGAACGTCTTAGAGAATTAAATCTATTTCCTTTAACCCAGCGCAGATTAAGAGGTGACTTAATTCAAGAGTTCAAAATCATCAAAGGCATCGACAATATGAACTGTTGTAAGTACTTCACTATCGACCAATCAAATTACACGCGGGGAAACGGTTGCAAAATTATTGGTAAATCTTTTAACTCACACGAATCTAAGAATTTCTTCTTCAATCGAGTTGTCAACTTGTGGAATGGGCTTCCCCGAGACGTTATAGACTGCAGCACCGTTGATTCATTTAAACTCCGCCTAGACAAATATCTCGCATCAAACCCGCGACTGACTGCGTTTGTAAATGAATAACTTTATTTTATCCTCCCCTCAGTTACTAACCCATATGTCCCCTACTAACTTCCTAGTCCTGCCACGGACATTAGTTCCAGGGCAGTAGTTCCCTTTCCAATGTTCCCTTACCCACTCTAAACCACTGTTTGGACACTTGATCCTCAGTGTTTTGGAGGACAAGCAGCCTAGAGGGGTCACTAGACCTGTTGTTGCTTGATTTCTTTTGTACTCCCTTTGTACTCCTCTGCCAAACAGAGCTAGGCGTGCGTCATGATGCTCCATTATAGACCACGAGAAAGAATATTGGGAAGATTTTTTAGACTATTATTTATTGGAGGATTTTGTTGTTTTTCTGGATCCCTCTTCTCCCTCATGTCTAGTCCCATTCGTTTTTGAGATTGTAAGAAGTTTGCCCCAATAATTTGATGATTTTAAGATTTTTTGCCCCATTAGTTTGGCGATCTAAGACCTTTTGCCCCATTTACTGGCCAATTTAAAGACCTTTCATGCCATTTAGGTGTCGATGTTTTTTCTGGCGAGCGACAGCGAGCCTGCAGTCTAGGAGGAAGGTCAGGACATTTGTCTACCAATTTTTTTTAACAAATTTATCTCAAAGAGGAGGTAAGGGGTATATATTTTTAATCTTGATGGAGGTCTACGGAACAAATTAGATAAAAAATATATATACATATATATATAAAATATATGTATACCTGTATATATATATATATATATACCGGTACATATATATATATATATATATATATATATATATATATATATATATATATATATATATATATATATATATATATATCTATATATACAGGTATATATAGAGTATATATATATCTATATATATATATATATATATATATATATATATATATATATATATATATATATATAGACCGTATATACAGTATATATATATATATATAATTATATATATATATATATATATATATATATATCAATTCCGTATACTACAACTAAGTGAGTATAATTAGGTGAGGACAAGTAATTGAGGATAATTAGGTGAATATATTTATTTAGGTGAGTATAATTAGGTAAGTTTAATTAGGGAGTACAATTAGGTGAAGACAATTAGGTGAGTACAGTTAGGCGAGTACAATTAGGCAAGGACAATAAGGTGAATATACTGTATATAGGTGAGTACAATTAGGCAAGGACAATAAGGTGAATATACTGTATATAGGTGAGTACAATTAGGCAAGGACAATAAGGTGAATATACTGTATATAGGTGAGTACAATTAGGCAAGGACAATAAGGTGAATATACTGTATATAGGTGAGTACAATTAGGCAAGGACAATAAGGTGAATATACTGTATATAGGTGAGTACAATTAGGCAAGGACAATAAGGTGAATATACTGTATATAGGTGAGTACAATTAGGCAAGGACAATAAGGTGAATATACTGTATATAGGTGAGTACAATTAGGCAAGGACAATAAGGTGAATATACTGTATACAGGTGAGTACAATTAGGCAAGGACAATAAGGTGAATATACTGTATATAGGTGAGTACAATTAGGGAACTATAATTAGGTGAGTATAATCATGTGAGGGCAACTTTGTGAGTATATTCACCTTCCCACATATCCTGTAGTAGAGATAAAACAGACACAAACACACAAAAATAAACATCATCTAGCCTCGTATATACGGCACAGCAACAGGCTCTCTCTCTCTCTTTCTCTCTCTCCTTTATGTATATTGTTCTCACTTTTTTTAACCCAATTTCTGGTCGTCTCTTATTGTGTGTGTGTGTGTGTTTTTTTTTTTTTTTTTTTTTTATCTTTGTTTTATATGGTTTTCAATCTATATATTGTTTCGTTGTCGTTCTCTTTCGGAGTTTTCATATTCGCCTATGTCTTTTACTCTGTATTAATTGATTTTCGTTTGCATAGTCACTTTTTCCTCCATTGATTTTCCCTGGTATTCCTCTAACCTTCCTTTGTTCGCGCTTTTCATTGATACAACATGCTTGGAGCTCACTCATTTCACCTCTCTCTCTCTCTCTCTCTCTCTCTCACTCACTCACACTCTCTCTCTCTCTCTCTCACTCACTCACACTCACTCTCTCTCTCTCTCTCCCAAACATCACCAAGCCCCAAGCCAGCCACCATTTACCAGAGTGAAGGTTAGAGCCTCACAATAGAATTAAGAGGTCTGGGGGAGACTGATTTACAGGCAGATTATTATTTGCTTATTTATTTATTTGTTTACTTCTTTCTTTACATGTTTTTCTAGTTTCCTTCCTAGACCTCCATCAGAGAGATAAGAGAAGTTGGACTTACCAACTCTAAGGCTAGAAGAGGAAGAGGGGATATGATTATGATGTATAAATGTGTTAGGGGATTAGAAAGGATAGACAAGGAGGAAATTATTGAAAGGGATAATGGTAGGACTAGAGGACAGGTAGGCTCGTTATCACTCGCCAGGAAAATATAACACCTCAATGGCGCGAAAGGTCTTAAATTTGACAGGAAATGAGGTGAACCGTATAAAAATAACCTAACTAATGGGGCGAAAGTCTGAAAACTAGTGAGGTTAAACATGATGGAGAATGGAGTCCAGAAAAAAAAACCGCCCGCTTAAGGCAAACAACTCATCATGCAATCACTCCATAACTCACATGATGAGGCCATAGCACGCCTATCTTCTGATCTATCAACTATTTCCGACTGGGTCAAATAAATCTTGTTACTTTCAGGGCTTTCATAAGACAATGTATCCATATATCTACCCGGCACATACTTCGACATGACTATCCCTGATCAACTCTTCATCTTCTCTCAGTATTCTTGGTGTTTCTTTTTCTCCAGACTTTTCTTGTAAAGATCATATTACCACTCTTGTTAAAAACAGTTTCCCAGAAGTTAGGTGTGCTGAAACGTCTCTGTGGGTTCTTCACCCAGCACAGTTTCTTGCTCTGTATAGGGGCACAACGCGCCCATGTATCAAGTATTGTTCGCATGTGTGGGGAGGTTACACCTACACTGCACTTCGCGAAAGAGTAGATTCAAAAGCATTTTGTCACGTCAAGTAACTTCTTCTTACTAATTCCATACAATCTCTCTCTACATGCCGCAATGTTGCATATCTCTCACTTTACTACTACTATGACAATAATCAGTGTTCTTACAAAGCTTTCTCAATGTTGCATATCTCTCACTTTACTACTACTATGACAATAATCAGTGTTCTTACAAAGCTTTCTCAATGTTGCATATCTCTCACTTTACTACTACTATGACAATAATCAGTGTTCTTACAAAGCTTTCTCAATGTTGCATATCTCTCACTTTACTACTACTATTACAATAATCAGTGTTCTTACAAAGCTTTCTCAATGTATACATTCTCCTTTATGGAGAAAGGGGGTAACCGCCTCCAACACACTCCCACCCCTACTCTGTCCAACTTCCTAACCCAAGAATGAACCAAACTTCCCAGTCATTCTTGTACTCAACAAGTAAGCTATGGAACTCTCTCCCTCAATCTGTCTTTCCCTCATCCTATGACTTAAAGACTGTTTCAAGCTCCGTGTGTCCAGACATTTGGTCTTTAACGTACCTTGTCTCTCTAGCACTCTTTGAACTCTGGGGGAGTTACAGGGAGCTTTGTCTTTTGTCTCGTCCATCAATTAGTCAGTCAATATTTTAAGACTTTTCGACTTATTTAGCTATCGATGCTTTCCTGGCGAGTAATAGTGAGCCTGCAATTTAGGAGGAACCAGCCTATGGCTGGTATATTTTTCTATCGAAAAATGCATCAAGTTAGCTTGAAGGAGAGTCTTGAGGGTATATGTTTAAGCTAGTTGGAGGTTTAGGGAAAAACAACAAATCTGAATCATATTTGAATTGGTCAGTCGGAATCATTTAGCCATACAATGAATCAGTAAGTCGGAATTAATCAGCTATACAATGAGTCAGTAAATTGGAATCAATCAACCATACAATGACTCAGTAAGTCTGAATCAATCAAACATACAATGACTCAGTAAGTCTGAATCAATCAAACATACAATGACTCAGTAAGTCTGAATCAATCAAACATACAATGACTCAGTAAGTCTGAATCAATCAAACATACAATGACTCAGTAAGTCTGAATCAATCAAACATACAATGACTCAGTAAGTCTGAATCAATCAAACATACAATGACTCAGTAAGTCTGAATCAATCAAACATACAATGACTCAGTAAGTCTGAATCCATCAACCATACAATGACTCAGTAAGTCTGAATCAATCAAACATACAATTAATCAGTAAGTCTGAATCAATCAAATATACAATGAATCAGTAAGTCTGAATCAATCAAATATACAATGAATCAGTTAACCAAATATTCAGTTAGTTAATCGGACAATAACCTAATATCAACCCTTTAACCCATTCTGTACCAGCGACGTCTTTTTTATTTTATTATAGCTACATTAAGACAATTTATGAAGCTTAGGAAGGATTTATGGTAGCTAAATGGATTAATTTATATAGTTTATAGCCTTTTAAATGGTAGACGTTCCTCTTAAGCTGAATAAAATCGTCTAATAATTGCCTGAGTATAATGAAAATAACGTCACCGGTACTGAATGAGTTAAGTACTAGTACGCGATTGTTAATTTTGGTTTGGTTATCATTAGACGATTTTAGGCAGCATAGGAAGGATATCTAGGTATCAATGGGATGAAAACTATCTCAATTGCGTAACTCACACAATAACTTCGTAAGCTGAATTTAATCGTCTAATCATAGCCAAATATGTTCAAGCAATGCGTCCTCGTGAGGGTCAAGTCAAAGTTAACAAGGAAGCAAGGCTACATTAGTTAAATGTAAGGGGGTGTTTTTATGGACCCCCTTCTCTCTCATGCTTAACCCCATTAGTTTTGACATTTTAAGACGTTCGCCCCATTATTATGTCGATCTTAAGAAATTTCTTGTCATTAGATATCGATTTTTAGCTGGCGAGCAGGAGCGAACCTTCAATTTAAGATAACCGGCCTTTGGCCTGGACATTCTTCTACCGAAAAATGAACAAATTATCATGAACGGGGGGATCTTTTGGGCGTTTTGTATGCTTGATGGAGGTCTAGGGAGGAAACTGGAAACAAATACAATAATAGAAAATAAATATAAAAATTTCCCCATATACTGTACAGGGTGGATTAAGTGTGTCATATACCACATCAATAATTCAGCCTAACAGTAATTCAGCCATCAAACTAACCCTTTCGGTCATCGAGGGCAATTGTTCACTTATTTTTGGCTAACATTAGACAATTTGACTCAATTTTGAAAGACCTTCTAGGAATCAAATAGTAGAATCTATCTTAACTGACCACTTGTGAGTTTCAGGCTATAAGGAATTTGGAGCCGTAAACATCAATGTTTAATAGAAATGGAATGATATTGTAGAATTGTGATGGATAGAGAGTATGGTGAGTTAAAATCTAAATATTACATAAGAACATAAGAAAATGGGAGTCTGCAGAAAGCCGATTGGCCTAAGCAAGGCAGATCCCTGTCCCACACAACCCCAAATCAATTACAAAGCCCAATTATAGGCTCAACACTCTAATACCCTGAGGATCATCTTACCAAAACGGTTAGAGATTAACGCAGGATTATGGGGGTCTGCAGAGCTCTGCTTGGCCCAACCCGGCTGATCCCCCTTCACACCCAACCCTTCTCGTCCATAATTTTATGCTTATCCAATTTTATCTTAAAGCTCCCTACAGTTTTAGATCCCACTATAGCACTTGGTAGTCCATTCCACCCATCTACAACTCTGTTACCAAACCAATATTTGCCTATATCTTTTCTGAAACGAAATTTATCTAATTTGAAACCATTGGTACGAGTTCTTTCGCTATCACTGAGCTTTTGTACATTTGTCATGTCCCCTTTGTTAATCCCACTAACCCACTTGAACACCTCTATCATATCCCCTCTAACTCTGCATCTCTCTAACGAATGTAAACCTAATTTCTTCAACCTTTCTTCATACGGAAGATTTCTAATATTATGGATCATTTTTGTCATTCTACGTTGTACTCTCTCCAATGAATCTATGTCCATTCTGTAATAAGGACACCAAAATTGGACAGCATAATCCATATGGGGTCTCACTAATGACAAGTAAAGTTTTAAGATAACATCAGCAGTTCTGTTACTCACACTCCTAGAGATGAACCCGAGAATCCTGTTTGCCTTATTACGAACGCCTATACACTGTTTTCTAGGCTTCAAATCATTGCTAACAAACACACCTAGATCTTTCTCGCAGTCTGAATTTTCTAATTCTAAATTAGCTAGTTTATATTTAACATTTGTTTGCATCTTCCCTATCTTTAATACCTTGCATTTGTCAATGTTAAACTTCATCTGCCAATTTACTGACCATTCATGTAAGGTATCTAGATCCCTTTGGAGGCACTCTATATAACATAGGAACATAAGAAAATGGGAGTCTGCAGAAAGCCGATTGGCCTAAGCAAGGCAGATCCCTGTCCCACACAACCCCAAATCAATTACAAAGCCCAATTATAGGCTCAACACTCTAATACCCAGAGGATCATCTTACCAAAACGGTTAGAGATTAACGCAGGATTATGGGGGTATGCAGATGCTGATTGGCCCAACCCAGCTGATCCCCCTTCACACCCAACCCTTCTCGTCCATATGCTTATCCAATTTTATCTTAAAGCTCCCTACCGTTTTAGACCCCACTATAGCACTTGGTAGTCTATTCCACCCATCTACAACTCTGTTACCAAACCAATATTTGCCTATATCTTTTCTGAAACGAAATTTATCTAATTTGAAACCATTGGTACGAGTTCTTTCGCTATCACTGAGCTTTAGTACATTTGTCATGTCCCCTTTGTTAATCCCACTAACCCACTTGAACACCTCTATCATATCCCCTCTAACTCTGCGTCTCTCTAACGAATGTAAACCTAATTTCTTCAACCTTTCTTCATACGAAAAATTTCTAATATTATGGATCATTTTTGTCATTCTACGCTGTACACTCTCCAATGAATCTATGTCCATTCTGTAATAAGGACACCAAAATTGGACAGCATAATCCATATTGGGTCTCACTAATGACAAGTAAAGTTTTAAGATAACATCAGCAGTTCTGTTACTCACACTCCTAGAGATGAACCCGAGAATCCTGTTTGCCTTATTACGAACTCTTATACACTCTTTTCTAGGCTTCAAATCATTGCTAACAAACACACCTAGATCTTTCTCATAGTCTGAATTTTCTAATTCTAAATTAGCTAGTTTATATTTAACATTTGTATGCATCTTCCCTATCTTTAATACCTTGCATTTGTCAATGTTAAACTTCATCTGCCAATTTACTGACCATTCATGTAAGGTATCTAGATCCCTTTGGAGGCACTCTATATCGCTATCTGAATCAATTGATCTCCCCATTTTAGTATCGTCTGCGAATTTACTTATCCTACTAGTTATACCTAAATCTAGGTCATTTATGTATATAAGAAACAACAGGGGACCTAATACCGATCCCTGGGGGACACCACTTTTGACTGCTCCCCACTCTGACTAGGTACCATTTATGCTGACTCTCTGTTTCCTACCAATTAGCCATGACCTAATCCATCCCAACAACGATCCTCCTATTCCATGTGCCTCAACCTTTCTCATCAATCTCTCATGAGGGACTCTGTCGAAAGCTTTACTGAGATCTAAATAAATAATATCATATGACTTGTCACTATCTACTGCTTCATATACCTCTGAGAAAAAGCTAAGCAAATTAGTAAGGCAAGAACGTCCCTGAGTGAATCCATGCTGAGAAGAATTTATTAAGTTAAATTTGTCTAAGTGGCTTCTAATTTTCCTAGCAATAATAGACTCTAGCAACTTTCCTATGATTGATGTGAGACTAATGGGACGGTAATTGGATGCTATCGATTTATCACCTTTTTTGAAGATCGGAACTATATTTGCAAGCTTCCAAGCTTCTGGAACTAAACCTGTTTCTAAAGACTTGTTAAATAATAATGCTAATGGGCAACTTAACTCATCTCTGCATTCTTTTAATACTCTAGCATATACCTCGTCAGGACCAGGCGATTTTTGAGGTTTCAGTCTGTCAATTTCCTTAAGCACATCATTTCTACTTATACTAACTGTACTTAACATATTTTCTATACTATCACTATATACCATATTGACTTCTGGAATCTGTGCCAAATTTTCATTAGTGAAAACGGAAAGAAACTGACTATTTAATGTACTGCACATTTCTAAATAATTTTCTGTTATTTCTCCTATTGAAGTTTTTAGGGGGCCTATTACATCTCTAACTTTAGATTTATATAGTTGGTAAAAAGCTTTAGGGTTATTTTTTGAGTCACTGGCTATCCTAATTTCATAATTTCTTTTTGCTTTCCTGATTTCCTTTTTGACCTGTCTTGCTAGAGTCTGATAGTATATATGTAGATGATTTTCGCCTTTCTTTATTTTTCTATATATTCCTTTCTTTTTTCCTATAAGATCTATTAGCTTATTAGTCATCCATTTTGGTTGGTTCTGCGGCGATCTAAATTTTCTTTTAGGGATATATTATTTTGAGCATTGTGGAGTGAAGCAATAAACTGGTTATATGTAGGTGGCAAGTTTAACTCTGGCATATCCTGACTTAATTGCTTAACAATAGGGTCCACCCTTAAGTCACTTCTTAGCCAACCATAATCGGCTTTTCTGAAATCTGGGATAAGTGTCGTATTCTCTTTGGCATTCCCTGTCCATTGTATATTAAAATAAATAGATTTATGATCGCTATTTCCTAGGTGGTCACCAATCTCTACATCATTTATCATATGTTCATTTTTACTGAAAACTAAATCAAGAATATTAATACCTCTAGTCGGCGTTTCTATGAATTGAAATAAAAAACTATCTTGTACTACCTCAATAAACTCTACTGAATCGGAGTCGCCTATTTGGTGCTGCCAATCAATGTTCGGAAAATTAAAATCCCCCATAATGCACACATTGCTAAACCTTGATGCTATTTTAATTTCCTCCCATAACGATGTTCCGCCATTTCTACTCATATTAGGCGGTCTATATATAACTCCAATAACTATGGTCTCACTACCTTCGTTAACCTCTACCCAAACACTTTCATTATCATTATTTAGTCTAATACCTGATTTAATACAGCTTTTTAATGTACTCCTGACAAACACTGCTATACCCCCGCCCCTCCTACTATATCGCTATCTGAATCAATTGATCTCCCTATTTTAGTATCGTCTGCGAATTTACTTATCCTACTAGTTATACCTAAATCTAGGTCATTTATGTATATAAGAAACAACAGGGGACCTAATACCGATCCCTGGGGGACACCACTTTTGACTGCTCCCCACTCTGACTTGGTACCATTTATGCTGACTCTCTGTTTCCTACCAATTAGCCATGACCTAATCCATCCCAACAACGCCCCACCTATTCAATGTGCCTCAAGCTTTCTCATCAATCTCTCATGAGGGACTCTGTCGAAAGCTTTACTGAAATCTAAATATATAATATCGTATGCCTTGTCATTATCTACTGCTTCATATACCTCTGAGAAAAAACTAAGCAAATTAGTAAGGCAAGACCGTCCCTGAGTGAATCCATGCTGAGAAGAATTGATTAAGTTAAATGTTTCTAAGTGGTTTCTCATTTTCCTAGCAATAATTGACTCTAGTAGCTTTCCTATGATTGAAGTGAGACTAATGGGACGGTAATTGGATGCTCTTGATTGATCACCTTTTTTGAAAATCGGAACTACATTTGCAAGCTTCCAAGCTTCTGGAACTGTACCTGTTTCTAATGAATTGTTAAAAAGAAATGTTAATGGGTAACTTAACTCATCTCTGCATTCTTTTAATACTCTGGCATATACCTCATCGGGACCAGGCGATTTCTGAGGTTTCAGTCTGTCAATTTCCTTAAGCACATCATTTCTACTTATAGTAACCGTACTTAACCTATTTTCTATACTATCGCTATATACCTTACGGACTTCTGGAATCTGTGCCAAATTTTCATTAGTGAAAACGGATAGAAACTGACTATTTAATGTACTGCACATTTCTAAATCATTTTCTGTCATTAAATTCTCCTATCGAAGTTTTAAGGGGGCCTATTTTATCTCTAACTTTAGATTTATATAGCTGGTAAAAAGCCTTAGGGTTATTTTTTGAGTCATTGGCTATCTTGATTTCATAATTTCTTTTGTCTGTCCTTATACATTTTTTAACCTCTCTTGATAGATTCTGATAGTAAGCAAGTAGGTGAATTTCGCCTTTCTTAATTTGTCGATATATTCCTCTCTTTTTTCCTAGAAGGTCTAATAGTCTATTATTCATCCATTTGGGTTGGTTCTGTGTTGATATAAATTTTCTTTTGGGGATATATTTATTTTGCGCATTGTGGAGTGAAGAAATAAAATTATGATATGTAGCTGTCAAATTATCCTGAGTTAAGACAGGTATCTGAGAGAGAGAATGTTCATTAGCGCACCTGGGTCCACTTAATAGTTTAACCATAGGATCGACTCTTAAGGCTCGTCTTAATCCACCATAATTGGCTTTTCTGAAATCTGGGATAAGTGTCGTATTCTCTTTAGCCTTTCCTGTCCATTGTATGTTAAAATAAATTGATTTGTGATCACTATTTCCTAGTTGGTCTCCTATCTCTACATTATTTATCATTTGTTCATTATTACTGAGAACTAAATCGAGGATATTATTACCTCTAGTAGGCGAGTCTATGAATTGAAATAAAACACTATCCTGTACCGCCTCAATAAACTCTTTTGAATCTGAGTCGCCGATTTGATGCTGCCAATCAATATTCGGAAAATTAAAATCCCCCATAATACACACATTGCTAAACCTTGATGCTATTTTCACTTCCTGCCACAAAGCTGTACCTTCGTTTCTACTCATATTTGGTGGTCTATAAATAACTCCAATAATTATGGTCTCACTACCTTCGCTAACCTCAACCCAAACACTTTCGTTATCAGTATTTAGTCTAATACCTGATTTAATACAGCTTTTTAAAGAACTCCTGACAAACACTGCTATTCCGCCGCCCCTCCTACTTGTTCGGTCGCGTTTAAACAAACTATATCCTGGTATATGGAATTCTGCTAAAAAATGTCTTGATTCTGTATTAATCCATGTTTCAGTCAGTGCTATAATGTCTATATTTTCGTTGCTAACAAGTGCTCTAAGTTCATCCATTTTGTTACATAAACTCCTACAGTTTGTATAATATAATCGCAATGAATTTATTTTACTGGTATCGGATTACCTTTATTTCTAACTGAATTCCCATCTTCTGTTACACCTTCAATATTTCTACTAGCAGTACAATTAAAATCCTGTGACTGATATTTTCTATTCCTATCTGATGTACCAGTACGGCAATTTACCCTATCTAGACAATTATTCTTAATCATATTCTCAGGCTTTATTTTCAGCGAAACCCCGCGACAATCCTATCTATTGACCTAGCTAAATTTGCCACCCCTAGCCGAGAAAGATGAACCCCGTCCTGTGCGTACAACTGATTTTTACCATAGAAACGGGTCCAGTTATCAAGGAATGGTATTGCATTTGCATTACAGTATTTTTCCAGCCGACAATTGATACCAATTGCCCTAGATGACCATTCCTTGCTGACCCCTCTCCGTGGCAAGATACTGTGTACTACAGGTATGCCTCCCTTCCTCCTAACTTTATCTAACACCTCCCTGTACTGCCGAAGCAGTACTTCCGTCCTACCTTTACCAACATCATTGCTCCCTGTACTGAGACAGATAATGGGGCTATCTCCAATATCTTTCATGATGTAATTAATTTCCTCTAACACCTTCCCAACCCCGGCACCAGGGAGACAGACAAGCTTCCTAATATCAGTACAGGTGGACCTAGCTAAGTGTCTGACCATGGAGTCCCCAACAATTGAGAAGGACTTGCCTCTCCTTGTCGATGACTTGGTAGCAGCTGCGGCAGCGGCAGGAACTCCTGGGGCAGCAGTTGAAGGTACTCCTGGGGGGGCAGCAGTCACAGCATTCCCTGTTGGAGGCAACTTACTTACCTTTCTCCTGGTTTCCTCGCCGAAGGAAACACTCGCAGCCTCACCATCACATTCGTCATCCAAGGTGATGAACTTGTTGCTGAGGGCAACTGGCCGCCGTAGAAATTTGCAGGTTGTTGCACTTGTTGGAACAACTGTCCAGGGAGCATCACGATCCCTAACAGCAGTTGCACTATCCTCACTTTTCTTGTCAGCCAAAGTCAGCTTTAAGGCCAAATTCTCGTCTTTGAGAGACTGCACCTCTCTCTCCACATTCTCCATCCTTTCTTGCAAAGCAAGACAAAGCTGGAGAATATGAGAGGAGGTAGCAATCTCGTCAACACCAGCCATTTTAAGAAAGCGTTAATACTATCACCACACTATGGGCAAAGATAATTCACTGGGAGTCACTAGGGACAGGTCCTCACTCAGCAAAGGTCAGGCAGGTACTGTGCAACAGTATGTAAAACAACCGTAGTTTAGCTGATAATTGTGCTTAAACATTGATGACTATAGTTCTTAATTTCCGTAAAGCCCGAAACTCGCAAGTGGTCAATTAACCTTCTGACTCCCACAATTCCTTCCTAATCATAATTATATCTACTAATACCCAGATTAAAATGAAGCAATGCGTCCTCGCATCTTGAAAGGGCCAATCAATAATTTATTAAATCAATAAGTAAATCTGTCAGACCAATATACAATTGAACAAGTCATCAATAAGTATAGTGGACCCTCGCGTTTGAGTTGTAAGCATTCGGGTTGTGGCTCTTTGAGTCGTGGCCGTTTGGGAGTGTGCTGTTTAGGAGAGTGGCCGTTTAGAATGTGGGCGTTAGGGTTGTGCCCATTTGGGTTGTGGCTGTTTTGGAGTGTGGCCGTTTAAGTTGTGGGTGTTTGGGTTGTGGCTGTTTAAGAGTGTGGCCATTTACGTGTGTAGCCGTTTATCAGTGTGGCCGTTTAAAAGTGTGGCTGTTTTTTCCTACATTATAGCAAATCAGTGAGACTCCCAAGTGAGCCTCAGAGGTGTTGGTGTTGAGAAGTGGTGTGAACTGATAGAGTACATACACACACACACACACACACACGCCGCCGCCAACCTCACTCACTAACTCTAGATATGCATTGAATATACGCTTACATGAGCACACCTACACACACACACACACACACACACACACTCACACACACTCATAGCTACACACACACACAGACACACACACACACACACAAACACACACACACTCATTAGCACGGTTAGACAGTCATAGACGCACATGTATACATTCATGCATACATTATGTGTCATTTATTTCATATATACTATATATTTACAGTTTAGCGTCTACAGAACAAATGCAGGTATCACGAATAATATTTTCCTTGCATTATGTATTGCAAAATGTAACTATTATTTTGTATTCCCCAACACACTATAATTATGTGTTAACAAATAAAACATAATATAACACATACATGCCCCCTCTCCCTCCACCACATCCAAAACCTCCCCACCCCTTACACTCCTATTGACATTCCCCCACTCCCCACAATCAACCCATGTTGGTATCAATCTCCCCACCAGATGTCCAAGTACAGATATGGTCAACTCTCGTATCCAAGATATATAACTTTAACTTACGGTAGTTTTGCTACTTAACCATAGCAACGAAATGCGCCTTAATATAAATGGAGAAAGTTTGAATTTTAAGATTTTGTTCTTATGTGTTAAATGCAGTTGACAGGGAACACTCATAATCTTTGAACCTATAAAATCACGTTCTGAGGAATTTAGAATATAATTAAGTATTGTGTTGTCTCGTTTGTGTTCGATACTGATTCAAAAGGGGTGTAACCTTACTGGTGCTGACGACTATACCTGTGTGTCTTTTTAACTTCACTGTAGTTTATTCAATAGGAGTAATCTAAACAAATCTTGACCACTAGCCCCTATAAATCAGAATCAAATATAGTAATCGAGCTAATATTTCTACCATATATGAAGAGTTAGCAAGGAAATAGGTGTGGATACTTTACAACCCATTTGCTTTAGCCCTTTTCAAGTTGAAGAGGTCAGGGTTAAATCACTCTGGCCTAACTATAGTGAACAAATTATAGACTTATAGCCAAAAGTGTGAAAATTAGGACGATATTTTTGAACGTGACTGTACGTTCAAGATCAAAGTCCCCAGAGTGTGAGAGTTAGTCAGATACCGCCCCCATCACACACACACACACACACACAGAGATCCAACTATTGGCAGGTGGGACTGGTGGTAGAAGTCATACCCAAGTTCATATAGATTTAGAATTCGGATCTGCCTACGCTGAGACTGACGCTAAGAACCGTAGAGTCGAATATTGGAAATTCAAATAATATTTAGTCGCGAAGATTGACTAAAATTGAAAATTTCGTCAAAGTTAAAAGAAGATTTAAGACCTAGTTTCAATTATCTTAGTGTCAGCTGTCGTAGAATAACTGCATTATGGTAAAGATTTACGCTCAGTTTAAATTGTTCTAGATTTTAGCTTTAGAAACTTAAGAATATGGACTGACTTCACTATTTGGCATAATAGGCTGTACACACAAACTAGATATAATTGAAATGGGTAAAACATTACGGATACAGAGGAGTACAAAGGAAATCAAGCAACAACATATCTAGTGACCCTTCTAGGCTGCTTGTCCTCCAAAACACTGTGGATCAAGTGTCCAAACAGTGGCTTAGAGTGGGTAAGGGAACATTGTAAAGGGAACTATTGCCCTGGAACTAATGACCGTGGCAGGATTAGGAAGTTAGTAGGGGACAGATGGGTTAGTAACTGAGGGGGGGATAAAATAAAGTTATTCATTTACAAACGCAGTCAGTCGAGGGTTTGATGCGAGATATTTGTCTAGGCGGAGTTTAAAAGAATCAACGGTGCTACAGTCTATAACGTCTCGGGGAAGCCCATCCCACAAGTTGACAACTCGATTTAAGAAGAAATTCTTAGATTCGTGTGACTTAAAAGATTTACCAATAATTTTGCAACTGTTTCCACGCATGTAAATAGATTGGTCGATAGTGAAGTACTTACTACAGTTCATATTGTCGATGCCTTTGATGATTTTGAACACTTGAATTAAGTCGCCTCTTAATCTGCGCTGGGTTAAAGGAAATAGATTTAATTCTCTAAGATGCTCCACGTATGGTTTGTTCTTTAGGCTAGGTATCATTTTGGTAACTCTACGTTGAACTCGTTCTAGCTTGTCTATATCTATTTGGTAATAAGAACACCAGGATTGAACGCAGTATTCCAGAAGAGGGTGGACTAAGGAATTGTAAAGGGATAGGATAGTGTTATGTCGGGTTGCAATATTTACAACTCGTGATATAGTCTCGTCAAAAATTCAATTACGGACTTCTAGACCTTAATATAGCCCGACAGGGTCACACTGAACACGTTCTTAATAGCACAAAGTAGGTATTCAATTGGGATAATACAGAACTCAATAACATCGCACATGGAATTTATAAATGGTATTTAATCTAGATAATGTCTAGCTTGTGGAGTCATAGACCGTCTCAACATAATCATATCAATCTCCAACTCCGAATATAGATTCGTAGTCTGGGATGGTTTCTTATCTAAATCAATAACAATAGTAATATGCAGATAACAGGGTGCATATATGTTGAGATTCTTAACAAGATCAAATTATGAACAAATGTAGTCATAGGTATAAGTTAATAAAATAGCAACAAAAGTAGAACATGAACATAATAAATAATAACCCTTAATAATAACAATCGACGTGAGTCGAGTGTCTTACGTGAATAAGGAACAAATAAGGAAAACAAAGTACAGTCTCAGTATAGGAGACACGGTGCAAATTGAGAGCAAAATAAACACGCAGGTAGACTGAGTGAGTCACACGGTAGAGGGGCGCACAGGTAGGTACACAGGTACACAGGTAGCCGCGTATTCTCAAGTGACCTTTCTACTTAGCTGGGGAGGTCAGGTCATGAACTGGACTGCGGTGGTGGAAATTTCATTCAAAGTTAGTGCAACTAGAGATTTAGTTTTAATAATATTTCTCTAAGATTGGTGGCAGAATATTAATTAATTAATTGCACAAAAGATTAAGTTTGTAGTCTAAATTATGTAATTTATAGTAAGAGTCTTATATTCACGTCAACGATCGTATGTAATAATAACGAAACGAGCCGAGGAATTCAGATGTAATGTTTGCGCATAATTATGAATGAACTATAGAATAAATCTATTAAATTACACTGGAGAACAAATTATAATTAACTAATCGAAGTTAGTCAATGAATGCTCTGGAAACGCTTAGAATTTTTAGCGTAAAAGGACAATTAACATTATATTAATTATCAAAAGAACTTGAGCGCATACGACAAAGTTATGCTAAAGAAATACTTATTTCTGTATTCTTAAGAGGTCTGAACGAGTTAACAGAGTCTTGTAATGAAACACTAGAATACGAGGTGTATGGTAAATGATGTGGAATTGAGTAACAGAATCTATGCAATGCTGGAATTCCTGAGCATGAAGAATCAAAATTACTTACATCAGTAATCAAATGAACGTTAATATGAATTCATAAAATAATTACAAAGGTGATTATATAATCGAACGTAATTAGGGAAGTTCGTGAGAAAATGAGTTTTCACAGGGATAATTATAGTTATTATAATTAGGTATGCTGAGGTAAATTCGTTATGAAAATCGGCGTAGGTTCTAGGTAATGGTATTTAGGAAGGGAAATCAAATCACGAAATACACTTTGACCTCAACTCACAAAATACATAGCAGAATGCATATATTAGGAAAATCTGTGAGTGTGTGGCAAGGTGAATAACTGAATACAATTATATGACGTATGCGTAAGACGTTCTGTAGAAAATAGATCAAAGAACAGGGCTAGGACTTATACACAGTTCTAACACAGGTTTTATGTAAGGTTCAGAAGGATTAACACAGTACGCAATCAAGGATCCTAGGCACAGATCTCCGAGTTAATTAGCACAACACGGTTCACATATGTTACTTATACCTCGACAACAATAACACAACGAAAGATACACAGGGACACTTAGGGTAATGTTTGGAGGGCAGGGGAAGAGAGTACAGGTCTGGCCAACGTAGATCGTGGGTCCATGGAGCAGCACTTCAGGGGTGTAGGGTGTCACTTGAGCAGCACTTCAGGGTCCAGACCTCAGGTAGGTAGGGCGTCACTCGAGCAGGACTTCAGGGGTACTTCAGGCAAGTACACACTCCGGGCAGGGTAGGGGCAGGCTGGTAAAAGCTACAACTTTGATTAGCTACTTTGTTCCTTAGGCAGGTTTAGAATAGTATCGTAGTGTGGTTTGCCTACTCCTCTACAATTTCTTGGAGGTAATATTCGGCTTTATCCTTGACTCTCGTTTACAGGGCTTCAAGGTCATAGGGATATGGGGAAATTGGTTGTGATGAAGTTGTGAGGTAAATACTTATCGTAGACATACATAATAGCTGTTTACATTGGTACATATATATAATAGGTATTTTATTAATGACTTAGGTGCTAGTTACTTAGCCTAATAATGGAGAAATCCCATGTGTACGGAATCGTCCATAAGTTAAACTCCTAGACAAACATGATTTCAGCTCGCCTATGAGTTATTCTTCGTAGAGGGTTATGATATCTCCAGGTTTGTCATAATGTGTCCTCTTGTCTATATCCATTTATATCTGTAGACTTCAGGCCGTTGATGTTTTATTTGCATAAACATTTCTTCACTGTACTGCATATCCGGGAGCTGAGGAAATGCTGTGCTGTGGTTGGCTGTGAGGGTTTGAGAGCAGGGCGTGGATTGGTCGTGAGGATTTCCCATACTTGTGGCTGGTGGCTGTTGTCTTAGAGCACGGGGAAACAGGGGTCGCTCCTGTATTTGTCTGGTGGTTAGAGCACGGGGAAACAGGGGTGGCTCTTGTATTTTTCTTCTCCTCTCCTTTCGCTCTCCTGTCTTCTTAGGGTCTTTGAGTTGCAGACTGGCTATTCTGCAACTGTTTTCTGTATGGCTTGTCTTCAGACCTGTCATTTCAGATAGCTTCTTTGGATTTATGCTCAAATGACCTGCCTATAAAGCCAATTATTTTGGTTGCCTTCTTAACAACTTCTGAACATTGTTGACTCGGTTTTAGGTTACTCGATATTGTTACTCCCAGATCGGTTTCTCTGTTTACATTCTTAAGCCGAGTGCCCTTCATCGAATAGTTTGCTTTCTCATTTTGGTATCCGATATGTAGTACTTTACATTTATCCGCAATGAAACTCATTTGCCAAATTTGGGCCCAACATGACACCTTATCTAGATTGTGTTGCATGTCGTCAACGTGTTCTTTTAAGAGTACACTATTTGCAATTTTTGTATCGTCAGCAAATTTTGAGATTGTACAGGTGAGACCCTCATCTATGTCGTTGACGTAAATTACAAAGAGAATTGGCCCTAGTACCGATCCCTGGGGTACCCTGCAGAAGACAGAAGACCTAGTAAGTATTCCAGGCTTCGCTAAGTAACTACAGCTAGGTAACTCTTTCATATGTACTGCTCAAATGTACGCTGGTGGGGTGAGGGGGCTTTAGCTAGGTTTTGAAGAAAAAATAAAGTGATGACAACAATGGTACACCCACCCACACACACACATTATTTATATATATATATATATAAATATATATATATATATATATATATATATATATATATATATTTGGACACGTTTGATCTACGGCCATTTTTATTTACTTATTTAATTATTAATTCATTTTATATATTTACGGGTGGATGGGACCATAAAGGGGAGATAACTTTATAAAAATCCGTATGGATGGGACTCGTCAGCCTTGGTCGACAACCTGTCTAGGGGAGTAAGCCTTATACAAATCTGTAATGCCACCTTAGGGTGAAGCAGGTTAGTGGATGGATTAGCCGCACACCGCTGTAGACAAATAGTGCTTAAACATTACATAAAAGGCCTCTGAATCGGACGGACCCTAAATTGAGTGGTCAATCCTGTAAGTCCTTCAGTAAACTGGCATGGGTTTTCCCTCTTGGTGGGTAATTGTCCGCTTGCGGGCATTTTGTGCATGGCCACCCCCATTAAGGGGAGTAAGGCGTCTGGCAATAGATATATATATTTATTAATTTATTATTTATCAGTCCAATATTTTCAGGCTTACGCCTACAAATCAGAGACAGGTATTCTTCATGTTATCATAGTCCATTCAGTATAGGAAGGCCAGAAACTGTAACCAATACCTTCTGTAACTCAAAAAGGGCTAGATCAAATGGGCTGTTTTTTTCCACACCTATTCCGTGGCTGACTCTTCCCAAATGGCAGACATTAACTGGATTACTCTAGACGTTCATGAGTAATAGAGGTTAGTGGTCAAGATTGTTAGCCTAATTATAAAGAACGGATTGTAGTATTAATACACTATTTACTCTATTTGATCTGTTGTGAAGAATTCGAATGACTCCAACTGTATTTACAATACCATAATATACACTGTATAAATTATGTTCATATTATGTAACTTAAGGGAAACTTATATATATTTGTATATTTATATATTTATATAATTATATATTAATGTATGATTGTTTTAGTTCCTCCTTAGATCTCCATCAAGTTTTACAAAAATACTCCCAAGATATACATTTATAATTATTTTTGGTAGAAAAAAATCCCCAGCTGAAAGCCGGTTTCTCTTAAATTGCAGGCTTGCTATCACTCTCCAGGACAAACTATTTTAAAATCGCAAAAATAAAGGAGCAAATGTCTTAAAATCGCAAAACTAAAGGAGCGAATATCTTAAAATATCAAAATTAACGAGGCTAAACATGATGGAGAACTTGGTCAGGAACCTCCAATCCCCCCTTAAATGATACACATAATAAATTTTCAATAGGTTATGTGTAAAGTATACATTTGAACACATAACATAATCTTACTATTATGTGTGCCATTTTGGTTACTTTGTCATAATAATGACAGTGTGGAATATATTATTGTATATGCTTTGTATTAACCCTTTGAAGATTATGACGCTTCAGACAATATATTTTGGTTATCATTAGACGGTTTTGTGAGAAAGGATCTGTGAGAATCATAAGGATAAAGACTATCTCAATTAACCCTCTGACTTCCACATACCCTTCATCAAAGTGAGTAAAATCGTCTAATAATAGCCAGAATAAAACTGTCAAAATGCATCATCATCTTCGAAGGGTTAACTAAAACAAAATAGGATAAAAAATGGCTAACTGTTGACGAAATTTATGTTTTACATCTCACTGGCATTATACTGTATATTACCTCGTAAGTTTCTTCCGTGAGTATATTTTGGGCGATGCAATATTTAGCCGTTTGAGTACCAGCGACGTGTGCTATAATTATATTCTAGCTATATTTTGACGATATTATGCAACTTAGGAATGATGTGTGGTAGTTAAGAGGGTTGGTTGAGATAGATTGAAGCCTTATTATTGCTGAATAATATCGTCTAATAGTTGACAGAATATGATAAATTTACGTCCCTGGTACAGTATGGGTTAATTCCTTCAGCACGATGACGTAATTTTGTAATTTTTCTGGCTAACTGGAAACGATGTTATGTCGTTAATGAAAGTTCTATGTTATTTTGGTTGTTAATTGAGATAATTAATTACCGTTTCGAGTCCTAGAAATGGATTATAGGCTAAATAAGATGGTCCACTGGTAATTAGAATGAGATGACAATTACGTCATCGTGTTGAGGTGGTTAACACATAATCGAGAACAATATTTTATTCGAAAATAATCTTGACATACTTGGAAGGATAATTTAATACTAACAACTAGAAGAAAAAACACCACTGATGACGTCACCGACTTTGATTAGCATTTTAGTTTTCGCGTCCCAAAATATTTATACGACCTTTGAATTTAGATAATATCATCTGCCTCTGGAACTTGAGAGATGACTTGAAAAACATTGCTTTCAATAAACTTGTAGTGTGTAATTTGCAATTTTATTATTCCTATTTGGTCCGAGGGGGGGTCTTTATGGATCTCCCCTGTTTCGCTCCTTTAGTTAGAAGATTTTAAGACGTTTCATCCATTTAGTTTGGTGATAATAAGACGCTTCACCCCATTCAGATGTATATGTTTTGATGGGTGAGCAATAGCGAGCCTTTAGCATAGAAGAAATCGGCCCTCGGTCGGGACATTTTCTATCAAAAACAAATATACAAATTTAGCTTGAATGGGATCTGGGAGGAATTTTGTTTTGTTTTAGTTTGAAGACATTCTGGGAAGGCAATTTTTTGTTTGCCTAGAGGACAGACTAAAATACATCACTCGAAAATGGCAAAAGCGAGCAAAAACCTCAATAATAATAAAATTAAATATCATAATAACCCGCATGAGATCGGAGCAGTTCCTGTTGAAGCGAATGTTTCAAATTATGTCATAAGCGTATCAGAATTGCTTCTAAATATTGGTACCAACTTCCACTGCTGGAGATTGTACAGTCGCGTTCAATAATTCTGATACATTTAGAACCCTCGAGCTGATTAAATTAACCTTCGAATTCAAAATATCAATTAAAGCATTAACCCCCTCAACACAATGACGGGGGGGGGGGGGGGGGTATGCCGACACGCCAAAATGCTCTGGACTGCTATCTTCCACTCTTACTATACATTTCTTTCTGCAAACATTCTTTTAACTTCCACTCTGTTGACCACCACCTCTCCTCCACCAACCCTGATCTTCTCTTTCTCACCGAAACTCAGTTGTCTAATGCAACAGACAACAATCTCTTCTCTATATCCTCCTACTATCTCTATCCTCAATTCAAAGCCAAAGGTGGATGTTGTGTGTACATACTCTCTGACTCCTCTGAATTCTCAGCTATCTGGCTTAAGCTATATTGTCACTCTCTCACTAGATATATCTGTGCCGTTTATCTCTCCCCTTAATCTACTGACTATGCAACATTCTTTGACTATCATACTTCTAAAGTGGAACACAGTCTATCCCTTTCTCCCTTCTCTGAAATCTTCATCTTAGGAGATTACAAAGTTCACCACCATCAATGGCTCTCATCTCTTTTCACTAACCAACCTGGTGAACAAGCCTATATCTGTTCTATCCTAAATGACCTAGAACAGCTAGTTCAGCAACCCACCTAATCCCGGTCCACCCTGGAGTCCGGCCCATCATCCTTGACTTATTTCTAACCTCTATTCCTTCTGCTTATACTGTAATTCTTCTCTCTCCGTTGGGCTCCTCCGATCATAACCTTATCTCTGTCACCTCTCCTGTCTCTCCAATACGGCCCTCTGACCCCCCAGCCAGCGGCGCTTGTTGCACTCTGTCGCTGCCGACTGGGAGGCTCTCCGGCAGTACTTCTATGATTTCAATTGGAATTATTTTTGCTTCCAAGACCGGGGACCCTCGGAGTGTGCCGAGCGCATAACCGAGGTAATGCTCTCGGGTATGAAGGCATACATTCCATTTTCTTTCTCTCAGTCTAATGCATAAAAAATCTTGGTTTACCCACGCTTGTTCTACTGGTGTCTGCAATATGGAGTAAGCATTCAAACGGTACCTTCACCTTCAAACTCAAGAATCTTGTGCTTTATATGTTTCTGCCGGGAATCAAGCCAAATTTGTTCTTCGACTAGCCAAAAAATCTTTCATCAATAAAAAATGTTCTGAACTTTTCCCAAGCTTTCTGGCATCTAGCCAAGAACCTCTCCAACAATTTTACTTCTTCGTCTTTCCATCCTCTTTTCCACTCTGATGGTACTACCATCACTTATTCCTCTGACAAAGCTGAACTCTTCGCTCAAACTTTTCTTTTTAAACTCTACCTTGGATGATTCCGGTGTTATTTCTCCCTCTCCACCCCCTCTCGCTTACTTATGCCATATATCATAATCTCTTCTTATGATGTACTTTCTACCCTCTCTGGGCTTAATTTAAGAAGGCGTGTGGACCGGTTGGTGTTCCTCCTGTTGTACTGAACAACTGTTCTTTCATGCTGACTCCTTGCCTGGGCAAACTCTTTCGTCTCTGTCTTTCCTCTAACGTCTTTCCTTCTTGCTGTAAGTTTGCTCTAATTCAACCTGTCCCAGGGAAGGGTGACCGCTCTCAACCCTCCAACTATCGTCCAATTGCTCTCATTTCTTGCATTTCTAAAGTTTTTAAAACTATTCTTATATCAAAGTTTCTTAAGCATATATCTTCCCATAATCTACTTTGAGATCGCCAGTACGATTTCCTTTACGCTCTACTGGTGATCTTTTTGCATATCTTACTAACTCTTGGTCATCCTCCTTTCGGGACTTCGGTGAGACTTTTTCTATTGCACTAGACATATTGAAAGCCTTCGATACAGTCTGGCACACATCTCAAATTTCCAAACTACCCTCCTTCGGTTTCTATCCTCATATCTGTGCCTATGTCTCTAATTTCCTTTCAGACCGCTCCAAAGCTACAGTTGTGGATAGCCATCGCTCACGTCCTCAACCTATCAACTTCGGTATTCCTCAGTGTTTTGTTCTATCTCCAATTCTCTTTCTAATTTAGATACCAACCCATTTAATAGATGACGGAGGTTGAGTATACTTCACTGTATACCATGTGGTTCCTATTATATCTCCAGGGAAAGGCGTGTAGACGTAATACAAGGATGGGTGTACAAGTCTTATGGGTTATATTATTCAAGTAACAAATAAGCGACTGGCATGGATTACTATTGAGTTACACACAAATAACTAAACAGAAAAGCATCATATACAATAGACAAGCAATACAAAAGCTACTTACAAATCTAGAGATGGTAGGTAAAGTACTGACAATTGTTCGTGAACTCTCGCGATTTTCTTTATGCAAATATATCTATTTAAATTGATGTTCAGATCAAATTATCTATATTTGTTATGCATATATAATATGTATTTATTAATGTATAGCTGATTCGATCTGTACATCAATCTAAGTGAATATATAAATGGATAATTATATGAATTGCAAGAGCTCAAAAAAATTTGTCAGTAACTGTACATATAAGTACAAAGAACATGTGTATAATATAGCAAAAGGGAACAAAACTTGATTCTAGTATAGCGTGCGGGTGTAAGGCATAGGTAATTTCACCTATATATACAGTATATACGCTGAGGTCTGGTGACTGAGCAGTCAATCAGACGTGTGACAATATATATATATATATATATATATATATATACAGTATATATATATATATATATATATATATATATATACTTACTTTTGATACTTTTGATGTGTTCGCCACTCTTCTAGCGGCACCAAGGAGCGCAGCGCCCCTCGTTATGGGTGGTGATTTTGATGTAGTAGACTGTTTGAAGCGACAGCTCGTTCCCTCGTGAGGATGGGCTCGTCTGGCACTTTTTGCAGTTCGACATCGAGGGCTCTCTTGAAGTTGTCTAACGAGACGTCCCTCATGTCTCTTACTCGCCGTGGGAGTTTGTTGAAGAGATGTGGGCCTCTGTGTGATAACCAGCCCTCTCGCAGAGAGCCCATAGCACCCCTGTTATTCATCCGGGGGATTTCGCATTCCCAGCCTCTCCTATCACTGAATTTCATGACTATCGGAGTATGTAGGTTTGGTACTAAACCCTCTGCGATTTTCCACGTGTATATTATTAGGTAGCGTTCTCTTCTACGTTCCAGCAAGTACAGATTCAGTGCTCTTAAACGCTCCCAATAGTGTAGATGTTTTATCGAACTTATATGCGAAGTGAAATTTCTTTGTACACTCTCTAAGTCATTTATTTCACCTGCTTTGTATGGGGATGTTAATATGCTACAGTATTCAAGCCGTGGTAGCACTAGAGATTTGAAGAGCGTTATCATAGGTAATTCACCGCGTGTTTTAAATGTACGTAGAATCCAACCCATTAGACGTTTCGCAGCCGCAACTTTGACCTGGTTATGTACTTTGAAACCCATACTTTCAGACATTAATACCCCAAGGTCTTTCACACTGTCTTTCCGTTCTATTATGTGGTTAGATTCTGTTAAGTAATTTGTAATTTCTTTAGCGCCATTATTATCTCCGTACCGTATTAATTGGAATTTTTCTTCATTGAATTGCATGTTGTTTTCCCTGGTCCACTGGAACACTACATTCATGTCTTCCTGCAGTCGGCCCGTGTCCTCTTGTGTGTTTACTATCTTACTTAAGTTTGTGTCATCAGCAAAAGACGACACCGTACTGTGTCTAGTGTTGGTATCTATGTCGCAAATTAGTATGAGGAACAGAAAGGGCGCTAGCACTCTTCCTTGAGGCACTGAGCTTTTGACATCCGAAGGCTCAGATGTGACTTGGTTTACTGCTACTGATTGTTTTCGGTTTACTAGGAAATTGTATATCCACCTTCCGATTTTCCCCGTTATACCTTTTGCTTTGAGTTTGTGGGCTATTATACCATGGTCACATTTATCAAATGCCTTAGCAAAATCGGTGTAAATGACATCCACGTTTTTCTTTTCTTTTAGTGCTTTAAGAATTTTGTCATAGTGTTCCAAAAGTTGTGAGAGACATGATCTTCCCGCTCTGAATCCATGTTGACCGGTGTTGTGTAGTTCATTTGCTTCCATGAATGTTGAGATTTTGCTCCGCAGGACTCGCTCGAAAACTTTAATGATGTGGGAGGTTAGAGCTACCGGGCGGTAGTTTTTTGGTAGTGCTTTACGCCCTCCTTTATGCAGTGGGGCAATTATTGCGTTTTTCAAGCTATCTGGTATTTCACCAGTGTCTAGACTCCTTCTCCACATTATAGCCAGGGGTTTTGAGAGGTTTTCCTTACATTTCTTCATTAGGATCGAGTTCCAGGAGTCCTGGCCTGATGCCGAGTGGCATGGCATGTTGGAAATGGCCTCTTCTATGTCTTTTGGACCGAAATCAATATCCAGCATCTGGGGGGTTTCCGTGGGGGAGGTTTCCATGAAAAATATATTTTGGTCTCTGATGACTTTTGTTTCAACAGGCTCACTGAATGCCATTTCATACTGCCTGCGTAAGAGTTCGCTCATTTCCTTTTTGTCCCCTGTGAAAGAGCCGTCCCCTTTGCTTAGTGGGCCGATGTTTGATGCTGTTTTAGCCTTTTGTTTGGCGTATGAAAAGAAGTATTTGGAATTTTCCTTTATACCTGCAATAGCTTTCCTCTCCTCTTCCATATGTTGTAGTTCATATAATATTCTTAGCCTTTGTTCAATTTCCACAATTTCTCTATCTATTTCGGCCTTTTGCCTATCCTGTAGATTTTGATGTGTGTGTCTTTGTGTGAGTAATTTTCTTCTTCTGTACAGCCTCCTCCTTTCCCGATCTTGTTTGCTTTTTCGTTTTGTTTGTCTTGCAGGTATATGGTGGCTACAGATTTGGGTCATGGTTTCTGTTATTAAGACTAGACATTCTGCTGGTGTCAGGTTATTCATTAAATCTTCCCAGTCTATTTCCTCCATTTCTTGATTTACCTCTTCCCACCTAATGTTTTTGTTATTGAAGTTAAATTTACTGAAGGGGCCGGTTTTTGTTCTCGATTCTGAGGTTGTCTGTACACTTTCTAAGGTTGTTTTGATCTCAATTAATTTATGATCTGAGTATGTTGTGTCCGATATGTTAATGCTGTGTACTAGAGAGTCATTGTTAGTGAAGACCAGGTCTAAGATATTGTTTTCCTGTGTGGGTTCAGCAATATGCTGGGTAAGACTAAAAAAATTGCAAAGTTCAAAAAGCTCTCTCGTATTAGTATTTGCTTCTCCGGTGTTATTTGCCACTAACTGGTTTTCTAGTTGTCTCCATTTAATGTTTGGTAGGTTAAAGTCTCCTAGCCATATAATATTTGGTGTTGGGTTCCCCAGGGTTTCCACTTCTGATTTTATTTTGTTGAGCTGGGTTTTGAATTCTTCTCGGGATGAGTCTGGAGGCCTGTATGTAACAATAACTGCTAAATTTAGGGATTCTATTTTAACTCCAAGTATTTCTACCACTTCATTACTGTTATTTAGGAATTCAGTACATATCAGTGAGTCATGGATGTACAAGGCTACACCTCCATGTGATCTATGCGTTCTGTCCGCCCTATGTAGGTTGTAACCAGGAATCCATACCTCACTATCTTCCTGATCTTTAATGTGAGTTTCTGTGAGAGCCGCAAATATAGTGTTTCCTTCTTCTAGCAGGCCCCTAATAAATGGTACTTTGTTCGTGGTTCTATTTTGTATGCCTTGGATATTTGCAAACAAGATTGGGGAGGGATTGTTTGGAGTACTATGTGTACCTAATAGTCTTCGGGATGTATTTGCCACTCTTGGGAGGCCAGGAGGTGCTCGAGGTATTCTATGTGCTCTTCCATCTCCCTCAGTCTCTTCATCTTCGTCTGCCCTTTCCCTCCTTGCCTTTTTCCTCTGTCTCGTCCTCGCATAGCTAGAGAGTTTTTTGGGCTACCATTCGTGTTAGGTCTAGCATTATTATATCCAAGTCCCTTTAATATGAAAAGCTGGGCATTTCATATTGTAGCAGGTCTTGTTCTCAATATATATATCAAATATATATATATATATATATATATATAATATATATATATATATGTATATATATATATATATACAGTATATATATATTTTTTTTTTATATATCTATATATATATATATATATATATATATATATATATATATATATATATATATATACAGTATATATATATATATATATATATACAGTATATATATATATATATTTATATATATATATATATATATATATATTATATATATACAGTATATATACAGTATATACAGTATATATATATATATATATATATTAAGTGAAGGAGGCAAAATTAAAGATAGTGTGTACATGTATTTTATGGACGGTACGTGATATATATATATTATGCTTAGAAGGGACTTGACAGCCAAGTCGAAGTTAAGTTATGTACGTCTCTTAATAATATCCTTATCCAGGTATAGCTAGTAAAGTGGGTTGAGGTCAGGAGCACTCAAAGGTAAGGTCAGAAACACTCGGAGAGGCCAGAAGCACTCAGGGTTACACATAAAGATAGGGAATACATATATAAGGGAAAATAATGGTATGGGAGAACAAAACTTGATTCAAAATTATGGTGTAGTGTGCGGGTATAGGGCAGAGTGTATTTCGTCTATATATATTTAGAGGTCTGGTGGCTGAGCTGTACATCAGACGTATTTCAATATACATACATATATATATATATATATATATATCTATCTATCTATCTGATCACGGCCTGACGCCGTGATCCCCGAAGGGGTGGCCACGAACGAACCGCCCCCATGCACCTCTGTCCCCAGTCAGTCGACGCCCCTCCCCCCAACCAGCACCGCCTTCGTTCATGTAGTTCCTCCAACCTCATATTCGGTCTACCTCTCCCCCTCTGTCCATCCACCTCACTCTCGTACACCCTCTTAGTCATTCTCTCGCTTTCCATACGTTCCATATGGCCGAACCATCTCAAGTTGTTTCTTTTCACACTTTCCAGCACATCTACCTCCACACCACACCTCCTTCTTACTTCCTCATTAGTCTGTCTATCCCTCCATGTAACTCCGCACGCACTCCTTAAGTAATTCATTTCCACTGCTCTCACTCTTGGTCTGAGTCTCTCAACCAACGTCCATGCTTTGCTTCCGTAAGTCAGTGTCGGGATTACCACACTGTCATGCAAGGACTTCTTCACTTCCATACTGACCACCCTATTATTTATATAATATATATATATAATATATATATATATATTATATATAATATATTAATATATATATATATATATATATATACAGTATATATATATATATATATATATATATATATATATTATATATATATATATATATATAATATATATATTATATACTATATATATATACCTATATATATATATATATATATATTATATATGAATGAAGGAGGCAAAAGTAAAGGATAGTGTAAGTGTATTTTAATAGAGGTAGGTGATATATATATGAATTCTAGAAGGGACTTGACAGACAAATCTAGGTTAATTCCTCTACATATCTTAACTAGATTCTTTCCAGGTTTAGCTGGTAAAGAGTTGAGGCCAGAAGCACTCAAGGTTAAGTCCAGAAGCACTGTTGAGGTCAGAGACACTCAGAGAGGCCAAATACACTCAGGGGTTGAGGCCAGAGGCACTCTGAAGGCCAGGAGCACTCCATGTTGAAGCCAGAGGTACTCGAGGCCAAAAGCACTCTGATCTCTGAGGGTAGGTGAGATACTTTTTCGATGCTCCTCTGTCATCCTATTAATTTGTTTTACTGTGCTGGGCTCCGTCGACTTAACAACAGAAAGAGCGCAACGATGTGAGGTACTGGGGGCTGGTGCGTCCCTCTCGTCGTGGCGTGGGTAGTGGGGGGTTTGGCGAGCCGTAGCGGCCTTTCCATTCGCTGCCGCACTTCCCCTACTGGCAAATTAGGCATCTTGGTGGCTGGTGACGTCACGTTGTCCCTTTCGTCGTTGGGTGGGTGGTGGGGGGTGTGGCGAGTGGTGGCGGCCTTCCATTCGTTGCCGCACTTCCCCTTGGGGCCAATCAGGCGTTGTGGTGGCTGGTGACGTCACGGCTGTGGCGTGACGTAGAAAGATGGCTGCTCGCTTGGCAATAGTTGCCAGTCGTGTATATTTTGCGGCTGAGGGGGTGGGGGGGTGACTTGTTGTATATCGTCGCTGAGGGGTGCTGCTATATAGCGTGGCTGACGGGGATAGTGCCGTATTTCGTGGCATAACACTAATATATATTAATTATCTCCTCAACTGTATCTCTAGTCCTATCCTACTAACTCATACTATTCAATTAGTTTTTCACATCAACCCAGCATGTAATCACTCCAAAGCTCACGTAACAGGACCATAAAGCGCTATATTCTGAGCTATCAATTATTTCTGATTGGAGAAGAGAAAATCTAGTAACTTTCAACGCCTTCAATACCCAATTTCTCCCTCTATCTCTCCATTACAATCTTCTGCAAGACTATCAATTATTCTTCAGCAATACACAAATCAACCCTTCATCTTCTCTCAATATTCTAGGTGTATCTTTTTCATCTGACCTTTCCAGGGAAGATCATAATACCACTTTTTCTAAAACAGCTTTCGAAAACTTAGGTGTGCTCAACCGTCTCCGTGGTTTTTTCACCCCCACACAGCTTCTTCCTCTGTATAGTGGCAAAGTGCGACCCTGTATTGAGTATTGCTCGCATGTGTGGGGAGGCTCCACCCATACCGCACTTCTCGAACGAGTAGAATCCAGAGCATTTCGCATCATCAACTCACTTCGTCTTACTAGTTCCCTACAATCTCTTTCTACACACTGCACTGTTACATCTCTTGTACTCTTCTATCATTATTACAACAATCGGTGTTCTTTAAAGCTCTCTCAGTGCATACCCCCTCCCTTGCAGCAAGTGCGAGGCACCTGCCATTCAACACATTCCCACTCCTATTCTGTCCAGCTCTCCATCCCAAGAATTGGCAAATTTGATCAGTCTCTCTTCTACTCAACAAGTGAACTTTGGAACTCTCTCCCTCAATCAATATTTCCTCCATCCAATGAATTATACTACTTTAAACTTCGTGTGTCCAGGCATTTTGAACCCAATGTCCCTTGAATTTCACTCTGCCACTCTTTTGGCTTTGGAGTACACAGTCGTACAGGCAACCTGCCTTTTGCCTCCTAGATACACATAGGGAAAAAATATATATATTGTCTTCCGGGCAATTTATGTGATACGGGAAAATAAAATTATTGGTGTTTGTTTGTGCTTAGGTTGTGTGTTTGTGATTGTGTGTGCGATTGTGTTTAAACATTGTTGGTTTATTGTTCACTTGCAGCAGTGAGGCTGCATATCTACAGAGTGTTGCTTAAGGGGGTAGTGCATATTTGTTGGTCTATGTATATATACAGTATATTTATTTATGTTTGAGTTTCCTCGCTAGACCTCCATCCAGCTTTTAAAAACATCCCCTTGACCACCTTTCAAGATAAATATGTACATTTTTCGATAGAAAAATGTCCCAGCCGAAGGCCGGTTCCTTCTAAAATTATAGGCTCGCTATCGCTCGTCAGGAAAACATCGACACCTAAATGACACAAAAGGTCTTAATATTGACAAAGCAATGAGGCGAATGGTCTTAAAATCGCCAAACTAATGGAACGCACGTCATAAAACCTCAAAACTAATGGGACTAAGCTTGTGGGAGAAGGGATACAAAAAAAAGCGACTACCTGCTCCTTAACCTAGGTATAGCACAATGCTTATTCTACCTTAATTACGAGGTCACAGCGCCTATTGGCAACAGTGAGGTGCCTGGGTTCCCAACTTAGTACATACGAAGATGCACCGGTGAGATCTACATGTAGGCTAACACGTGAGTGTGTGTGTGTGTGTGTGTGTGTGTGTGAATTGAGACTGCATACCAGCTTGTTGTGGAAGTCGTTGTTGATATATATATATATATATTATTTATATTTAGTTTTCTTTTTACATGAAATAATCCAAAGAAATTTGAAAAGGAAAAACTGTGCACTTTTGTTTTGTTCATTCTGCTGTTGTATTAATCCTGGGCTCGTTGCTGCCCGTTTATTTTCCTCTTAGGGGATTTTAATGTATATACTACGAGTTAAAATGATAAAACTGAGATAATAAATACCACACTCATACACAGATACATACATGAACAGAATAACAAATATCACACACACACACACACAGACACACACACTTACACAAATACATACATAAACAGTATTACACACACACACACACACACACACACCTCAACTCACTCTTCAGAAAGGTGTACTTTCCTTGAACATTACCACAAATATATAATGCAAGTGCAGTAATGACATACCGGTACCGTAAGCCAAACAGATCATAAATGCATGGCCACTATGATATTTACTACAGCCATGGTTCACACGCAGAAGTAGACAATATTGGAATTTCACATTATATCCTTTAATAACATATAGGCTCTCAATGCCATCACCTTGTGTAAACATCCTATGCAATTTTGTAATAAATCTGGAGTTTTCAGTAAATAGGAGTTTATCGTATAGTATAAATGTTTTGTTTTTAAATTTAGGTAGGACAGGAAATTATGAGGATAATTGACGTAATATTAAGAAAGAGTAAATTTGTCACTATGTAAAAAAAAAAAGGAGGTAAAAAGGCAAGGCGGCCTGTAGCTAGTGCCTCTGTAAATTGAGATTGACTGAGAGCCAGATTCAAGGTACAGTACGTTGGAGTCAAAATGTCTGGCACACGCATCTTGAAATCGTTTAAGTCATAGGATGAAGGGAAGATACGGTGAGGAAGAGAGTTCCAGAGTTTGCTCGTAGAGTGGAGAAGTCGATTAATTCTTGCGTTAGAGAATTGAACAGAATAAGCTTGGGATGGGAATATGTTGAAAAGCGGGTGCCACCTACTTTCCATAAGGGAGGAGGTACTGTGTACACTGAGAAGGCCCTGAAGAACATTGTTGTAGTAGTAATAAAATATATTACGAAATGGAACATTGCAGCAGGTAGAGAGGGAGAGAGATTATAGATAATTAGTAGGAAGAGACGAATAGATGAAAATAAAGACTTGACTTCAAGAGCCTTCCAGTACAATGTATATTGAGTTAGGGTTTCCTTGCAATTAAAATTTTGAATTTAGATTCGAAGACCCAAATATCCGAACCATTATTGTCGAATGTAAATTATGGGTATGAATGTATTTAGGTGTCAAGATAGGCTAATGACACCAGTGGCACCATTAAAGTAGAGGTTGGCTGATCCCGGTTACTACACTATCTGTACTGCAGACATACGGATGAAGTAGACATATAATGGAGGGGGGAAAGAGGGTGTATGTATGTATGTGTGTGTGTGAGGAGGGGGGGGGGGAGGCTATAGTTCTGTTTACCCAGCACCAACGATTATCTCATAGTATAATGGTGAAGGGATAACGTAACCCTATCTGATGCAAGGAGGGGCTTTAGGCCCTCCATATTTCACCCTATCAGTTTTAGAGATGTTAAGACTCTTCATCTCATTAGTGTCAACTCACACATTTTATGTCAATATTTTTACAATTACAGTATAAGACACTCCATCTCATTCAGGTGCCGAGTTATATTAGGCTAGCGATAGCAAGCCTGCAATAGAGACGAATTTCTTATCACGAACAATGTAATCATTTACCTTGAACAATTTTTTTTTTTTTTTTTTTTTTTTTTTTTTTAAGAGGGTCTTGGGTGGCACTACAAGCCAAAATTAAATGGTTCGAAATAGCAATTCATAGCAATAAAATAATATCAAATTTATCATCATATGCATGTCTGCCTGCCGTGATCGGAACCTCTCCGGGTGGTCGGGGGCCGGGGAAGTGCTGGAGGGACCTTGGTGAACCTAGTCTCTGGGTCTTCTTCTGGATGACCTACAGTAGATGTGAGTGAATTTGTATTTTGTTTTTGTGTGTTCATTGTTTTTTGTTGTGTTGTCCCTATTCTGGCTCTGTCTTGAGTCGCCCCCCCCCCCCCCCGTCCCCCCAAAAAGCAAAAAACAAAACAAAAAACAAAATAGTACAAGTGGGGATTGGGCCTGAGTATACTGTATAGATAGATATATCATACTAACCAGCCAGACCTCGCATCAGACAGTTTTAGCCTGTTGTACTTCCATCATCGATAGTATAAGTTTGTATTATACTGTCTGTCCATACTTAGGCACATACCCCATAACTGGGGGTGGCTGACTCGAGAGAGAGAGAGAGAGAGAGAGTACAAAGGAGTACAAAGAAAATCAAGCAACAACAGGTCTAGTGACCCCTTTAGGTTGCTTGTCCTCCAAAACACTGAGGATCAAGTGTCCAAACAGTGGTTTAGAGTGGGTAAGGGAACATTGGAAGGGAACTACTGCCCTGGAACTAATGTCCATGGCAAGATTAGGAAGTTAGTAGGCGAAAGATGGGTTAGTAACATAACACAGTTATACGTGATCTTTCATATATCTGGGGAAAAAAAAGTAACGTCTTAGTAATATACTGTATATACGCAATAATCCTTGATGAATCTGAGGGGGGAATAAAATATAGTTATTCATTTACAAACGCAGTCAGTCGCGGGTTTGAGGCAAGATATTTGTCTAGGCGAAGTTTAAAAGAATCAACGGTGCAGCAATAACGTCTCGGTGAAGCCCATTCCACAAGTTAACAACTCGATTGAAGAAGAAATTCTTAGATTCGTGTGAGTTAAAAGATTTACCAATAATGTTGCTACCGTTTCCCGCGTGTAAATAGATTGGTCGATAGTGAAGTACTTACTACAGTTCATATTGTCGATGCCTTTGATGATTTTGAACACTTGAATTAAGTCGCCTCTTAATCTGCGCTGGGTTAAAGGAAATAGATTTAATTCTCTAAGACGCTCCTCGTATGGATTGTTCTTTAGGCTAGGTATCATATTGATTGGTAACTGTACGTTGAACTCGTTCTAGCTTGTCTATATCTTTTTAGTAATAAGGGCACCAGGATTGAACGCAGTATTCCAGAAGAGGGCAGACTAAGGAATTGTAAAGAGTTAGGATAACTTCTTCGGATTTATGCTCAAATGACCTGCCTATAAAGCCAATTATTTTGTTTGCTTTCTTAACAACTTCTGAACATTGTTGACTCGGTTTTAGGTTACTCGATATTGTTACTCCCAAATCAGTTTCTTTGTTTACACACATAAGCTGAGTGCCATTCATCGAATAGTTTGCTTTCTCATTTCGGTTTCCGATATGTAGTACTTTACATTTATCCGCTTTGAAACTCATTTGCCAAATTTGGGCCCAACGTGACAACTTATCTAGATTGTGTTGCATATTGTCAACTTGTTCTTTTGAGAGTACGCTATTTGCAATGTTTGTATCATCAGCAAACTTTGAGATTGTACAGGTGAGACCCTCATCTATGTCGTTGATGTATATTAGAAAGATAATTAGTCCTAGTACCGATCCCTGGGGTACCCCGCTACTTACATTGGTCCATTTAGATGCCATACCGTTTATGACTACTCTTTGCTTTCTGTCGCTGAGCCAATTTTCTATCCATTTCAGCACACCGTCTTGTATTCCGTGCGCTTTTAGTTTTAGCAGTAAACGTTTCTGTGGAACTTTATCAAAGGCCTTTTGAAAATTAAGGTATATAATATTTACAGCTTTACTCTCATCATTGAGGTTGAGGATATCATGGAAGAAGTCTAAGGGATTTGTTAAGCAGGAACGTTTTTTACGAAAGCCGTGTTGAGTATCTTTAATTATGTTATTTTCCTATAAGTGATTTACGAGTCTGTCTCTTATGAGTGTGTCTAGCATTTTACATAGAACTGAGGTTAAGCTAATTGGGTGATAGTTACTAGTTAAGGATTTGCTGCCTTTTTTTAATATGGGTGTTACGTTGGCAAGCTTCCACTGATCAGGCATAGATCCAGACTGCAAGGATTTATTGAATATCAATGTCAGTGGTTTGGAGAGCTCATCCTTAGCTTCCTTTAGAACTCTGGGTGAGATTGTATCAGGTCCAGGCGATTTATTTATCTTGAGTTCATCTAAACATTTCAATACTTCTCTCTCTGTAATAGTGATATTGCTTAGAACATCAGAATTATTAATCTGAATCGGCGATGCTGTATGGATATTATTAAGGTCTTCTGTTGTAAAAACTGATGCAAAGACGGTATTGAGAGGTTTACTCATTTTTTGCTTCATCTTTAGAGTACTCTCCTTTCTCATCTACTAACGGTCCAATCGTTGAAATCACTACTTTCTTCTTCCTGATGTAATTATAAAAAAAAATCGGGTTTGTTTACTTTGATTTGCAACATGCAATTTTAGCGTGTTTTTACTTTGTTTGATTAACTTTTTGGCTTTCGGGCGTAGATCTACAAATATCACTATATTTTCATGGGCATCAGAAATTTTGTTGCAAGTACAAGGTCAAGAATGTTATTACCACGTGTCGGTGATCGAACATATTGATAGTGCGAACTCTCTTCGCATAAAAGTCTTGTCCGGAGTGTTAAGTAAGAGCATCGCCCCTCTTGGTCACAGGTAAATTAACCCTTTCACACTCATATGACGCAGAGGTTGCCAGATTAGCAATAAGAAATAGAGTTCTCTCACTCTTATAATTACCTCTCCAAAATTAGTTTTCTGCCCACAGCTAACTCAAAGACAACTGCAGAGGTTGAAGTAACTAAACTAAAGGTTTCTAAATACCCCTGATGGTAACAAAGGCTTTAAAGTATCCCCAATAGGCTCAAAATCGCGTCATATGTCGGAGAGGGTTAACCCTCTCCGTCTCAAATGGCAGTTTCGCCTAAAAGTATCATATGACGCGATTGTGTGAAATAGCTTAATAATAAGTTATATGACGCTTTTGCGTCATTTTGAGCTCACTAAGTTAGGTAAGTTAGATCATAATCTGTCGGTTGATGGCAACCCAAAATTCCTCCGACTTCCAACGGTCCCTCAGTGTGAGAAAGACTGTTGTAGGGGAATTACCGGGCGATCGGGCAACCCCTATCTTACGTAAGTGAATATGTCTGGGGTGGTTAAAGTCGCCAAAAATTACGGTATCTTATGAGTTACTTACATCTGCAATTTGTTCGTAAATGTTTTGGTCAGTTTGCACTGATTGAGTTGGAGGTCTGTATATTAATGCAAGTACTATTGTTGTACCTCTCTTATTATTTATTAACACAAATGATGTGTCGACGTTCACAATTTGGGGTTTTGAGAGAGAGAGGGGGAGGCAGAGAGAGAGAGAGAGAGAAAGAGAGGTGTAGGTGTCGGACGGTCCAGTACCCAAGCCACTGATTAATGTCCTTGTTAGTCTAATGGTTCCTCAGTCGGGTTTCTTATTAGTACGGTATTGTGTTTTACTCTCTCTCTCTCTCTCTCTCTCTCTCTCTCTCTCATATTAACACTCACATAAACTTGTACACACAGATAGAGAACAAAATGAAGGAGAGGCAATGTTTTTGTCAACATTGTTTACACTGTAAAATATATGCAACCTTATTTTAGTATGTACAATAATTTAGAAACATTCTTTTAAACCATATATATGTCCTTAACTAAGTATTGGATATGTATGAACTCTGAATTAGGAACACAATTATGCATTCATAAATAATGTATACAACTATAGTAAGTTAAAGGCAACTGCATGCATACTGCAATCGCGATCATTGTATTCGCACAAAGACATCATTACAAGTGAACGATTTTCTGTAAGGGGTTGTACGAAAGAATATAATTATACACTTGGAAATGCTTAACATAATAACATTAAATAAGGATAAAACGAATAGGCATACATAAACTAATAAATACAATAATGAAGTAAAATGAGAAATGATGAACTAATAAATAAAATAATTAAAATTGTTTACCAATAAATAAACTGATATAAATATATGATATGTGAGATACGAATGACTTGGGAACATATTAGCAAAGAGAGGCGTGATATTGGCGGAGACTGGTTGATAAGTGGAACAGATGATGGAGGCTGTCAAATAGCAATTATTGTGGTGCAGGTGTGATTATCTCTACCTCCCCCGCCCCATCTCCCTCTCTCGCTCGCTCGCTCTCTCTCTCTCTCTCTCTCTCTCTCTCTCTCTCTCTCTCTCTCTCTCTCTCTCTCTCTCTCTCTCTCTCTCTCTCTCTCTCTATGTTGACAAATGTTAGGTCCTAAAAAAAGGTAATACAAAAATATGAACACAAAATGAAAGGCCACCAATAAAAACAACTACATTAGTTAAAGACCTGGGGGTTCTAATATCTGAAATATCAAATCAATGTCCATCAACGCCGAACAAGACCAATAGAGCATGGGGATTAATTAAAATACATTTTACTTATACAAATGAGAGCATTATAGTACCGTTATTTAAAAACATAATGAGGTTCCATCTTAACTATGGTGAGCGAGTTTTGTTTCATGTCTGAACAAGGACATTGAGAAATTAGAGTCAGTGCAGCAAAGTTGATACTGTTACAGAAAAATGAAGCATATCACAATAGCTTATATGTTTTACATGTGTTTTAACTTAAGGAAAGAATATTGTGAGGTCAATTAAGCAAGTGTTTCAAGATATTAAAGGACTTTGACAACATTGATGGAGAGTCACTGTTCAAAGTCAATAATAGTTCATCAACTCGCAGAGGGAGTGGTGGGTGCAGACAGAGGCTTCTGCTTTCCAGTCTGCCTTCTACTTTCAGCAAATTCAACAGTATGTTGGAATTAAATCCCAACAGCCTAGTAAGGACCGCAAGGTTGTGCAGTCTGTGTATATATGTAACTCACTCTCTCTTTCGAGATCTCCCTGTCTTCCCTTGACACTGAAGTCTGAACATCTAAATCACACTACCACACTCTTTCTCTCTCTCTCTCTCTCTCTCTCTCTCTCTCTCTCTCTCTCTCTCTCTCTCTCTCTCTCTCTCTCTCTCATCATTAACCACATTACTCTTCTTTTCTTTTGTGGCTCTATCTTTTGTTGTTTACCCATCTCTCTTCTTCACCCCTATTAACTCGCACTCTATCGTCCTTTTCAATCCTCCTTTCGCTCTTCTATTCTCACCTTACCTACAATCCATTCAATCATTATAGGTAGGCCGGAAATCGTGAACCCTAGCCTCTGTAACTCAAAAGGGGCTAGAGCAAATGAACCAGAAATCGTGAACCATAACCTACGTAACTAAAAAGGGGCTAGAGCAAATGGGCCAGAAATCATGAACACTAACCTCAGTAACCCAAAAAGGGCCAGAGCAAATGGGCTGTAAATTTCTACACCTATTTCCTGGCTACCTCTTCCCAAATTGTAAAAATATTAGCTCGATTACGTTAGTTCTTTAATTAGTAAGAGACGTTAGCTCCTTGAGGATTATGACACGTTTTGACAGTTTATTCTGGCTATTATTAGACGATTATATTCAGCTTAGGAAGAACTTGTGGAGGCTAGGGAGTTAGTGGAGATAGATTATACTCCTTTGATTCCTCGCGATCCTTCCTAAATCGAATATAATATCCAAAAGATAACCAGAGTTAAGTATAACAATGTATCATATTCCTATGGAGGTTAGTGGTCAAGATGTTTAGCCTAACCATAATGAACAGATTATACATGTTGACCTGCTCCCACTCGTTTAAGCGTGACCTTACTTGTCTACATCGGTTAGGTGCGATACCTTAAGGGAAACATTTGAGAATGTTTTTTTATGTTTATATATACATATTTATTTAATAATTTTATATAGGCTAATTATTATATACATTTTTTTCTTTTTTTAGTTTCCTCCCTCGACCTCCATCAAGCTTAAATTTGGCTCGCTATCACCTTTTCAACTTTGGGGGAGGCACTTGTTACAGGCAGCATTGCCGTTTGTCTCCTTCATTTACAAAAACAAACACAAAATAAATAAATATATAACAAAATACGCCCAAGACCCCCTTAGAGATAAATGTACTAATTTTCGGTAGAAAAGTGACCCAACCGAAGGCTGGTTCCTCTTGAATTGCAGGCTCACTATCGCTCGCCAGGCAGAAATCTACACCTAAATGGCACAGGTCTATAAATTGACAAAGAAACTGGGCAAAAGTTCTTAAAATCGCCAAACTAATGGGGCGAAGGTCTTAAAATTTCATAACTCTCGGGGGAAAAGGGGATCCTGAAGAAAAAAAAACTTAACGCGGCCCTAAATCGATCAGAGACCCTGTTGTTGCTCGCTTTCCTTCCTACCCTGTGTACTCCCTCAAGCCACACCCCACATCCCGTCCCCCCTCCACCCCCCTTCCTCTCTACCTCCTTGTCACTATGCCCCCCCCAATCCCCTATGCCACCTCCCACACCTACCCTCCTGGTCACTACCCCCCTCTCACCCCCTTAGTATCTATGCCTCCCCCTCAAACCTGGCCCCCTCCTATGCCCATGCCCCCACCACCCCCACACCTTCGTTCCCCTTACCCCCTGGTCACTATGCCCGCCCCCCCCCCCCTAAACCCAATGCCTTCCCTCCACACACTTGCCCCCTCTCCCTCCTACTTATGCCCCCCCCCCACCCATTGTACCCCTCCCCAACCCCCTTTCCCCCCAACATTTTACCCGGATTGGATCAGCGGTTAGCTTGTCTCTCACCTGCTCAGTCAACCATCACCACTCTCTCGCTCACTCTCTCTCTCTCTCTCTGCTTTAGTAAATTGAAGGTAACTTAATAACTTTAATTTGCGGTGCTACCTCTGCTATCTATCTCTCTCTCACTTTTTCTGGCTGTGTGTGTGTGTGTGTGTGTGTGTGTGTGCAAACGTATAGTGAAGATAATATAATTATGCTCTATATTTTGTAGTTCTCTCTCTCTCTCTCTCTCTCTCTCTCTCTCTCTCTCTCTCTCTCTCTCTCTCTCTCGTCCCTGTTCAGCGGAGATGGCATTCATTTATCAGAAAAAGGCGTTCAGCACATGAGTGACACCCTAAATCAAGCAACCTACATTGCCCACGAAAACAACGCCAGTCAGGACCGAGAGATAACTATGCTAATAGACTCCTCTGAGTATTGATATCGCTACCCCCGGAAAAGCCCTCCCACAACCCCACCCAATCAAACTCCACCCGCACAGTTAAGATAAATAAATAACCCCGCCCAACCCTTCCAAGTCCATCACAACCATTTAAACGAAACCGTCAACCCCAATGGCCCACAAGTTGCGAAAACTTACCTACCTGAACCACAAAACAAACTAAACAACCCCACCCAACCCCATCCAAGCCAACCCAACCAACTGAATGAATTTGACAACCCGCCGCGGCTTCAAGTCACAACCCCAAACCCATCCTCACCAATAAGAAAAACAAATCCAGCGCATGCTGAGAGAAATGATATAAAAATAATATCCATAAATGCCTGCTCAATAAGAAACAAAATAGACGAACTCAAATGTCTGTTATTAAATGAGAAAGTTGACGTTATTTGTATAACGGAAACACATCTGAACCTTAAAAATAAAGATCTACTTCATAAATATCACATAGAGCCATATACATTTTTTCATAAAGACCGTAACAATGGAAAACAAAGAGGGGGGGTTGCAATGTACGTTGCAACCTACTTAAACCCAGTCGAGGTGACTCTCCCCGAAAGTAATGCAGAAATAGTGTGCGTCAAAATAAATACAAAAAACATGAACTTAAATATCACTACAGCGTACCGACCACCGAGACTAACTGTTGCCGATGATACAATTTTTTTATGAAATACTAGAGAAAACCCTTAATTCCGACGAAACAGTTTTACTAGGTGACTATAACCTCCCCCTAATTGACTGGAATACCCTGACCGGAAAAAATGCTGAGTCACGCCTAATGACAAGCTTCATCCAGGATTTTTTGTTGACTCAACACGTAAAACAGCCGACGCGAGACAGGAATATATTAGACCTCGTAATCACTACCCAAGAAAATGTATTATCAAACCTGGATGTAGGTGAACATCTGGCAACGTCCGATCATAAAATCTTAAGAATCAACGTTATAAGCAAATATTCCTCAGTAAAAACAACAGGAATGGTTTCGGACTTCAAAAACGCAAATTATGACGGACTTAAGGAATCGCTATCAAACATACACTCAAACCTCATAAATATAAACGAAGTAAATGAACTATGGGGACATTTTAAGTCTACAATTACAGAAGCGCATAAACAATTTGTACCCATGAAACCAAACCGTAATACGAAATCAAGTATGCCCCCTTGGTACAGTAGAGACATTGGCAAGGCAATAAGGAAAAGGAATCAACTCCACAAACTTGTAAAAAATAACACAAACACTGAAGTAATTAAAAACTTGTACAAAAATAGTAGAAGGGAAGTGAAAACAATAATTAGGGCGAACAAACAAAATTACGAAATGACTATTGCCAGAGAAAGTGCCACAAACCCCAAAAAATTCTACAGTTACGTAAACAAAAATAAACAGATCAAAAGCGGAATCGGACCGCTAATAGAAGATGGCCAGACAATAACAGGTGACACAAACACGGCAAATCTGCTCAACAAATATTTTGGCTCAGTTTTCACAGAAGAAATTATCGATCATACCCTTGAAAATAACACCTCAACTCATGTGATAGGAGATTTCACCATCAGTGTTACCGAAGTACAAAGCAAATTGAGTAATTTAAATGTAAATAAGACCCCGGGACCCGACATGCTCCACCCGAAAATAATTAAGAATGTTAAGGACGAAATAGCAAAACCCCTGACACAACTATTTAACTTATCATTACTACAGGGGATTGTACCGAGTGATTGGAAAGATGCGAACATTACGCCGATATACAAGAAGGGTAGCAAGGCCAAAGCGAGTAATTACAGACCAATTAGTCTAACTTCAATTGTAGGAAAAATCATGGAAAAAATCCTTAGAGATAAGATAGTAGATTACCTCGAATCAAACAACCTAATCAAAAATAGTCAACACGGCTTTAGATCAAATAAGTCATGCCTAACAAATTTGATTGAATTTTATAACAAACTATTCACATATAACGACATGACGAAATCACTAGATATAATCTTCTTGGACTTTCAAAAAGCTTTCGACAAGGTGCCTCACCGAAAACTATTGGCTAAACTGGAGAGGATAGGTATCAAAGGTGAAATTCATTCTTGGATAAAAAATTGGCTTACAGACAGAAGACAGAGAGTGGTGATAAATGGAGTGGAATCGGAGTGGGAGCCTGTCACTAGTGGAGTTCCACAGGGTTCAGTCCTTGGACCGGTCCTGTTTCTCATTTACATTAACGATATTGATGTAGGGGTAAACAACACCATTTCCAAATTCGCCGACGATACAAAAATAGGAAATACAGTCCTGAACGAAGATGATAGAAATGCGTTGCAATCTGATTTAAACAAGATATCAGAGTGGTCGAAAAAATGGCAGATGCACTTCAATGTCGATAAATGTCAGGTGCTGCAGGTTGGTAGCAGAAATATGAAATACAAATACGAAATAAATGGCAAACAAATAAAAACCGCAACGGTAGTAAAAGACCTAGGGGTACTAATATCTGAAAACCTAAAAACTTCCGACCAATGTATAGCAGCTGCAAATAAGGCAAACATAGCATTGGGCTTTATTAAACGAAAATTTACATATAAACATGAAAACGTAATAGTGCCACTGTTCAAAAGTATGGTGAGGCCCCACCTTGAATATGGTGTGCAGTTCTGGTCACCTTATCTGCTCAAGGACATTGTAAGACTCGAGTCAGTACAGCGTAGAGCGACGAAGATGATACCCTCATTAAGAAATAAACCATATGAAGAAAGACTTAAACGATTGAACCTGTTCTCATTAAAAAAGAGGAGGTTGAGGGGTCAGCTTATTGAGTGCTTTAAGATACTAAAAGGTTTCGACAAAGTCGATGTAAATGCACTATTCACATTAAACAATACTAATCAAACTCAAACTCGCGGAAATGGAATGAAATTAAAAACCAAAAAGGCAAACCTAGATGTCACAAAGAGTTTCTTCACCTACAGAGTGGAATAAACTACCAGCGAGAGTGGTGGAGAGCGACACAATAAACGCTTTCAAGGGAAGGCTTGACCTCTATCTGCAGAGGGCTGGGGTGATATGAAAAAAAAATAAAAAAACATTTATGTATGTGTGTGCACTGTACAGTATGTATATATATACTGTATATATATGTATGTATGTGTGTATGTATGTATGTGTATATGTGTGTGTGTGTGTATATGTGTGTACCGGTGTATATATGTATGTATATGTGTGTATGCGTATATGTATGTATATATATATATATATGTATATATATATATATATATATATATATATATGTATGTGTATGTGTATATATGCATATATAATTTGTAAGGCCAGACTGCCTAGTAAGGACCTTGAGGTCTGTGTGGTCTGTGTATCTATGTAGCTCTATGTAGCTCTATGTAGCTCTCTCTCTCTCTCTCTCTCTCTCTCTCTCTCTCTCTCTCTCTCTCTCTCTCTCTCTCTCTCTCTCTCTCTCATTGTAAAGCCATAGACATTCTTAGACATCCATAAACATACTTTACTTAGATTTTCAAAAAGGTTTTGACAAAGTGCCTCATTGCAGGCTAATGTCAAAAGTGAGTCCACTATAGGTATCAATACAGAAGTCACAAATTGGATAGAAAGTTGGCTAACAGATAGACAACAATGAGTGGTAATTAATGGTGTTCCTTGTGAGTGGACTGCTGTCACTTCTGGAGTTCCACAGGGATCTGTCCTTTGACCCACTTTTGTTTATCATATATGTCAATGACATCGATATTGGTCTGTTGAGTGTGACCTCCAAGTTTGCAGATTACATAAAGCTTGGAATGAATATGAAAGACCCCAAAGGGGTTGAACAGCTCAAGATGGACCTCAAAAGACTGGGTGAATGGTCGGAGACATGGCAGATGCCTCTAAATCTGGAAAAGTGCAAGGTGATGCAAGAAGAATGAGCTATGGGGACCTGTTGAGAGACACGCAGACTACGAGGTCAGCTCATTGAAGGTTTTAGAATACTTAATGGGTTTGACAATGTGGATTATAGCAAAACATTTAGCCTCAATATGAATACATCACGCAACCATGGCTGGAAATTATAATTCATTAAAAATAATAATAATAATAGTGTGTGTGTGTGTGTGTGTGTGTGTGTGTATGTGTTTGGGCTGGCGATAAATGAACTTGTCTCCATCTTAATTAGGCAACTATTACAACGTTTTTATAACCATTCATGTTGCTGATTGTCAAAACTTGGAATGAACATGACACAGAGACACAGTACTTGCTATTACATTAACCCTTTCAGTATCGGTAACGTCTTCATTATTCGATATCAGATGTATTTAGTCGATTTTATGAAGCTTAGGGAGAATATGTGTAGGTAAAAGAATTCATTGAGATAACCTGTAGCCTTTTAGTGGGTAGACGTCCTTCCTCAGTTGAATAAAAACGTCTGATATTTGCCAGAATATAATGAAAAGAACATCACTGGTACTGAAGGGGTTAATAATTATCGATGAATCAGCTGTTAATGGGGTTAACTTTTCGCCAGATAAAAAATAAATCGAAAATAGGTATACTAATGTATTCAGCACAATGACGTCACTTTACTCCTAGTCTGCCCAACATTAGACGATTTTCTTCAACTTGAACTATAAAATATCAAAGGAGTAATATAGGTATGAAAACAGTATATACAATAATTGTGTATATTGATAGAGATTTACCTTTCTATTCTGTTTCAAATGGGTTTATTACCATCATTATACCTTTAAGTAGGTTGACAATTATCATGGACGCTCTAATTGCGTTTCTGTACCTAATATTTTTAACAGTGTATGAGAGGTATCATTTAAGGGAATTTATTTACTTATATATTTATTTATGCTTAGTTTCCAAGACTTCCTTTTCGAGATAAATTTGTAATTTTTTCGGTAGAAATATGCCACGGCCGAAGGCCTGTTCCTCCTAAATCGCAGGCTCACTATCATTGCCAAAAAATAATCGAAATCTGAATGGTATGAAAGATCTTAAAATCGTCTAACTAATGGGACTAATGTCTTAAAATCTCTAAACTAATGTGGCTAAACATGAGTGAGAAAGAGGTCCAGAAAATCCCTCCAAAGACCATTTCGTTTACCATGACTTATGCTTTCATTGTATTCTGTTTGATTAAGTCTGGGAAGCAAAGGGTTAACTGAAATATAATAATGTTTATCCTTGATTGTTACAAGACCTTCCTAAGCTGTATACATTCGTCTACTGATCGCCAGAAAAAAGGCAATTATGTATCATGGTGTACGATTTTACTCCCACAGCTTCTTCCTTACCCAAACAAAATTATCTAATGATAACCAGAATAAAGATGAAATTACAAGATCTTATTAAAGGGCTTAAGAATGGCAAGAATATAATCGTCAAGTCTGGAAGTCCGAATGTAAATCCATAAATGCCTCCGACTAAAAGTGTTAAGACAAGAGGAAGGGAGAAGGGATGTGGCTGATAAAGTATGGAAGGAGGAGAGAAGGGGAGAATGGCGGTAGGACAAGGGATAGACGATCATTATGAAAGAGAACAAGTGGAATTATATATGAAAAGACAGGAGAAGGTAGGGGAGGAATGCAAGGCGGCGGAGGAGGAAGGGAGAAGCAATAAGAAAGCAATAAGAAAGCAATAAGAAAGAAAGGAGAGGAAAAGGAAAAAAGGTAAATTGAGTAGGGATGGAGAGGAAGAGGAGAGGTTGAGAAAGAAATTTAGGGAGAAAGGGAAAAGTTAGGAGGAAAAAGGAGAGAGGAAGGAAGAATTAACCTTCTGAAAATTCTGACGCATTTTGACAGTAATTCTGGCTATCGTTAGACGAGTGTATACAGCTTACAAGGATCTGTGGGAATTATATGAGTAAAGACTATCTCAATTAACCCTCTGTCTGCCGTATACCCTTCCTAATCTTAATATAATCGGATAATAATAGCCAGAAAACATAAATTTTATACGTATTCGTATCTTGAAAGACTTAATTATATATGCAAGTGAGGGCTGACCGACGAATAATAGAAAGCAATACAAATCGTCAAGTGGTAACCAGAATAGCAAGCCCAATATATCCCTCCAACTAAAAGGGTGGAGATAAGAAGAAGGGATGTGGCTGATAAAGTATGGAAGGAGGAGAGAAGGGAAATGTGGAGGGAGGGTAATGGATGGACGATCATTATGAGACAGACGAATTGGAATAACGAAGGAGGGGCATGGAAAGAAAGAGAAGAGGAAGGATATGAGAGAAAATTAGAGGGAAGAACAGAGTATCCCAACCAAAGATACAAACTATAAGGAAATGCGAGAAATTTGGTCCAAAACAAATTAAGAGAATTCTAAGAAAGGAGAAGAACATAGCCAGAATAGAAGTGCATATATAGTCACCTAGCTGGAAGGGTTATGACAGGATGGAGAGAGAGAGAGAGAGAGAGAGAGAGAGAGAGAGAGAGAGAGAGAGAGAGAGAGAGAGAGAGAGAGAGAGAGAGAGAGAATGCTTGATGAAATATAGAAAGATAGGAAAGAGGAATATTCTAGTTATGTAAGAGTAGAAGTAGAATGAAAACAAAATAGATTTGGAAAGGAAAAGAAGAAAGGGGTGGGTGAAAAATAGAAATAGAAAAGAGAGGAATGTTGTAATTATGATAAAGAGAAGTAGAATCAATAAACAGTTTGGAAGGGAAGAGAAGAAAGGGAAAATTATGAGATATTAGAGTAAGGGCAATAAAATACTAAAAATTATGAGATATTAGAGTAAGGGCAATAAAATACTAAAAATTATGAGATATTAGAGCAAGGGCAATAAAATACTAAAAATTATGAGATATTAGAGTAAGGGCAATAAAATACTAAAAATTATGAGATATTAGAGCAAGGGCAATAAAATACTAAAAATTATGAGATATTAGAGTAAGGCAATAAAATACTAAAAATTATGAGATATTAGAGCAAGGGCAATAAAATACTAAAAATTATGAGATATTAGAGTAAGGGCAATACAATACTAAACATTATGAGATATTAGAGTAAGGGCAATAAAATACTAAACATTATGAGATATTAGAGTAACGGCAATAAAATACTAAAAATTATGAGATATTAGAGTAAGGGCAATAAAATACTAAACATGAGATATTAGAGTAAGGGCAATACAATACTAAAAATTATGAGATATTAGAGTAAGGGCAATAAAATACTAAACATTATGAGATATTAGAGTAAGGGCAATACAATACTAAACATTATGAGATATTAGAGTAAGGGCAATAAAATACTAAAAATTATGAGATATTAGAGTAAGGGCAATATAATACTAAACATTATGAGATATTAGAGTAAGGGCAATCAAATACTAAAAATTATGAGATATTAGAGTAAGGGCAATAAAATACTAAACATTATGAGATATTAGAGTAAGGGCAATAAAATACTAAACATTATGAGATATTAGAGTAAGGGCAATAAAATACTAAACATTATGAGATATTAGAGTAAGGGCAATAAAATACTAAACATTATGAGATATTAGAGTAAGGGCAATAAAATACTAAACATTATGAGATATTAGAGTAAGGGCAATACAATACTAAAAATTATGAGATATTAGAGTAAGGGCAATAAAATAGTAAAATACTATGATAACAAAAATGAAGACATAATAGGTGGAAAATTTGAAAAATAAGATTAATGGTGACAAAAGTAGTAAAATCGTCTTGGGGTAGTTTAAATTATATAAGTGTAGTACAAAGGAGTACAAAGGAAATCAAGCAACAACAGATCTAGTGACCCTTCTAGGTTGCTTGTCCTCCAAAACACTGAGGATCAAGTGTCCAAACAGTGGTTTAGAGTGGGTAAGGGAACATTGGAAAGGGAACTACTGCCCTGCCACTAACGTGGCAGGACTAGGAAGTTAGTAGGGGACATATGGGTTAGTAACTGAGGGGAGGATAAAGTTATTCATTTACAAACGCAGTCAGTCGCGGGTTTGATGCGAGATATTTGTCCAGGCGGAATTTAAATGAATCAACGGTGCTGCAGTCTATAACGTCTCGGGGAAGCCCATTCCACAAGTTGACAACTCGATTGAAGAAGAAATTCTTAGATTCGTGCGAGTTAAAAGATTTACCAATAATTTTGCAACCGTTTCCCCGCGTGTAATTAGATTGGTCGATAGTGAAGTACTTACTACAGTTCATATTGTCGATGCCTTTGATGATTTTGAACACTTGAATTAAGTCGCCTCTTAATCTGCGCTGGGTTAAAGGAAATAGATTTAATTCTCTAAGACGCTCTTCGTATGGTTTGTTCTTTAGGCTAGGTATCATTTTGGTAACTCTACGTTGAACTCGTTCTAGCTTGTTTATATCTTTTTGGTAATAAGGGCACCAGGATTGAACGCAGTATTCCAGAAGAGGGCGGACTAAGGAATTGTAAAGGGTTAGGATAACTTCTTTGGATTTATGCTCAAATGACCTGCCTATAAAGCCAATTATTTTGTTTGCCTTCTTAACAACTTCTGAACATTGTTGACTCGGTTTTAGGTTACTCGATATTGTTACTCCCAGATCAGTTTCTCTGTTTACATTCTTAAGCTGAGTGCCATTCATCGAATAGTTTGCTTTCTCATTTAGGTATCCGACATGTAGTACTTTACATTTATCCGCATTGAAACTCATTTGCCAAATTTGGGCCCAACATGACAATTTATCTAGATTGTGTTGCATATCGTCAACTTGTTCTTTTGAGAGTACGCTATTTGCAATTTTTGTATCGTCAGCAAATTTTGAGATTGTGCAGGTGAGACCCTCATCTATGTCGTTGATGTAAATTAGAAAGAGAATTGGTCCTAGTACCGATCCCTGGGGTACCCCGCTACTTACATTGGTCCATTTAGATGCCTTACCGTTTATGACTACCCTTTGCTTTCTGTTGCTGAGCCAATTTTCTATCCATTTCAACACACCGTCTTGTATTCCATGCGCTTTTAGTTTTAGCAGTAAACGTTTGTGGGGAACTTTGTCAAAGGCCTTTTGAAAATCAAGGTATATAATATCTACAGCTTTACTCTCATCGTAGAGGTTGAGGATATCGTGGAAGAAGTCTAAGAGGTTTGTTAAACAGGAACGTTTTTTACGAAAGCCGTGTTGAGTATCTTTAAGTATGTTATTTTCCTCCAAGTGATTTACGAGTCTGTCTCGTATGACCGTTTCTAGCATTTTACATACAACTGAGGTTAAGCTAATTGGACGATAGTTACTGGGTAGGGATTTGCTGCCTTTTTTGAATATCGGTGTTACGTTGGCTAGCTTCCACTGATCAGGCATAGTTCCAGACTGCAAGGATTTATTGAATAGTAATGTCAGTGGTTTGGAGAGCTCATTCTTAGCTTCCTTTAGAACTCTAGGCGAGATTGTATCAGGTCCTGGCGTTTTATTTACCTTGAGTTTATCTAAACAATTCAATACTTCTCTCTCTGTAACGGTGATATTGCTTAGAACATCTGAATTATCAATCTGAATCGGCGATGGTGTAGGGATATCACTGAGGTCTTCTGTTGTAAAAACTGATGCAAAGAAGGTATTGAGGGCATTACTCATTTGTACTTCGTCTTTGGTGTATTCTCCTTTTCATCGACTAACGGTCCAACAGTTGAAGTAACTACTTTTTTCTTTCTGATATAACTATAGAATTCTTTCGGGTTTGTTTTACTTTGATTCGCAATATGTAACTCTAAGGTCTTTTTACTTTGCTTAATTAACTTTTTGGCTTTGCGTCGTAGCTCTACAAATTTCACGTTCTTCGTCATTTTGTGAGGATTTTAATCTATCATTAGCACATTTTTTAGCAAGCAGGCAGTTTGAAGTATCTTTATTCCACCATTTGGGCTTATTATTATGGCCTGGACGCCGTATTTTCGATGGTATGCAGTCTTGCACTGCTTTTAGGTAAGTGGTTTCGAATAACTTCCAAGATGTATTTATGTCGTTATTGTTAATTAAAAAGCTCCAGTCAGTTTCTTTAAACATAGCTCTAAGTTTATGGAAGTTTGCTTTCTTGAAATTAGGGACTTTTTCGATGCTACTATTTGGTTCGTTACTAGTAAACTTTAAAGTGAAAGTTATCGTACGATGGTCGCTGTTACTGAATTCATCACCAACATTCAAATTCTCTATCAATTCTTCTTTTGTTGCAAGTACAATGTCAAGAACGTTGTTACCACGGGTCGGCATTCGAACAAATTGATAAAGCGAACTCTCTTGCAAGTTCGTATACAAGTCATGTCCGGAGTGTGAAGTAAGAGTATCGCCCCACTTGGTCACAGGTAAATTAAAGTCGCCAAAAATTACGGTATCTTGTGAGTTACTTACATCTGCAATTTGTTCGTAAATTTCTCGGTCAGTTTGCACTGATTGAGCTGGAGGTCTGTATATTAACGCAAGTATTATTTTTGTACCTTTATTATTCTTTATTAGCACAAAAGATGTGTCGACGTTCACAATTTGAGGTTTTGACACGAGGGTCGGGTTAAGACTTTCTTTGATATAAAATAAAACGCCACCTCCATTTTTATTTATTCGGCTGTTCTCAAACATTACATAACCGGGAAATGAATACTCTGCTAAAAAGTCTCTATCTTGTGTATTGAGCCAAGATTCTGTTATGCCAATCACATCATAATTGAGTGATTATGTAGACACCTGGGTGAAATAAGTAACCAAGATGGAGAGAAAATGGAGGCTGGGAGGAATATGGAAGACAGAACAAAATAAATACGATAGTTATGAAAGAGAATGAATAAATGAAGGAATGAAGGAAGGAAGGAAGGAAGGAAGGAAGGAAGGAAGGACAGAAGGACAGGATGGAGAGAAAAAGGAGACTGGCTGAAATATAGAAGGTGGAACAAGAAGAACATGATAATTATGAATGAGAAGTAGTGGAATTATGAAGGAGGGGTTAGGGAAGGGAGAGACATGGAAATAATAAAGGAAGGGAAGGAGGGCGAGAAACAAGAATTAATTAAACGGTAAAGGAGAGAAGGAATAAAGAATGTTTAGGGGAGATGGGTAATTTTTCTGGACCCCTTTCTCCCTCGTGTTTAGCCTCATTAGTTTTGACGTAAAGACGTTCGACTCATTAGTTTGGCGATTTTAACACCTTTACCTCCATTTCGTTGTCAATTTTAAGATCAATCGTGCCATTTAGGTATCGATTTTTTACCTGGCCAGCGATAGTCGCGCGAGCTTGTAAGAGGAACCGGCCGAAAAATGTACAAATTTATCTTAAGGGGGCCCGTCTAGGGGGTGTTTTTCTAAGTTTGAGGGAGGTCTAGCGAGGAAACTAAAAACTAAATTAATAAATGTATAATTGAATAGACCAAAAAAACAGCCACTAGCCCCTTAACCACTTCACTGCAATAGCTGCATTATTATTTCATTTTTCTTGAGCTTAACCCTTAGAAGGTCGATGCCGCATTTCTTTGCTGTTTATGGCTGTTTTAAACGAAATAATTGAAATTAGGAAGGGTTTATGGACGTCAGAAGGTTAATTGAGATAGTCTTTACCCTTTTAATTGTCTTATATTCTTCCTAAATTGTATAAAATCGTCTAATGATAGCCACAATAAACTGTTAAAATACGTCTAAATCTTGTAAGGGTTAAGAGAGGATCACTATGAATCAGAAGGTTATACAAAACTGTTTCCAGTACCTCATTGACTTACACACATCCTTCCAAACTATATAACACCGTCTATCAATGGCCAGAATATAATTATGAAAGATGGCATTTCACTGAAACGGTTATATATAATAAATAAAATGAATATACAGTATATGTTAGCAAATATTTAACTATTCATTGCCTGATGTGAACATAATGAATATAATATATAATGCGAAATAATAAGAAGGGAGATTCTAAACAAGAAGTAAATATATAAATATACAGCGAGGGAAACTTTTACAACATGCAAGGAAACATATATAATAATCTGAAAAATATAATTACATGCACCACATATTGTTCCTCATTAAATCCTTTAATATGCTTATTTCTTTAAAGAATGCTCGAGAGAAGTTTGGTCAGGTAATATATTATATGATAATTCAATTTAAATGCAGATATCAACCATTTCCAAAATGATCCTTTTTTGTTTATGTATAGTCGTGGTCAGAAGTTTCTGGACAGTTTTTAGAGGCATAATTATGATACAATGACGAATTATTTTGACAAACTATTTGAGCCAGATCATATTACTGGAATTTACTAGTTAATGATGACCCTCTTGTGTATTTATCATTAGGTGGTTATCCAGTACTCTTGACCAAGACTGTACCAATTCCTCCTCCATACACAGACTTCTAGAGCTTGTAGATTTAACCCCTTCACCACCATGACGCCTTTTTACCCTTGATTCTGGGTAAACATTAGATGATTGTATGCAGTTTAAGAAGCATCTGTGATATTTAGAGGTTTTATTGAAATTGTATTACCCATTTGAGTCATAGAGGTAGATTATAAACTAATGAAAACCGTTTTATGGTAACCAAAATGTGATGAAAATTACGTAATGGTGGTGAAGGAGTTAATTGCTCTTGGTCTTATACCAGATGATGAATGACATGACAACTCAGACGAGTTTATGCAATCAGCTCCAGTTGATTGTCTACCACTGACTCGGTTCGTTTCGACTTCTCGAAGCTGCATCGCTACTGCCTCACAATGTCATTTTGTAATCTCTAACAACACTCTCTCACGCCACCTATCGAGCTCTTCACTCATTAGTGACTAGTCACTGCCGCCTATTGCATATTTTGAATATTGTAATATTCATACAATGCTATTATATTGAAAACCATGTTCTAATTCTGAAGATTATATTTACCGGGAAGAATATATCATGTCTCTATCATGGTTTATTGAACTGAGAATTGATTTAAGTATTACAATGAAATCGCCAATTTTGAAATGATGTTATTGATAAGAAACTGCTATGCGATATTTTCCTCTGCAAATTAAATTAAGTGTCAGGAGATCATTGTGAAATGCTTCACCCAGTTAAAAGAGACAGAGTATAAATAATATAAGCTTGAACATATTTGACATTATAACTTTTATTACTCTTTAGATTAAATTCGTGATCTCTTGTTGGAAAAACTGACGGAAAATGCAACTATAATATTTATTCCTATGTAATTATAATGTGTGAATATTTTAAGGCAAGCTACTTAACAAATTGACTCTTACTGTACTGTGCAAAGTGTCAATAAAGTGAATTAAACTCACAGAGCATGAAGCTATATATTGCATATATTTCTAAATTAGAAGATGGTGGCTTTATAGTATTGAATATAAGCACCATATGAGAAGGAGCACTTTATTGGCAACGTTTCTCAATGGTAGAGTGCTGCTTACATGATAATTCTAACACATGTGTAAATATACAACAGTGACGAGTTGTTGACAGATGAAGCAGACACGTGTGATGTAGAGATCTGGCTCTATGTTTCCACCACCAAGGTTTATTCTATAGTACAGCCATTGGTGGATGACTTTACCCACTTTTAACAACTTAAGGCCAGATTTGTTTTTTGTTTTTTGAACTATTATATTTATATTTTCCTCCCTAGACTTCCATCAACCTTTAAGAAATACCCTACAGACCACCCTTCTAGATGAATGTGTGCATTTTTCGGTAGAAAAATTCCCTGGCCGAAGGACGATGCCTCCCTTAACCCACTGAGCCCCAGCTAGTTATAAATAAATGTACCACCAGGGACCAGCAGGTTTTAATTTGTTTTTGTTTTCCAGAAACAAAAGCGAATGGGTTAGGAATGAAGGACCGCCCCCAAAAAAAACGATCAAAAAGGTAAAAAAGGGGTCCTACGGAGCCCCCGAAAGTCGATTTTACAAGAGTAAAAAATTGAAGGCAAAAACACCCAAAAAACATGTTTTTGCGCGCTCACGCGCACGCGGTTGGACTTTGAGAGTTTTTAACCATCGGCATGGTTGTGTGGGATACTTACACAGTTCCCATACAAATCTGAGCCCTCTAGGTGCCATAGGACCGGAGTAATTAAACCCCGACGACACTTGTGCGTCGTGGTACTGTGGGGAACATACATTACCGACGACACGTTGTCGTCGCTGGTACTCAGAGGGTTAATTCCAGGCTCGCTATCGCTCAGTATATATAATTGACACCCAAATGGCACACAAGGTCTTAGAATGAACAAATAAATGGGAAAAGAGATTTTAAAATCGTCAAAAAGGGAGCGTTTTAAAATCACAAGACTAATGGGGCTCAGCCTGAGGGAGAAGGGGGTCCAAGAAAAACAACAACCTCCTCATTTTATTTCACCGACTTTCAATTCTACTGTTCCATACTGCATGGTGGAGGGGGTATCTGGACCGCCTCTTCCTTCATGTTTAGCCCCATTAGTTTGGAAATGTTAAGACATTTGCCCCATAGTCTGGCGAGTATATTAAAACATTTCTCGCCATTTAGGTGTCATTTGTCTTGCCGTGCGTTAGCGAGCCTGCAATTTAGAAGGACCCGGCTTTCGGCCGGGGCATTTTTCTACCGAAAAATGCACAAATGTATATATAAGGTGGTTCTTATGGGTATTTTCTTAAGCTTGGTAGAGTTATAGGGAGCAAACTAAAAACCTCCCTTTAATTGCTTCGTAAATCTATGCTTCCATTGTGTTATTAAGTAGTTTCTAAGCATGTCCATTTTTATTCCACCGCCTTTCACTTACACCGATCCATACTGCATTAACATTTGTTCTCAATTCACCCTCCTCTCTTTTACTTCTGTTGTTGAGCTCTTGTGGCTCCCCTCTATGTCTTGCTTATGGTTATTATTAATTTGTTTATATTTTTATCAACTCTACGAAGCAGAGTGGTATTGCACACACAGGTCCCGCCCGTATACTGTGCACCACAATTCAGCTTGTCCGTTGTCGTCGTCCGTCGTCGTCGTCGTCCGTCGTCCGTCCGGTAACTCCTCCTAGACCGTTCCATGAATTTTCACCAAATTTCAAAGGTATATTCATTTGGTCAATGTGAAGGTCGGTCAAAAAGAAATTTTCAATTTAACTTAAAGGTTAAGGCCAAAGGTCAAGGTTAAAAATAAAGTCAATATTTCATGTGTCTTAGTTTTTACTCAAATGTCTTCATTTTCATTATACAAGTTAATGGTAACCTCGATATCCTATTGACCAAATTTTAGATAAACCTTCTAAAGGGTAAGGTCAAAGGTCAAGGTCAAAGGTCAAAATATTTGTTTTACTAGTATTTCTTATATTAACTGTTAGATTCTCACTAAACTTACCATGTATATACGGAATACTTAGGGCAAGGTCATACAAGAAACTAAACAATTTCATATGAAAGGTCAAGTTCACAGGTCAAGGTCAAATATAAGGTCAATATGCTAATTTCATTACTTTTCATGCAAACTTCACAACATTTGGCAATATAGTTGCACTTTAAATGATAAAGGAAATAATAAATTTTGAGACACATATCATATAGGTCAAGGTCAAGGTCAGCTATTCTATAAATACATATGAAACTAACTGATGGGTTTTAATGAAATTAGTCATGCTTATTTGATTTTCCTGGGCAATGTCAAGGAAAACAATTTTGTACTCTTACATAAAGGTCAAGGTCACAAGTCATAGTGAAAGGTCAACTTACGTATACTGTTTATTTTTAGTTTTAATTCATATGTCTTCATTTTCACTTTACAAGTTACTGGTAACATTGATATCGTATTTCACACATTTTAGACAAATAATCTAAAGGGCAAGGTCAAAGTTCAAGGTCAAAGGTCAAAATAGTATTTTTACTAGTAGTTCTCATACTAACTGTTATATTCTCACTAGGCTTGCCATGTATATTCGGAATACCTAGGCCAAGGTCATACAATAAATTATTATATTCCATATGAAAGGTCACCATCACAGGTCAAGGTCAATATGCTATTTTCTTTACTTTTCATGCAAACTTCACAATATTTGGTGAGATAGCTGCACTTTAAGAGAAAAGGAAAATAATAAATGTTGAGACATATAAAGGTCAAGATAAAGGTCAAAGGTCAAGGTCAACTATTCTATTAATATTTATGAAACTAACTGATGTGTTTTAATGAAATTAGGCATGCATATTTGATGTTTCATGGGCAATGTCAATGCAAACAAAAATGTACTCCTACATAAAGGTCACAGGTCAAGGTCAAAGGTCAACTTTTATTATTTAATAAAAAAGATTACTCACATTTTAGAAAACTGGCTATGTTATGGCTTATTACTTAAATATAGCCTAATATATATCAAATTTCACATAAACATTGTAATGGTTAAGGTCAGAGGTCAAGGTCAAAATAAGAGTATTTGTCATTTTCCCTAAACTCTTTGATTGTTTAATGTATTGTCATAAAATTATACAGGCAAATTCAGTTGGTCAATGCAACGACCATCCAAATATATGTATTTTACTTATAGTCAAAGGTCAAAGTTCAAGGTCACAGTATATGATCTCTATTTGTAATCAATAATTTTTTTATACGAATTAGGCTACACCATATTCATAATGCTAGTTAATATGAACATTGCTGTTAAGCTAACTAAATCCTTGATAAGAAATTCTAAGGTCGAAGGTCAAGGTTATAGGTCGATATATGATTTTTACTACTATTTCTTATTTAATGTAAGATTCTCATTAGGCGTATAATGCATATTCGGAATGCCTAGAGCAAGGTCATACAAGAATAAATATAATTCCATTTGATAGGTCAAGTTCACAGGTCAACGTCAAATATAAGGTCAATATGCTAATGTCTTTACTATTCATGTAAACTTCACAACATTCGTTGAGACAGTTGTGCATTAAGGTAAAATTAAAATTTAAATGTATTAGACATCATGAAGGTTAAGATGAAGGTCAAAGGTGAAGGTCAACTATTCCTTTGATACCTCTGAAACTAACTGATGATCTTTAATGAAATTTGACACACATAGGCCTATTTGATTTTCTAGAGTTACATCAAAGGAAACAAAAATATAATCCTACATAAAGGTCAAGGTCACAGGCCAAGGTCATAAGCTACCCTTCATCATAAAAAAAAAATCTCGATAAGCTGACGACTGTTAGTTAAATTTTACTTAAATATCATATATTTCAATCATATATATATATATATTATAATACTTAAGGTTAAAGGTCAAGGTCAAAGAACAAAAGAAGAGTGTTGATATTTGTCTTTAAACTCTTCCTAGACTGTTTAACCCTTTGTGTCCCGGTGACATGTTTTTTATTGTATTCTAGCTATAATTAGACGATTTTGTGGAGCTTATGAAGGATCTGTGGTAGTAAAAAGGGTTAAGATAGTTGAAAGTCTGCTAATTTTATGGAGGACCTTCATAAACTAAATAAAATCGTCTTAGTATCCAGTATGAAATGAAACCGACAGAACTGTACTGAACGGGGGTTACGTATCGTCACCAAATTTTGCCGGCAAATTTGGTTGGTCAATGCAACGATTGTCCAAATTTTTTGTTTTTGTTATTCAAAGGTCAAGGTGAATGGTAAAGGTCACAGATTATGGTCACCATTTCTTATATATATATATATATATATATATATATATATATATATATATATATATATATATATATACTGTATATGCTGTATATAAACCTATTTTACCTAAGAGATTCAATACTACTTGCAGAATTATAGGTCGCAGAATTGTGTATGCATTTTAGTTTCTTTTTTCTTTTTTTGGTAATGCGAAAACTGCACACCTACTTTATTATTATTGTTTATATTATTATTATTGTTTTTTTATTAATATTAGTATTGTTGTATTTCTTGTTTTTGTCGTGGATTGTGTTGCTCTCTCCCTACCTTGCTTATGGTAATGATGATGTTGATGATTATTATTATTATTATTATAATATAATAAAGTTCAACTCTCAACAATGATAATAAAATGGCAATGTTCTCAAGATTACATGTCAATATACTAATTATCTTCATTTATTCGTAACACCTATGAATGGAATACATGATGCTTGGCAATTACCCTCATTTCGTACCCAAATACAAGTGATTAACTTTATTTGAAAATATGATGTATCCTGCACCAGATTTATTTATGTTAAAAAACAATATAATAATATACACTATTGACACTAATACTTCTACTACTACTACTAATACTACTACTACTACTACTACTACTACTACTACTACTACTACTAATAATAATAATAATAATAATAATAATAATAATAATAATAATAATAATAACAATAATAATAAAGTAGGTGTGCAGTTTTCGCATTACCAAAAAAATAAAAAATAAAAGAAAAACTGCATACGCAACTCTGCGACCTATAATTATGCAAGTAGTATTGAATCTCTTAGGTAAAATAGGTTTATATACAGCATATACAGTATATATATATATATATAAGAAAGAAATTGTGACCATAATCTGTGACCTTTACCATTCACCTTGACCTTTGAATAACAAAAACAACAAATTTGGACAATCGTTGCATTGACCAACCAAATTTGCCAGCAAAATTTGGTGATGATACGTAACCCCCGTTCAGTACAGTTCAGTCGGTTTCATTTCATACTGGATACTAAGACGATTTTATTTAGTTTATGAAGGTCCTCCATAAAATTAGCAGGCTTTCAACTATCTTAACCCTTTTTACTACCACAGATCCTTCATAAGCTCCACAAAATCGTCTAATTATAGCTAGAATACAATAAAAAAGACATCACCGGGACACAAAGGGTTAAACAGTCTAGGAAGAGTTTAAAGACAAATATCAACACTCTTCTTTTGTTCTTTGACCTTGACCTTCAAGCTTAAGTATTATAATATATATATATATGATTGAAATATATGATATTTAAGTAAATTGCAACTAACAGTCGTCAGCTTATCGAGATTTTTGTTTTATGATGAAGGGTAACTTATGACCTTGGCCTGTGACCTTGACCTTTATGTAGGATTATATTTTTGTTTCCTTTGATGTAACTCTAGAAAATCAAATAAGTGTGTACAATTTCATTAAAGATCATCAGTTAGTTTCAGAGGTATCAAAGGAATAGTTGACCTTGACTTCTGACCTTCATCTTGGCCTTCATGATGTGTAAAAATTAACATTTTAATTTTACCTTAATGCACAACTGTCTCAACGAATGTTGTGAAGTTTACAAGAATAGTAAAGACATTAGCATATTGACCTTATATTTGACGTTGACCTGTGAACTTGACCTATCAAATGGAATAATGTTTATTCTTGTATGACCTTGCTCTAGGCATTCCGAATATGCATTATATGCCTAATGAGAATCTTATATTAAATAAGAAATACTAGTAAAAATCATATATCGACCTTTAACCTTGACCTTCGACCTTAGAATTTCTTATCAAGGATTTAGTTAGCTTAACAGCAATGTTCATATTAACTAGCATTATGAATATGGTGTAGCCTAATTCGTATAAAAAACTTATTGATTACAAAAAGTGATCATATACTGTGACCTTGAACTTTGACCTTTGACTATAAGTAAAATACATATATTTGGATGGTCGTCGCATTGACCAACTGAATTTGCCTGTATAATTTTATGACAATACATTAAACAATCAAGGAGTTTAGGGAAAATGACAAATACTCTTATTTTGACCTTGACCTCTGACCTTAACCATTACAATGTTTATGTGAAATTTGATATATATTAGGCTATATTTAAGTAATAAGCCATAACATAGCCAGTTTTCTAAAATTTGAGTAATCTTTTTTTATAAATAATGAAAGTTGACCTTTGACCTGTGACCTTTATGTAGGAGTACATTTTTGTTTGCATTGACATTGCCCATGAAACATCAAATATGCATGCCTAATTTCATTAGAACACATCAGTTAGTTTCATAAATATTAATAGAATAGTTGACCTTGACCTTTATCTTGACCTTTATATGTCTCAACATTTATTATTTTCCTTTTCACTTAATGTGCAGCTATCTCACCAAATATTGTGAAGTTTGCATGAAAGTAAAGAAAATAGCATATTGACCTTGACCTGTGACCGTGACCTTTCATATGGAATATAATAATTTATTGTATGACCTTGGCCTAGGTATTCCGAATATACATGGTAAGCCTAGTGAGAATATAAGTTAGTATGAGAAATACTAGTAAAAATACTATTTTGACCTTTGACCTTGAACTTTGACCTTGCCCTTTAGATTATTTGTCTAAAATGTGTGAAATACGATATCAATGTTACCAGTAACTTGTAAAGTGAAAATGAAGACATATGAATTAAAACTAAAAATAAATAGTATAAGTTGACCTTTCACTATGGCTTGTGACCTTGACCTTTATATAAGAGTACAAAATTGTTTTCCTTGACATTGCCCAGGAAAATCAAATAAGCATGACTAATTTCATTAAAACCAATCAGTTAGTTTCATATGTATTTATAGAATAGTTGACCTTGACCTTTGACCTTGACCTAGACCTTCATGATATGTCTCAAAATTTATTATTTCCGTTATCATTTAAAGTGCAACTATATCGCCAAATGTTGTGAAGTTTGCATGAAAAGTAATGAAATTAGCATATTGACCTTATATTTGACCTTGACCTGTGAACTTGACCTATCATATGAAATTGTTTAGTTTCTTGTATGACCTTGCCCTAAGTATTCCGAATATACATGGTAAGTTTAGTGAGAATCTAACAGTTAATATAAGAAATACTAGTAAAACAAATATTTTGACCTTTGACCTTGACCTATGACCTTACCCTTCAAAATATTTATCTAAAATATGGTCAATAGGATATGGACGTTACCAGTAACTTGTATAATGAAAATGAAGACATTTGAGAAAAAACTAAGACATATGAAATATTGACCTTATTTTTAACCTTGACCTTTGACCTTAACCTTTAACACCTTACGAGCGGCCTATGCGGTTTATTTATGTGTACCGCCCAGCGGGGTGTTTTTAGCCAAAATAGGGCTGTTTACGTGATCATTTTCATGCCTAAATAAGACCCAGAACGTAAAACAAGTACCTATCCCTGAAAGGGCATAAACAGAGCTTTCGAATGACACCATAACGATCCTTGTATGATGGATAGTTTTCTTGCAATAACCGTGCAACGCGAGTGCAAAAAGCAGGTAATTCGGTACTTTCGGTACATAATTGAGTATGTAGCGAGTGAGAGAGGGAGGAGGGAGCTGAGATTTGTGTCAGTAGGTTCGCCGCGGTGGTCTGGAGCAGTCATACGCTCGCTAGTCTCCTGCCACCACTTGTCTCTCTCTCTCAGCCACATTACGTGCTGAAATTGCCACTCGAGTTATGTCGAGCGCCGCCACATAGTCCAGCTTTATTTAACTCGACTTATGTTGCTCGCCGCTAATTAAGGGTTAAGTTAAATTGAAAATTTCTTTTTGACTGACCTTTGCATTGACCAAATGAATATACCTGTGAAATTTGGTGAAAATCCATGGAACGGTCTAGGAGCAGTTACCGGACGGACGACGGACGACGACGACGACTGACGACGACAACGGACAAGATGAATTATGGTGCACAGTATACGGGCAGGACCTGTGTGTGCGATACCACTCTGCTTCGCAGAGTTGATAATAATGATAATAATAATATTAGTGATAATACCTTAAATAATTATCTGCTTGATTTGCACAACATTTATTGAGATACTATATGGCCCAAAATCTCCACACAAAATTGAATGAGGATGTTGTGATTACGTGAATCACTGGTCCCACGAATAGCATGCGTGGACGAGATATGTGTAATCTTAATCTACAAAGTAATCTTGTTTAGAATTTGGGCTAATCTCCGTAAATCTTGAGGATTTTTATATTTCTAATTTCCTCACACCATACAGTAGCTCCTCTTACTTACTTCTTTTTTCTATATTCCAACTCTACCTCCGGACCATGGAGGATAGATAAATAGAGTGAAAAAAACTTTGAGCTCCTCGATTATGCCCCACATATTATAACCAAAAGGCTCCAATGATTACTCCTTATTAAATACTCCTTGATATCTACGCGTCTGGTTTGTCTGCAGCGTTACCATAGTTAGGGAAACCTCCGCATAATGAGGGGACGTTAGATTAAAGTGGGAACGCCCTAATTAGTGAATTAATATGGGTAAAAACACTTGTCAATCATTTAGAATAAAATAGATATATAACATCAAGATAGAAAAAAAGTAAGTATGCATATACAATATATAAATACTTATATATGATGCAAGTATAACTCCAAGCAACACAGCAAGAATAATTCTGTAATTGTGAATATATATTATTATTGTTACATATTATGTAGATGTTGTAATAAAACTGGACATTTTGACGAAATACGTAGTTGGGTATACTTATGACATCTAAGGATATTCTGTTCCAGGTCTTATTCCAAATAGAGTGAGACATTGAGACAGTTTTGATGTTGCAACCGGCTCGTTCGTGGTCTTGTCTACATAGACCCACGACGCCTGGTTATGTCCTCATTGTCCTTTGCAACTCTGACTTCTTTAAGCTGCATCGCCACTGTCTCATCTCACAATCTTGGACAACTCTTTCTCTCAAACGCCACCTATTGAGCTGTTTTTCACTATGCACTGCCTCATAACATATTTTGAATATGAGAATATTCATACAATGCACATTTATTGGAAAAAATTACGGTATCAGAAATGACGGGGTTGGCGAGAATGGGCTCCAGTTCATGTAAGATTGCAAACATCAAAGCAAGGAGGGAACGAAGAAAGCCAGGTTTATCCGAGCACCCCATGACCTCATGAACTTCGCAGATTCTATGGGACACAGGATATCTAGGACAGTCACCCCAGTTAAAGGGAAATCCTGATGTCCTATCAGGGCCGCGGTTTCAAAACACACCCACCAATCACCAGCCCCCATTTGTTCAAACCCCAGATTTGCAGTATAACGAAGAAATGTTTATGCAAATAAAACACCAAAGGCCTGAATGCTACCGGAACAAATGGAACTAAGGAGGCCTATAAATTATGATGGGCCTGGAGAACCATCTAACCTAATAATAGAAGACAACCTAGGCAAATTATTACCAAATTGGCCAAAGAGCTCCAATTATGAAGTAATCAGTATAATAATTTTTGCATGTACACTAGGCCACGTAACGAACCCCTAGGTGTTCAATAAAATAGCCATTATATGTATGTACCTAATAATAATTTCCATGTATGTATTAGTTAAGTATTAATCATCACAACTTGATCACAACGTATTACAATATCTCTTTTACCTTGAAGTCCTATAAGCAAGAGGCAAGAATTAAGCCAAACATAGTCTCAATGAAATATAGGAAAAGTATGCAAACAACCACTGGGGTAATGTTCTTAACTCTGAATAAGAACGGGGCATCTAACAGCAATGGAACAATTGTCTTGCCTTCCCCCCCTGCCCTGAGAGCTCGCCGAACCTGCTGTGTGTCTCCTGAAGTCCGGATCCTGAAGTCCTGATTGTGAGAAGCAGTTCATCCTGAAGTGCTACCCTGTGGACCTACGTTCTTCCTGAAGTGCTGCCCTGTGGACCTATGTTCAACGTCGGCTAGACTTTCTCTCAGCTCTCTACCCTCCTTAATTACCCTAAGTGTTTCTGAGTATCTTACGTTGTGATTATTGATGTGAAGGTAAGGTTAAAGTATGTGAATATTACACTGCTTAATTATCTAGAGATCTGTGTCCAAGATCCTTGTCCCTTGCGTATGTGTTACTCCCTCAGAGTTTGTAGTAACTGTTATATAGATCTGTGCCTAAGATCTAAGTGTTTAATTTTGATAATTACTTCCTAGAACGTGCCACGCATACGTTACATACTTGTGTTCATAAAACGCACTTGGCTCAATACTCACAGACTTTCCTTGTATATGTCTAATTCTATTATGTATGTTACAAGTTGAAGTCGAAGTGTATAACGTGTAATTATTCCCTTCCTTTAATAAGAACCTGTGACCTAGAACCTACGCTCAATTTCACATTTTGTTTACCTCAGTCCCCCCTCGTTGTGAAGAATTGTTATCAATTATCATATATACTTTCTTCCCGAGATCCTAAATCCACGCTCTTTTGTTTCAGCGTTATTCCCCTTATTGTATGAACTGTATTTATGTTCACTTGATTAGTGATGTAGATAATTTTGATTCTTATCGTCTAGGAATTCTAGTCTTGCATAGATCTATTATCTAATTATTCATCAATCCGAGTACACCGCTTATTGTATGAATTCTTTACAAGACTCTGTTAACTCGTTCAGATATCTGATTATACCTTTTCGGGTATTTCAATTAGTACAACTTTGTCGTGTACACCATTTTACCTATAATTAATATTGTATTTAATTATTCGTATGCGCTGATTTTATAGAAAGTGTTCTTCAGTATTGTCTAACTACACTAGTTCTGTTAACTGTACTGTTTATCCATTTTCGCTTAAGAGATATTGATCCTTGATTTATTTATAATCATAGAGTAAATATTACATCTGAATTCCTCGATCCGATTTAATATTATTGCATATATTGATTGAAGAGACATACGATCAGATCATATTTTTATCAAAGTAATTTAATAATAAGTTGAATTGTAAAATTAATGACGCATATCGGTAATTGTTTAGTTTATGTCCTCCTCTCCCCACTTCCCCCCACCCCCCCTCCCACCAACCCCCTACAACCCCCTGTTGTTTTTTATGCAGTTTTAGAAAAGGGAAATGCTTAAAAACCCCTTTTTGTAATTTTTGAGACCCTATGAATTTACATGTTTTCGTAATCGAGACTGAAAATAAAAAATGGAGTATTAAAGAAAATGGATTTTTGAGCACAGACTAAACCAAAAATACACTAATTACATAGATGGTCCTTAACCTAACCTAACCTAACCTAACCTAACCTAACCTAACCTAACCTAACCTAACCGAGTAGGCAACCGGTCGCTCCAAACCCAAACTGTAAACAACACATCCGTGGACTTACTCTAATACCGTGCACTAGGCCTACTCAAAGTTTTGTATTTGGTTTAATATACACTTCCCAGGTCATTTGAACAGTTCTATTGCTACTATATATCATATAATACACCATAGAATACGTTTTTAATAACTAGAAAAAGAGGACATAAACTAAACAATTACGCGCATATCATTCCCCGTAATTTCAACTTCTTCTTCCAAGTATTAAGTTCATAGTCACATTAATAATAAATAAAATTCCCAAGACCGCAGGAACTAGAATGACCTGAGCTGTTGACCTGGTCATTAGCCACCCCTACCCGGGCTGATCTACCTGCCCATGAGCGCCCCCCCCCCCCCCCCCCCCTACCCCCCCGTGAGCGTTTCTCGAACCAACCGTTTCTGCACTTGTTTGAAATCTCAATTCACCTAATTCTCTCCTACTCGGGGAAAATCTGTGTTCTAAAGAATAAGAATACGTTAGACACTCGACTCACATATATATTATTATCAAGGGTTGACTCTATATGTTACATGTTCTTTATAATTAAGTGTATATTTCCTATTATTATATTTCCACAATAGGTTATATTTTGTGTTCCAGATTCAAGACTGAATATTTATGCATTTCTTGTGTTACTTCCTGTTCTTTATAATAGTGAAGGTAACTCTCAGTCTTTATTGTGCTTAATACATCCGTGATCTCAGCATAGAAATAATTATGCAACATATTGAGAGTTCAGGAGTATATGATCAGAAACAATAAATACATCAACCCTTTTGCCATTGAATAAATTATATGTGTACAATTACCTGCGTGTTATCATTGAGTTTTGTAGCACCTGATTGAATACCTATTTCTGTGATTAAGAACGTGTTAGATGTGTTCCTGTTCAGGAGATTTACAGTCTATAAGTCCATATCTGGATTTTAGTGCAGACTTGATAACGAGATATAAATACTATATCCCGGCATAACAGTATCTTTATGACGTATCGGTGGGCTTTATAGCAATGCACTGAAACTAAGTACAACACAAATTCCATCCAAATAATATCTTCCCATTGACACATCAAGATATGAATCCGGGACCTTAAGATTACCCATCCAGTACACTTCCCCATAACATCAATATCTAACAATTTCTTCATATTTGTGTACATCAACACACCTATTAATTTACAAATAAACCTAACTAGTTAAATCAATGAAAGTAATGAATACATATGGTACTCCAAGGACTCGAACCTAGAATACTGACACCGAAATTCCGCACACTAAGCACTAGGCTATCAAGACAGTTAAAGGTTTATGCATAAACCTACGATATATTATGCATTCTCGAATATTGCATATTAATCTATGCATATACATACCCCCAAATGCTCTATGATAAACTAATGTTTAGACGAATGGAAGGGGTAATTAATGGGGCACTTAACCACAAAGGAAAGGCCTCGCTATAAATTACTCCTGAATCTGGATAAATTCATATATGTTTTCTCCAACCCACGAATTAATTTACAAATAAACCTAACTATTGAAATAAATGAAAGCAATGAATACATGTGGTACTCTCTCTCTCTCTCTCTCTCTGACCGCATAATATACATGTGTATACTCTTTCCCCCCTAGCCTGCCTGCTCTCCCTCCCCCCATCTGCGACTCAAAGCCCACTCTTGCGGGAAATCGGTGGAAATGAGCAGTTCAGTAGGGCACACTTCTTTTCCTCTCCTGTACACACACTCTCTCTCTCTCTCTCTCTCTCTGCCAGGAGCTGGACTGGACGACATTGTGGAAGCCTTCGAAGATACCACAAAGGATGCAAACGAAAATACCCTTTTTGTCACCATGCTGGTTCAAATGACATCATGCGCACCAGATCCGAAGAGTTGATGGAGAAATATCACAAGATGATCCAGTACTACAAAAACAAGTCAAGGAATATCATCATCTCAGGCATTCTCCCCAAGATCGACGCACCTGACAAATTTTACGACAAGGCCTTCAGCACAAATAGCCTACTAAAATATTTGTGTCTAAAGGAAGAAGTTGAATTCATCAACCTCTGGGATAATTTCTATAACCAGCGTACTCTGTTCCGCAAGGATGGCACTCATCTAAACCCTGTGGGTTCAGCACGCATGAGTTGTCTCCTACAAGAAGCAGTTCGCAGCCATGGATAAAAAAACACCATCCGAGAAGAAGCAGCAGTGACATAAATCATCCAACGCCAAGCAAAAAACAGAGGCAACCGAGGACCACCAGCGATAAGGACCGAAGACAGCGAGGACCGAGGACAGCCATGAACATACATGTAGATCCGACAAGAACCAACAATATTATTAAAGAGCGTTCCGTGAGTTCTAAAATAACAAATTTAAAGGTTTTCTATGCAAACGCTCTTAGTAGCATACGCAATAAATTTTCAGATTTAGAGGAGCTAGTGTTTACAGAAAATTATGATGTGATTGGCATAACAGAATCTTGGCTCAATACAGAAGATAGAGACTTTTTAGCAGAGTATTCACTTCCCGGTTATGTAATGTTTGAGAAAAGCCGAATAAATCGAAATGGAGGTGGCGTTTTACTTTTTATCAAAGAAAGTTTTAACCCTACCCTCTTGTCAAAACCTCAAATTGTGAACGTCGACACATCTTTTGTGCTAATAAGGAATAATAAAGGTACAAAAATAATACTTGCGTTAATATACAGATCTCCAGCTCAATCAGTGCAAACTGACCGAGAAATTTACGAACAAATTGCAGATGTAAGTAACTCACAAGATACCGTAATTTTTGGCGACTTTAATTTACCTGTGACCAAGTGGGGCGATACTCTTACTTCACACTCCGGACATGACTTGTATACGAACTTGCAAGAGAGTTCGCTTTATCAATTTGTTCGAACACCGACCCGTGGTAATAACGTTCTTGACATTGTACTTGCAACAAAAGAAGAATTAATAGAGAATTTGAATGTTGGTGATGAATTCAGTAACAGCGACAATCGTACGATAACTTTCACTTTAAACTTTACTAGTAAGGAACCAAATAGTAGCATCGAAAAAGTCCCTAATTTCAAGAAAGCAAACTTTCATAAACTTAGAGCTATGTTTAAAGAAACTGACTGGAGCTTTTTAATTAACAATAACGACATAAATACATCTTGGAAGTTATTCGAAACCACTTACCTAAAAGCAGTGCAAGACTGCATACCATCGAAAATACGACGTCCAGGCCATAATAATAAGCTCAAATGGTGGAATAAAGATATTTCAAACTGCCTGCTTGCTAAAAATTTTGCTAATGATAGATTAAAATCCTCACAAAATGACGAAGAACGGGTGAAATTTGTAGAGTTACGATGCAAAGCCAAAAAGTTAATTAAGCAAAGTAAAAAGACCCTAGAGTTACATATTGCGAATCAAAGTAAAACAAACCCGAAAGAATTCTATAGTTATATCAGAAAGAAAAAAGTAGTTACTTCAACTATTGGACCGTTAGTCGATGAAAATGGAGAATACACCAAAGACGAAGTACAAATGAGTAATGCCCTCAATACCTTTTTGCATCAGTTTTTACAACAAAAGACCTCAGTGATATCCCTACACCATCGCCGATTCAGATTGATAATTCAGATGTTCTAAGCAATATCACCGTTACAGAGAGAGAAGTATTGAATTGTTTAGATAAACTCAAGGTAAATAAAACGCCAGGACCTGATACAATCTCGCCTAGAGTTCTAAAGGAAGCTAAGGATGAGCTCTCCAAACCACTGACATTACTATTCAATAAATCCTTGCAGTCTGGAACTATGCCTGATCAGTGGAAGATAGCCAACGTAACACCGATATTCAAAAAAGGCAGCAAATCCCTACCCTGTAACTATCGTCCAATTAGCTTAACCTCAGTTGTATGTAAAATGCTAGAAACGGTCATAAGAGACAGACTCGTAAATCACTTAGAGGAAAATAACATACTTAAAGATACTCAACACGGCTTTCGTAAAAAAACGTTCCTGTTTAACAAACCTCTTAGACTTCTTCCACGATATCCTCAACCTCTACGACGAGAGTAAAGCTGTAGATATTATATACCTTTATTTTCAAAAGGCCTTTGACAAAGTTCCCCACAAACGTTTACTGCTAAAACTAAAAGTGCACGGAATACAAGACGGTGTGTTAAAATGGATAGAAAATTGGCTCAGCAACAGAAAGCAAAGAGTAGTCATAAACGGTAAGGCATCTAAATGGACCAATGTAAGTAGTGGGGTACCCCAGGGATCGGTACTAGGACCAATTCTCCTTCTAATTTACATCAACGACATAGATGAGGGTCTCACCTGTACAATCTCAAAATTTGCTGACGATACAAAAATTGCAAATAGCGTACTCTCAAAAGAACAAGTTGACGATATGCAACACAATCTAGATAAATTGTCACATTGGGCCCAAATTTGGCAAATGAGTTTCAATGCGGATAAATGTAAAGTACTACATATCGGATACCTAAATGAGAAAGCAAACTATTCGATGAATGGCACTCAGCTGAAGAATGTAAACAGAGAAACCGATCTGGGAGTAACAATATCGAGTAACCTAAAACCGAGTCAACAATGTTCAGACGTTGTTAAGAAGGCAAACAAAATAATTGGCTTTATAGGCAGGTCATTTGAGCATAAATCCAAAGACGTTATCCTAACCCTTTACAATTCCTTAGTCCGCCCTCTTCTGGAATACTGCGTTCAATGCTGGTGCCCTTATTACCAAAAAGACATAAACAAGCTAGAACGAGTTCAACGTAGAGTTACCAAAATGATACCTAGCCTAAAGAACAAACCATACGAAGAGCGTCTTAGAGAATTAAATCTATTTCCTTTAACTCAGCGCAGATTAAGAGGTGACTTAATTCAAGTGTTCAAAATCATCAAAGGCATCAACAATATGAACTGTAGTAAGTACTTCACTATCGACCAATCTAATTACACGCGGGGAAACGGTTGCAAAATTATTGGTAAATCTTTTAACTCACACGAATTTAAGAATTTCTTCTTCAATCGAGTTGTCAACTTGTGGAATGGGCTTCCCCGAGACGTTATAGACTGCAGCACCGTTGATTCATTTAAACTCCGCCTAGACAAATATCTCGCATCAAACCCGCGACTGACTGCGTTTGTAAATGAATAACTTTATTTTATCCTCCCCTCAGTTACTAACCCATATGTCCCCTACTAACTTCCTAGTCCTGCCACGGTCATTAGTTCCAGGGCAGTAGTTCCCTTTCCAATGTTCCCTTACCCACTCTAAACCACTGTTTGGACACTGATCCTCAGTGTTTTGGAGGACAAGCAGCCTAGAAGGGTCACTAGACCTGTTGTTGCTTGATTTCCTTTGTACTCCTTTGTACTCCTTTGTAGTCTCTCTCTCTCTCTCTCTTCGTATTGACTATCCTTTCCTTCCACTTTCCCTTATTTTCGCGGTTTCTATCTCTACTAGGATTAAGTCCTGACCACCTGGAATCTGGAATCATAAGATCTGTCTGGTCTGTGTATCATTGTCAATCTATGGAAATCAGTACAGTATATCTGCATGTCACACACACACACACACACACACACAGTAACAAAAAGTGTTTCGATCAACATGTAAGTAACTCATTTAATCCGAAACATTCACGATTATGTGGTGTTATAACAGTTTATTCAGGCTATTAGTATATGATTTTGTGCAGCTTAGGAAGGATCGGTGGGAACTAAAATGGTAAAGACAATCTCGATTAAACCTCTACCTTCCATATACCCTTACTTTTCTGAATAATATCGTTTAAACATAGTCAAATAACATAAGAAATGTGTCATCATATCTTCTGAGGGTTAACAGCGATAATAGACATTATGCATTTTAGATAATTTATTAACCCCTTTAGGATTATGACGCGTTTCAACAGTCTACCCTGGCTATTATTTGACGATTTTGATCAGTTTAGGAAAGAAATGTGGGAGTCGGTGATGACCCCTTGGACGGCTAGAGGGCCTACTAAAACTGAATGTGGGAGTCGGTGATGACCCCTTGGACGGCTAGAGGGCCTACTAAAACTGAATGTGGGAGTCGGTGATGACCCCTTGGACGGCTAGAGGGCCTACTAAAACTGAATAAATACGCCTAATGATAACCAGATTAAACTGACAAAACGCGTCATAATATAAAGTGATTAATAATACAAATGTTCATATCTATAGCATAATAATTCCAAAGGGGTTTAATTATTTAGTTTCCTACCTAGACCTCCATTAAGTTTAAAAATACGTACACGATTCTAGATAAACGTGTACATTCTTTGGTACAACAACAACAACAACAACAACAACAACAAAGCCTACCATGTACAAGCTACCACTACTACTACTACTACTACTACTACTACTACCACTACTGTGTCTCTGAATTATAATTATGCCAAGTGTTCATAATTAGCAATATATTTCCCTGTAAACTCTGTTTAATATCTGAGTAATCAAGATAAAGACATGGCAATTTACCGTCAGCTTGGAAAAATAGACTGTACTGTAGTATCTGATATTGATGCTAATTAAGAGCCCACAAAAATGGTGTCGTGAAAAAATAGTCTATGCAAAAAGTATGCTTGTGCCTTCGTAATCGCTTTTAGTAAAACAAAACAATATACAGTATATAAATAAATATGATTAAATGAAATAGAAAAACGCATTCAAGTGTTGTGGAGTCTGGAACAGAAGGCGTGGTGGGAGAGGACGCCATCCGTTGGTAAACACAAGTTGTTTGCTTTTGTTTCCCTATTAGTTAATGGTATCTATTCTGGTACAGTACTAATGGAAGCCGCTGACCAAGATTCGTCTTATTCGTTTTCGAGACCAGTTGCACACACACACACAACCACACACATATTTACACACGTACACACACACACACGCACATTTACACACACACACACACACACACACACACACACGAGCACGCGCGCAAATAATTACAAAACCTGTGCGCTCCCCCCTTCTGTCTGTGAGTAGAGTTATCAGGATCGTCTGTGAGGGGCAGCACATATTATTATATGTATGTATGGCTTCCCTGGGTCTTACAGTATATGGCTCAGACTTGTTCAGGGTTTGTTTCTGGACTCACTTCCCCTTCATGCCTAGCCCCATTAGTTTTAAGATTTTAAGACGTTTACCCAATTTATTTTGTGATTTTAAGACCTTTTGTTCCTTTTCTTTATCAATTTTTAGACCTTTCTTGGCATTTTGGTGTCGTTGTTTTCCGGCGAGCGATAGCGAGCCTGTAATTTAGGATGATCCCTCCTTCGGCCGGGACATATTTCTATAGAACAAAATTACATATTTATCTCGAAGGAGGGTTTTGGGGGTGCTGCTTTAACCTTAATGGAAGCCTGAGAATGAAACTAAAAAGACAATATATAACACAACATACAAATAGATTGGTACCATAAACAAATAAATACATAAATAAATAAATAAATAAATATATAAATACATAAATATTTAATACAAATGCTTCCCATAATTAAATTTATGAATGGTGAATGAGAATAAGTAGGATGGCGATTGTTGATGTTTAATTGAGCTTACCTGTACACCGAAACTTGCCCAAGACTATGGGCCCCTTTCATATTCAATATTAATTAATACACATTTTGTATTTGGTCGAGCGAATTCAACATTACCAGGGCACTTATAAAGGGGGTGTTTGTTCTGGACCCCCTTCTCCCTCATACTTAACCTTGTTAGTTTTTATATTTTAAGACCATCACCACATTAGTTTGGCTATTTTAAGACCATCACCACATTAGTTTGGCTATTTTAAGACCGTCACCACATTAGTTTGGCTATTTTAAGACCATCACCACATTAGTTTGGCTATTTTAAGACCATCACCACATTAGTTTGGCTATTTTAAGACCATCGCCACATTAGTTTGGATATTTTAAGACCATCGCCACATTAGTTTGGCTATTTTAAGACCATCACCACATTAGTTTGGCTATTTTAAGACCATCGCCACATTAGTTTGGCTATTTTAAGACCATCGCCACATTAGTTTGGCTATTTTAAGACCATCACCACATTAGTTTGGCTATTTTAAGACCATCGCCACATTAGTTTGGCTATTTTAAGACCATCACCACATTAGTTTGGCTATTTTAAGACCATCACCACATTAGTTTGGCTATTTTAAGACCATCGCCACATTAGTTTGGATATTTTAAGACCATCGCCACATTAGTTTGGATATTTTAAGACCATCACCACATTAGTTTGGCTATTTTAAGACCATCGCCACATTAGTTTGGCTATTTTAAGAACCGTCGCCCCATTTCTTTGTCAATTTTTAAAAACTTTCGTGCTATTTACGTGTCGGATTTTTTCCTGGCGAAAGATATCGAGCATTAGCCTGCAGTTTAGGAGGAATCGGTCTTAGGCTAGGGCATTTTTCTACCGAAAAAAATGCACACATTTATCTCGGAGGGGGATCTTGTCGGCATTATTTAAACTTGATGGAGGTTTAGGATGAAATAAAAAAGTAAAACAAATAATAGTATTAACCCCTTTAGTACCGAGTTGTCCTTATCATTGAAATCTGGATATTACTAGACCATTTTATCCAGTTTAGGGAAGAAGTGTAGCAATAAATGGCTTCAAACTATCTAGATTATCGATTTTAAATACCACGGTTTCATCCCAAGCTGAATACAATTGTCTAAATATAGCTGAAATAACACAAAATACATCCACCGTAAGGAAGGGGTTAACAATCATAATATTAACAATAATCATATTATCAAAATTGTTTAAACATAAAACAGTCGTGCATATCACGTTATGATAATGTAATATAATAAGCGAAAGGTTAAGTCAATATAAGCAAAGCTATAGAATAAACATAAATGTTATCATTACCGAAGGACTGGAATAAACATAAATGTTATCATTACCGAAGGACTGGAATAAACATAAATGTTATCATTACCGAAGGACTGGAATAAATTTAAATGTTATCATTACCGAAGGACTGGAATAAACATGTTATCATTACCGAAGGACTGGAATAAACATAAATGTTATCATTACCGAAGGACTGGAATAAACATAAATGTTATCATTACCGAAGGACTGGAATAAACATAAATGTTATCATTACCGAAGGACTGGAATAAACATAAATGTTATCATTACCGAAGGACTGGAATAAACATAAATGTTATCATTACCGAAGGACTGGAATAATAAATGTTATCATTACCGAAGGACTGGAATAAACATAAATGTTATCATTACCGAAGGACTGGAATAAACATAAATGTTATCATTACCGAAGGACTGGAATAAACATAAATGTTATCATTACCGAAGGACTAGAATAAACATAAATGTTATCATTACCGAAGGACTGGAATAAATATAAATGTTATCATTACCGAAGGACTGGAATAAACATAAATGTTATCATTACCGAAGGACTGGAATAAACATAAATGTTATCATTACCGAAGGACTGGAATAAACATAAATGTTATCATTACCGAAGGACTGGAATAAACATAAATGTTATCATTGCCGAAGGACTGGAATAAACATAAATGTTATCATTACCGAAGGACTGGAATAAACATAAATGTTATCATTACCGAAGGACTGGAATAAACATAAATGTTATCATTACCGAAGGACTGGAATAAACATAAATGTTATCATTACCGAAGGACTGGAATAAACATAAATGTTATCATTACCGAAGGACTGGAAAAAGTCAGAGTTAAAGTTTAAAAGCCCTCAGTTATAAATATATAAATACCATTTGAGGAGGAGCACTTTATTGACAACGTTCCGCAGACAGCTTCTTCAGGTCACTAACATACAGTACTGTATACGTATACTAGAATCCTGGATGCCTTAAGGGGGGAGGGTTTATCAATTGGTCGATTAATTTATCTATTTATTATTTTCTTAGCTTCCAAGCTAGACCTCCATCAAGTTTTAAACTAAAACAAATATTAACAATCGAGATAAATTTGTAAATTTGTCTGTAGAAAAATATCTCGGCCATAGGCCAGTTCCTCCTAAATTGCAGGCTCGAATCGATCGCTAAGAAGAAAATCGACACCTAAATGGCATGAAAGGTAATAAAATGGACATCAACAAAAAGAGGGTGAATGGTTATAAAATTGCCAAACTAATAGGATGAACGTCTTAAAATCTCAAAAATATTTGTGGCTACACATGAGGGAGAAGGGGATCCAGAAAACAAAGCTCCCCTTAAGTATCCGTTATGACAGGTGACGGTGCCCCTCCTCAAATGGTGTTTCTATATATTGTGTCAATTTTTAAAAGTTCATCTTAACCTTTTCAGTACCGGTGCCGTCCTTTCAACTTTGTTCTGGCTACTATCAGACGATTTGTTTTTTTAGTTTGAAAGGGGTCACCCGCAATTAACAGGCTTCGAACTATCTAATTTAACGATTTTACTACCACAGATCCTTAATTTTCTACGCAAAATCGTCTAAATACAGCTAGAGTACACTTAAAAAGACGTCGCTGGAACAGAAGGGGTTAACAATAACAGTTTACCTGATAACCCAATATGTTTTCCTATATTTCCCATTTAAGACATTTGCCCCATTAGTTTGACGATTTTAACAATTTCCGCCCCATTTTTTGTCAATACTAAGACCTTTTGAGGTGTCGATAATCCTTCAGTAGAGCAATTAAGACAAAACAATAGACAGCAGACTCTGCAATGAATGTAGTGCACATCACAGTCCCTATCTTTCTACTTAGCGAATCTTCCCGGAATAGACCGCCAAGTAATTGAAATACTATATATCCTTTGCAACATACACACACATACACACACACACGCACACACACACACACTCTCTCACTCACTCACTCTCACTCTCTCACTATCACTCTCTCTCTTTCTCACTAACTCTCACGCTCGCTCACTCTCACACACACTCTCTCTCTCTCTCTCTCAACCAAAAGAAGGAGCTGTCTCGATAATGGAAGGGACGGTAAATTAATGTTGGCTTGACTTTTCACGGTATCTGCCAGGACCTGCCAAACGCTGATGAACACATTCCTTGAGTGGCACTGTATTGTCCTCCCCCCCCCCCCCCCCCCCCTCTCGCTCTCTCTCTCTCTGTCTCTCTCTCTCTATATATATATATATATATATATATATATATTTTTTTTTTTTTTTTTTTTTTAATACATACGAGGTTGAAAGAAATGGCAATTTCTGCATTGGCAATTTTATTATTCAAGGTTTCCAGGTCTCTGATGAGTTTTCGCTGGGTGGCAGGAAGTAGATGAATGAGGTTAGCAAAATTCATGGTGGTACAGGGTTACATTAATGTACATGATGATACAGGATATACGACGCATTTCACTGGACAACCAGCATTATCAAGTAAGGATAGAATGATATAAAAGGTAAACAGGAAGGGTATATATAGAGGGTGGAGGATCAGAGGAGGCGAAAATCAGGGGGCAAAAGTCTGCTATTGGTGGAAGGGTATTCTAGGAGTGTTAGAGAGAGATCCGCGTCACGCAGGCGCACTGGATGCGGGAAGGTGGTGGTCGGTTGGCGGGGTCGAAGCTGATTGGCTGCGTGTCGAGGGGCGTGGCCTAAGTTGCGTAGTACGTGTGGCGCCGGCAGAAGACGAAGCTGAAGGAGGTAGCGCGGGGGGCTGCGTCAAGGGCACCGGGGCGAGGGGGGGCGTTAGGTCCTGTAGGATAGTGCCTTTTGGCAGAAGGAAGGATCTGAAGGTCCAGAGTTTGGTTGTTGATGTTAGGATGTAAGGCTTGGATATATAACGCTTCGAGTATAGGTAATCTCCTTGGGTCACTTTCTTTATCGAGTATGGTGGTGTGTTTCTGTAACTCATTACGTGTGAGGTGGGGGTGGTTAGGGGTGAGATAGTGGTCTTTGATGGCTCCAGCCTGAAGGTGAAGAGTTAACCGACGTGAAAGACGAGTCTGTGTCATGCCAATATAGGAATGAGGTTCACAGTCCTCATGATTACAGGTATGTTGGTAAATGACGTGATCGTCGGTCATCGGGCTCTTTATCTTGGTGGAAGCTGTTTTGTTGTGGAGAACGAGGTTGGAGTCTTGGGGGATTTGTAATAAATTATTAATTTGATTTTGTTTTCTGGGTTGGTAGGGTGGACATGCTTGGAGATTATTTCTTTTAAGACGCCTCGTCATTTTTGTGTCCAGAGGACATAAAATTGCGGTAGAAGATCTTAATTTCATTGGGGGGGTCAATGTTGGGAGGGCTTTGGGTGTACCATTTTTCAAGATGGTGGTTGATGGTGCTGGATACGTTAGAGTTGGAGTATCCGTTATTCACTAAAACTTGGGATAGTCTTTCTAGTCCCTGGTGGGTGTCGGCCCAGGTAGAGCAGTGCGTGAGGGCTCTCCTTACATAAGCGGCGATGGAGGATAGAAGATAACGGCGGGGGCATTCACTATCGCCGTTGAGGCATTGTCCTGTGTTAGTTGGTTTAGTGTAGACGGTGGTTTTGAACCCATGGTCGTTCAGAGCTACGAGGATGTCGAGGAAGGGGAGTTGTCCATTGTTTGATTTTTCAAAGGTGAAGTTAAGTCCGGAGGAGGTCATGAAGCGACGCTGGAGTTCCTGTAGTTCGTGGAGGTCCTTGATTTGCACGAAGATGTCATCCACGTATCTACAGTAGACGGCGGGTCGTTGGGCAGCTAGGAGCTCTTCCTCGATGGTACCCATAAAAAAGTTGGCAAAAAGAACTCCTAGGGGGCTGCCCATCGCCACACCGTCTATCTGCTTGTACATGTTGCCCCAGGGGCAAAGGAAGGAGGCCTCCTTGGTACATAGCTCCAGCAGTGTTTTCAGGGCCTTCTCCGGGATGTCCAGTGTTGGCGTATCAGGGCAATGGTAAATTCGACATAGAATCATGTCAATGGTCCTATCCACTGGCACGTTGGTGAACAGGCTTTCTACGTCGAGGGAGGCGATTGTGTGGTTGTTGTTCCGGGGGGCGTCTCGTAAAATTTCCAAGAAATTGTGGGCTGAGTTAAGGTTGTATTGGCAGGGCACGTAGGGGGTGAGGAGGTTGTTCAGGGCCTTGGCGATCTGGTAGGTGGCAGTGGGGATCTGAGAGATGATGGGGTGGAGGGGGTTCCCAGGTTTGTGTGTTTTAATGGTTCCGTACGCATAACCAGGGGTGTATTCTCCAACGAGTTTTTTAAGGTGGACCCCTCCTTGTTTGGCGTTGATGGCGGTGATGGTGGTGTTGGCAGTACGTTTGATTTCGTCAGTTGGGTTGCGGGTGATCCTTTTAAATTTGGTGTTGTCACTTAAGATGACGTCCATTTTTCTAAGATATTCCTCCTTGTCATGAATCACGAGGCAGGAAGCTTTATCCGCACGACGGATGATGATGTTGGGGTTGTCTCTTAATTGTTTGGCAGCTTGGAAGTGTTGTTTGGTGAGGATTTTGCTATGGTGAGTTCCTCTGGTTTTGGCGGCTTCAGCGAGGAGAGTGGGTTGTAGGGCAGGAGTAGTGGTGACCTTGCCATCCTTCTTAAGTCGTACGATGTCGTCCAGGAGGATTTCCGTTTCTAGGCGTTTCCGTTGGGGGCCAGGTTTGGAGCTGTAGTGGCAGTTGAGGCCCTTGTTGAGGAGGTCTTCTTGGTCCAGGGTCAGGATGGTGTTAGTCAGGTTTATGTATCCTTTTGTTGGTTTGGGAATTTTATGTTTCCGCCATAAAGACGGGCAAGCTTTTTTATGGTTGTGTTTTCGGCTTGTCTTCTGTGTTGTTCAAGGAGTTGTTCGAGGGCTGTGTTGATTTCGGCTTTGAGGTGGTCTGGAGGGGTTTCGTCTTCCCAAATCCGTAGAAGAGCATCTCGTTCTTTACGAAGGTCGTTGGCGAGCTCTCGTTTTTCAATTATTTCGTCCTTCACCAGTTCTTCACAAAACTGGAGGGTGTTGGTGCGATGTCGGGCATTCTCGTGAAGTTTTAAGTTAGTAAAGCCAGGTAATAGATTTTCTTTAATACATACGAGGTTGAAAGAAATGGCAATTTCTGCATTGGCAATTTTATTATTCAAGGTTTCCAGGTCTCTGATGAGTTATCGCTGGGTGGCAGGAAGTAGATGAATGAGGTTAGCAAAATTCATGGTGGTACAGGGTTACATTAATGTACATAATGATACAGGATATACGACGCGCTTCACTGAACAACCAGCATTATCAAGTAAGGATAGAATGATATAAAAGGTAAACAGGAAGGGTATATATAGAGGGTGGAGGATCAGAGGAGGCGAAAATCAGGGGGCAAAAGTCTGCTATTGGTGGAGGGGTATTCTAGGAGTGTTAGAGAGAGATCCACGTCACGCAGGCGCACTGGATGCGGGAAGGTGGTGGTCGGTTGGCGGGGCCGAAGCTGATTGGCTGCGTGTCGAGGGGCGTGGCCTAAGTTGGGTAGTACGTGTGGCGCCGGCAGAAGACGAAGCTGAAGGAGGTAACGCGGGGGGCTGCGTCAAGGGCACCGGGGGGGCGTTAGGTCCTGCAGGATAGTGCCTTTTGGCAGAAGGAAGGATCTGAAGGTCCAGAGTTTGGTTGTTGATGTTAGGATGTAAGGCTTGGATATATAACGCTTCGAGTATAGGTAATCTCCTTGGGTCACTTTCTTTATCGAGTATGGTGGTGTGTTTCTCTAACTCGTTGCGTGTGAGGTGGGGGTGTTTAGGGGTGAGATAGTCTCCAGCCTGAAGGTGAAGAGTTAACCGACGTGAAAGACGAGTCTGCGTCATGCCACTATAGGAATAAGGTCCACAGTCCTCATAATTACAGGTATGTTGGTAAATGACGTGATCGTCGGTCATTGGGCTCTTTATCTTGGTGGAAGCTGGTTTGTTGCTGAGAACGAGGTTGGAGGTCTTGGGGGATTTGTAATAAATTATTAATTTGATTTTGTTTTCCGGGTTGGTAGGGTGGACATGCTTGGAGATTATTTCTTTTAAGACGGCCTGGCCTCGTCATTTTTGTGTTCAGAGGACATAAAATTGCGATAGAAGATCTTGATTTCATTGGGGGGGGTCAATGTTGGGAGGGCTTTGGGTGTACCATTTTTCAAGATGGTGGTTGATGGTGCTGGAGACGTTGGAGTTGGAGTATCCGTTATTCACTAAAACTTGGGATAGTCTTTCTAGTTCCTGGTGGGTGTCGGCCCAGTGCGTGAGGGCTTTCCTTACAAAAGCGGAGATGGAGGATAGCAGATAACGGCGGGGGCATTCACTATCGGCGTTGAGGCATTGTCCTGTGTTAGTTGGTTTAGTGTAGACGGTGGTTTTGAACCCATGGTCGTCAGAGCTACGAGGATGTCGAGTAAGGGGAGTTGTCCATTGTTTGATTTTTCAAAGGTGAAGTTAAGTATATATATAAAACGTATCATGAATCTTAATGTATGGTTGTGAGTGATAGAGCTGGTGGCGCTGTATGTGACCTTCAGCTGTCATAGTGGTATCGGGACTACCATCAACATTACCACATGATCAAGGCGGGAAGGTTGGGGTTTTCTGATCCCCTTCTCCCGTAATATTTAGCCGCATTAGTTTTGAGATTCTAATTCGGCCATTAGTTTGGCGATTTTATGACCTTTCGCCCCATTTATTTTCATTATTAGGACCTTCCGTGCCATTTAGGTGTCGATTTTTTCTTGGCAAGCGATAGCTAGCCTGTAATTTAGGAGGAACCGGCCGTCGGTCGGTACATATTTCTACCGAAAAAAGTACACATTTATCTAGAAGGAGGATGTCGGAGATGTTATTCTTAACCCTTAATTAGCGGCTCACCACATAAGTCGAGTTAAATAAAGCTGGACTATGTGGCGGCGCTCGACATAACTCGAGTGGCAATTTCAGCACGTAATGTTGCTGAGAGAGAGAGACAAGTGGTGGCAGGAGACTAGCGAGCGTATGACTGCTCCAGACCACCGCGGCGAACCTACTGACACGAATCTCAGCTCCCTCCTCCCTCTCTCACTCGCTACATACTGAATTATATGGGGAAAGTACCGAATTACATGCTTTTTGCACTCGCGTTGCACGGTTATTGCAAGAAAACTAGCCATCATAAAAGGATCGTTATGGTGTCATTCGAAAGCTCTGTTTATGCCCTTTCAGGGATAGGTACTTGTTTTACGTTCTGGGTCTTATTTAGGCATGAAAATGATCACGTAAACAGCCCTATTTTGGCTAAAAACACCCCGCTGTGCGGTACATATAAATAAACCGCATAGGCCGCTCTTAAGGTGTTAAGCTTGATGGAGGTCTAGGGAGGAAATATAAAGAAATAAGAAATAAATAAATATATCGATCAATAAAAAAAAAATTCCGCCTTAACCTGTAAAATATGTCAACCAATTATAAATTCGGGTTTCGATGTTTTCTTCTGGGCGAGGGATAGCGAGCCTGTAACTTAAGACAAATTGGCCTCCGGCCGGTACATTTTCCTGTCGATTTTTTTTTATAAATTTAGCTTGAAGGAAGTCTGGGTGGTTATTTTGTAGTTTGAAGGAAATCATGGAAGGCTTATTAGTTAGCCTACGGGACAAACTATAATACAATGCTCAGAAATAGCAAGGGTAAGCAAATTTCTCAACAATACTAAAACAAAATATCTTATAAAAATACATGAGGTTTGACATGCAACTAAGAAGAACGACTTAAAATATGACAATAATGAACAAAAGATTGACTCGAATGTTGTCAGAATAACGAGAGCCTTGAGTTGGACTAGCCTGTATTAATATCAACACTTAACCCCTTAAGGATTATGGCGCGTTATGGCAGCTTATTTTGGCTATCATTAGACGATTTTATTCAAAATTAAGAAAGGTGTGTGGGAGTCAGAGGCATAATTGAGTTGTTTTCGACCCCTTCGATTCCTAGAGGTCCTTCCAAAGCTGCATACAATCGTCTAATAATAGCCAGAATAAACTGCTCTAGCGCGTTAAGGGGGGTCACTTGCGTTTTTTTATCTAATTTTCTCTCTTTATCTGGCTTGTATCCATTCGCCCCATTCAGCCTACTGTTTTAAGACGTTTATCCCAATCCAGGTGTCGAGTTTTTCCTGGCGAGCGATACCGAGCCAGCATTATAGGGAGAAATCCGGCTTCGCCGGAGAAATTTTCCTATCGAAAAATGTACAAAATTAGCCTGCTGTGAAAACATGAACAAATTTAAAAATATGTTGGTTCGCTACCGCTTGCCAGGAAAAAATCTATACCTGGATTCCCATCCAGTAGGCTGAATGGGGCCGAATGGATACAAGCCAGAGAAAGAGAGAACACGAGAAAAAAAAGCAGGTGACCCCCTTTCAGGAGTTAATTGTAACGTAAATGGTCGCCGTAAACAGTGCTCCTTGGTTTATCTTGTCAACGTAGCACACATGAACGGTTAGAGCACTGTTTATGTGTACCATTCAGGTCACCATTAAGGGCAGGTTTATGTTTATTGCTGGACTCCCTTTATGTGTACCATTCAGGTCACCATTAAGGGCACGTTTATGTTTATTGCTGGACTCCCTTTATGTGTACCATTCAGGTCACCATTAAGGGCAGGTTTATGTTTATTGCTGGACTCCCTTTATGTGTACCATTCAGGTCACCATTAAGGGCAGGTTTATGTTTATTGCTGGACTCCCTTTATGTGTACCATTCAGGTCACCATTAAGGGCAGGTTTATGTTTATTGCTGGACTCCCTTTTCCCTTATGCTTACACCAACAGTTTTGATATTTTAAAACGTTCGCCCCATTGATTTGCGATTTTAAGACCTTTCATCCCATATCTTGGCCGATATGTATACCCTTTGTGCCATTTAGGTGTGAATTTATTTACCTGGCAAACGATAGCGAACCTTTAATGTGGGAGGAACCGGACATATTTCTACCAGAAAATGTACAAATATATCTCGAGGAGGGGGTCTTTGAGAGGAGGGGGGGGGGGGTCTTTCTATTTAAGCTTGATAGAGGTCTAGGGAGCAAACTAAAAGCTCAAAAATTAAGTGTTCATAAGTGCCCTAGCTGTTAACCCCCTTGAGATTATCACACATTTAGATAGTACATTCTGGCTATCATTATATGAGCTTAAGCAGCTTAGGAAGGATAATATATGGTAATTACAAGGGTAATGATGATCTCAATTAACCCTCTGACTTCCAAATACCCTTCCTAATCTGAATACTATCATCCAACAAGAGCCAGGAAACAGAAAAGAAATGCTTCATCTATTTTGACCATAAGGATTAACAAACAGTTTTCTTATGCCTCTCAACATATAGTCAATTTATGACCATCTTTGAACATATTGTAAACTTATGACCGTCTTTGAACAAATTGTAAACTTATGACCGTCTTTGAACATATTGTAAACTTATGACCGTCTTTGAACAAATTGTAAACTTATGACCGTCTTTGAACATATTGTAAACTTATGACCGTCTTTGAACATATTGTAAACTTATGACCGTCTTTGAACATATTGTAAACTTATGACCGTCTTTGAACATATTGTAAACTTATGACCGTCTTTGAACGTATTGTAAACTTATGACCGTCTTTGAACATATTGTAAACTTATGACCGTCTTTGAACATATTGTAAACTTATGACCGTCTTTGAACATATTGTAAACTTATGACCGTCTTTGAACATATTGTAAACTTATGACCGTCTTTGAACATATTGTAAACTTATGACCGTCTTTGAACAAATTGTAAACTTATGACCGTCTTTGAACATATTGTAAACTTATGACCGTCTTTGAACATATTGTAAACTTATGACCGTCTTTGAACATATTGTAAACTTATGACCGTCTTTGAACATATTGTAAACTTATGACCGTCTTTGAACATATTGTAAACTTATGACCGTCTTTGAACATATTGTAAACTTATGACCGTCTTTGAACGTATTGTAAACTTATGACCGTCTTTGAACATATTGTAAACTTATGACCGTCTTTGAACATATTGTAAACTTATGACCATCTTTGAACATATAGTAAACTTATGACTGTCTTTGAACATATTGTAAACTTATGACCGTCTCTGAACATATTGTAAACTTATGACCGTCTTTGAACATATTGTAAACTTATGACCGTCTTTGAACATATTGTAAACTTATGACCGTCTTTGAACATATTGTAAACTTATGACCGTCTTTGAACATATAGTAAACTTATGACCATTTTTGAACATATTGTAAACTTATGACCATCTTTGAACATATTGTAAACTTATGACCATCTTTGAACATATAGTAAACTTATGACCGTCTTTGAACATATAGTAAACTTATGACCATCTTTGAACATATTGTAAACTTATGACCGTCTTTGAACATATAGTAAACTTATGACCATCTTTGAACATATTGTAAACTTATGACCGTCTTTGAACATATTGTAAACTTATGACCATCTTTGAACATATAGTAAACTTATGACCATTTTTGAACATATAGTAAACTTATGACCATCTTTGAACATATTGTAAACTTATGACCATCTTTGAACATATAGTAAACTTATGACCGTCTTTGAACATATAGTAAACTTATGACCATCTTTGAACATGTTGTAAACTTATGACCGTCTTTGAACATATAGTAAACTTATGACCATCTTTGAACATATTCTAAACTTATGACCGTCTTTGAACATATTGTAAACCTATGACCGTCTTTGAGCATATTGTAAACTTATGACCATCTTTGAACATATTCTAAACTTATGACCGTCTTTGAACATATTGTAAACCTATGACCGTCTTTGAACATATTGTAAACTTATGACCGTCTTTGAACATATTGTAAACCTATGACCGTCTTTGAACATATTGTAAACTTATGACCGTCTTTGAACATATTGTAAACTTATAAGCATCATTGAAAATATCTTAAGGTTATGATTATCAACGAACATATTGTAATTATATGATTGTCTTTGAACTTTTTGTAAACTTATGACACTCTTTCATAGTGATTGATTATACAGGCATACTTCAATGAAAATGGAAGCTCTATTTGTTTTAACCCTTAGAAGTTACGATGACACTTTTCTGTTCTGTTTTATGGCTATCAATAGATTATTTCATTCATATTAGGAGTATATATGAAAGTCAGAGGATTAATTGACATAGTCTTTACCACTATAATTCCCACAATTCCTTCCGAAATTGTATAAAATCGTCTAATGATACCCAGAATAAACTATCAAAATACGTAATTTTTCTATCGAAAAATGTAAAAATTTATCTAGCTGTCTAACTCATTATCCAAAATATAGCTCAGCAAGTATATATAGACAACCTGGATAGGGATAAACGTCTTAAAACAGTATACAACCCAGAGAGAGAGAAAAAAGCAGGTCACACCCCTTAAGGAGAGGTTTTTGTTTAGCTCCCTGGGCCTCCATCAAGCTTTAATAAAACACAATATCCCCCTTCGAGATAATTATTTACATTTTTGGTAGAAAAATATCACGGCCGAAGGCCGGTTCCTCTTAAATTACAAGCTCGCTATCGCTCGCCAGGAACAAATCGATACCTAAATGGCACACAAAGTCGTAAGATTGACATAAATGGAGCAAAAGTCCTCAAAATCGCCAAACTGATCGGGCGAATGTCTTAAAATTAAAAAAGTAACGGGATTCACCATGAAGGGGAAGGAAAACAAAACTGAAGTGAAAATCTCTCCTTAACCCATTTTAAATAATTGAGTTTGTAAGTTAACCCCTTGAAGATTATGCCGCATTTTGGTAGTATATTCTGGCTATCATTAGCCAATTAGATACAGCTTAGGAATTATCTGCGGAAAGACTACATCAATCAACCCTCTGACCTCCTTATACTTTTCCTAAGCTTAAATACATCGTCTACTAGTAGCCAGAACACTGAAAAGAAATGCGTCGGAGTATCTTGAAATGGTTATGATCAAGTCAGGTAGTAAATAATAATGACCACAGGGCGTCTCCCTGTTTCTCTCCTATGTAATATCCACTTGACCTAAAAAGGTTATGTTTGGCTAAGCCACTTCCACCTCTCTCTCTCTCTCTCTCTCTCTCTCTTTCTCTCTCTCTCTTTAATTATTCCTCCTTCGACCATTCCTCCCTGTGTCTCTTCTTGCTCCCCACCTACCCCTCCAACTTCAATGCTTAGATATGTCTCTTACTTGTCACTGTAGTATTCTCTCGGTGTGCCTGTGTGTGTGTATATGTGTTTGTGTATGTGTGTGTGTGTGTGTAATTCAATGTAATTCATAATTGTAGTTTGACAGGTATTGAGTTTTTGGCTCGTATTGTCCCACTTCCTAGACACTATTACCAATGACAATTACCTATCTCCTTGCTCAAGGGAGATGGTAACCGCCGGCTATGTCTCATCAAACATTCATCAACCTGAGCGAGATTTGAACCCCGGTCTGCTGGGTTGCAGGCAGGGACGGTACCACTGAGCTAGCCGCGCTACTGTGTGTGTGCTGTACTTATCACTATTCTATCCTTTCGATGTGCCAGTGTGTGTGTGTGTGTGTGTGTGTGTGTGTGTGTGTTTAATGTTTAGATATGTGTCTGACTTGTCACGGTGGTATTATTTTGGTGCGCCTGTTTTTGGTGCGCCGAACTTGTTTATCAAGGGGATTCTACGCAATGCGAGCTTCAGCTCATTATTATTGCGCCTCCTTAACTAGAAATGTATTGCGTGAAGTGCATGTCATGTGTTAGTGTATCGTTATTTTGGCTGCTCAATTGGCGACATTTGAAATCGAAGGCTTGGGTTGATCTGTACGGTACCAGTCTCACCCGAAGGCTTAGGTTGACCTATACTATACCCTTCTCACCTTGTAACATACCACCAACCCCCTGAGGGGATGTCAAAACTTCGTCTACTTTTACCAGGTTCCTATTATATACTGTTAGATGAACAGAGACTACACCGTTAGGAGACTTGCTCAAATGTCTCTTCCCCACCCGGCTCTCGAACCCGGGACCTGGTTGTGAGCCAGACGCGCTATTCGTTACGCCACGGGGAGGTGTGTGTGTGTGTGTGTGTGTACGTACTGTTTTTGTGTCCGATTATTTTTTCTTTGCTCACGCCCATGCACTTACTGTATAATAGATAATGATAGGAATATCAAACACACAGTCAGAAAATATTTACGATTATTCATACTATATTTTCCTCCTCTTCCTCCCTTCCTACTGGTCCCCCTTCTCTCTTCTTCTTTATGTATCTCAGTTTATTATTTATTTATCCTTCCTTTGTCTTCGACTACTTCACGTTCTCATGTGCATAATAATGATATTCTCTCTCTCTCTCTCTCTCTCTCTCTCTCTCTCTCTCTCTCTCTCTCTCTATATATATATATATATATATATATATTTATATATATATATATATATATATATATATATATATATATATATATATATATTTAACGTTCTTCTGGTAGCTTCGACCATATGGATCAATTACTGTTCGTATGTGTGGGGAGGTCCCACCTATACCGCACTTCTCGGAATAGTAGTCAAAAGCATTTCGCGGAAAATATTTATTTTAATACCACGAGTTTTCCGAGTGTTTTTTAAACTTTATTTTGTTCATTTGCATCAATATATAGTGTTTGTAATTAATTAGAAATCTCGAGACAACCAATTTCCCCACTATCGATCGATCGTTGTAAAGACACGCCCCCCAATAGTGGGAAGGGCTATGATTTGAAGACATTAGCCTAACCTAACAACCTTACCTAACCTATCCTAGTATTATGGGTGGGGGCTGCCGCCCCCACACCCCCGCTGGTTGGGCAGTAAGCCCTTAGTAAAAAAAAAAAAAAAATTGGCTGTTGATAATACGAAGGCAAAAGAAAAGTCGATGAAGTCTATGGTGTTTACTCTGCAATCTTCAGCTTTGATTGTACGTTGATAACAGGAAATTACTGTATTGACTACCTTGTTACGAAAATTACATATTATTAACATACTTTATATTAGGTTTTGCCGAGGGTTAAAACATATTTTCATATGATCTTTAGAGCTGTCGATAACTGGAAGTACCATATTGACAACTTTGTTACGAAAAAGAAATTTTAGTACCATACTTTTTTATTAGGTTTTGCCGAGGGTTAAAACATATTTTCATATGATCTTTAGAGCTGTCGATAACTGGAAGTACCATATTGACAACTTTGTTACGAAAAAGAAATTTTAGTACCATACTTTTTATTAGGTTTTGCCGAGGGTTAAAACATATTTTCATATGATCTTTAGAGCTGTCGATAACTGGAAGTACCATATTGACAACTTTGTTACGAAAAAGAAATTTTAGTACCATACTTTTTTATTAGGTTTTGCCGAGGGTTAAAACATATTTTCATATGATCTTTAGAGCTGTCGATAACTGGAAGTACCATATTGACAACTTTGTTACGAAAAAGAAATTTTAGTACCATACTTTTTTATTAGGTTTTGCCGAGGGTTAAAACATATTTTCATATGATCTTTAGAGCTGTCGATAACTGGAAGTACCATATTGACAACTTTGTTACGAAAAAGAAATTTTAGTACCATACTTTATATTAGGTTTTGCCGAGGGTTAAAACATATTTTCATATGATCTTTAGAGCTGTCGATAACTGGAAGTACCATATTGACAACTTTGTTACGAAAAAGAAATTTTAGTACCATACTTTTTTATTAGGTTTTGCCGAGGGTTAAAACATATTTTCATATGATCTTTAGAGCTGTCGATAACTGGAAGTACCATATTGACAACTTTGTTACGAAAAAGAATTTTAGTACCATACTTTTTATTAGGTTTTGCCGAGGGTTAAAACATATTTTCATATGATCTTTAGAGCTGTCGATAACTGGAAGTACCATATTGACAACTTTGTTACGAAAAAGAAATTTTAGTACCATAATTTTTTATTAGGTTTTGCCGAGGGTTAAAACATATTTTCATATGATCTTTAGAGCTGTCGATAACTGGAAGTACCATATTGACAACTTTGTTACGAAAAAGAAATTTTAGTACCATACTTTTTTATTAGGTTTTGCCGAGGGTTAAAACATATTTTCATATGATCTTTAGAGCTGTCGATAACTGGAAGTACCATATTGACAACTTTGTTACGAAAAAGAAATTTTAGTACCATACTTTTTTATTAGGTTTTGCCGAGGGTTAAAACATATTTTCATATGATCTTTAGAGCTGTCGATAACTGGAAGTACCATATTGACAACTTTGTTACGAAAAAGAAATTTTAGTACCATACTTTTTTATTAGGTTTTGCCGAGGGTTAAAACATATTTTCATATGATCTTTAGAGCTGTCGATAACTGGAAGTACCATATTGACAACTTTGTTACGAAAAAGAAATTTTAGTACCATACTTTATATTAGGTTTTGCCGAGGGTTAAAACATATTTTCATATGATCTTTAGAGCTGTCGATAACTGGAAGTACCATATTGACAACTTTGTTACGAAAAAGAAATTTTAGTACCATACTTTTTTATTAGGTTTTGCCGAGGGTTAAAACATATTTTCATATGATCTTTAGAGCTGTCGATAACTGGAAGTACCATATTGACAACTTTGTTACGAAAAAGAAATTTTAGTACCATACTTTTGTATTAGGTTTTGCCGAGGGTTAAAACATATTTTCATATGATCTTTAGAGCTGTCGATAACTGGAAGTACCATATTGACAACTTTGTTACGAAAAAGAAATTTTAGTACCATACTTTTTTATTAGGTTTTGCCGAGGGTTAAAACATATTTTCATATGATCTTTAGAGCTGTCGATAACTGGAAGTACCATATTGACAACTTTGTTACGAAAAAGAAATTTTAGTACCATACTTTTTTATTAGGTTTTGCCCCTCGAGGGTTAAAACATATTTTCATATGATCTTTAGAGCTGTCGATAACTGGAAGTACCATATTGACAACTTTGTTACGAAAAAGAAATTTTAGTACCATACTTTATATTAGGTTTTGCCGAGGGTTAAAACATATTTTCATATGATCTTTAGAGCTGTCGATAACTGGAAGTACCATATTGACAACTTTGTTACGAAAAAGAAATTTTAGTACCATACTTTTTTATTAGGTTTTGCCGAGGGTTAAAACATATTTTCATATGATCTTTAGAGCTGTCGATAACTGGAAGTACCATATTGACAACTTTGTTACGAAAAAGAAATTTTAGTACCATACTTTTTTATTAGGTTTTGCCGAGGGTTAAAACATATTTTCATATGATCTTTAGAGCTGTCGATAACTGGAAGTACCATATTGACAACTTTGTTACGAAAAAGAAATTTTAGTACCATACTTTTTTATTAGGTTTTGCCGAGGGTTAAAACATATTTTCATATGATCTTTAGAGCTGTCGATAACTGGAAGTACCATATTGACAACTTTGTTATGAAAAAGAAATTTTAGTACCATACTTTTTTATTAGGTTTTGCCGAGGGTTAAAACATATTTTCATATGATCTTTAGAGCTGTCGATAACTGGAAGTACCATATTGACAACTTTGTTACGAAAAAGAAATTTTAGTACCATACTTTTTTATTAGGTTTTGCCGAGGGTTAAAACATATTTTCATATGATCTTTAGAGCTGTCGATAACTGGAAGTACCATATTGACAACTTTGTTACGAAAAAGAAATTTTAGTACCATAATTTTTTATTAGGTTTTGCCGAGGGTTAAAACATATTTTCATATGATCTTTAGAGCTGTCGATAACTGGAAGTACCATATTGACAACTTTGTTACGAAAAAGAAATTTTAGTACCATACTTTTTTATTAGGTTTTGCCGAGGGTTAAAACATATTTTCATATGATCTTTAGAGCTGTCGATAACTGGAAGTACCATATTGACAACTTTGTTACGAAAAAGAAATTTTAGTACCATACTTTTTTATTAGGTTTTGCCGAGGGTTAAAACATATTTTCATATGATCTTTAGAGCTGTCGATAACTGGAAGTACCATATTGACAACTTTGTTACGAAAAAGAAATTTTAGTACCATACTTTTTATTAGGTTTTGCCGAGGGTTAAAACATATTTTCATATGATCTTTAGAGCTGTCGATAACTGGAAGTACCATATTGACAACTTTGTTACGAAAAAAAATTTTAGTACCATACTTTATATTAGGTTTTGCCGAGGGTTAAAACATATTTTCATATGATCTTTAGAGCTGTCGATAACTGGAAGTACCATATTGACAACTTTGTTACGAAAAAGAAATTTTAGTACCATACTTTTTTATTAGGTTTTGCCGAGGGTTAAAACATATTTTCATATGATCTTTAGAGCTGTCGATAACTGGAAGTACCATATTGACAACTTTGTTACGAAAAAGAAATTTTAGTACCATACTTTTGTATTAGGTTTTGCCGAGGGTTTAAAACATATTTTCATATGATCTTTAGAGCTGTCGATAACTGGAAGTACCATATTGACAACTTTGTTACGAAAAAGAAATTTTAGTACCATACTTTTTTATTAGGTTTTGCCGAGGGTTAAAACATATTTTCATATGATCTTTAGAGCTGTCGATAACTGGAAGTACCATATTGACAACTTTGTTACGAAAAAGAAATTTTAGTACCATACTTTTTTATTAGGTTTTGCCGAGGGTTAAAACATATTTTCATATGATCTTTAGAGCTGTCGATAACTGGAAGTACCATATTGACAACTTTGTTACGAAAAAGAAATTTTAGTACCATACTTTATATTAGGTTTTGCCGAGGGTTAAAACATATTTTCATATGATCTTTAGAGCTGTCGATAACTGGAAGTACCATATTGACAACTTTGTTACGAAAAAGAAATTTAGTACCATACTTTTTTATTAGGTTTTGCCGAGGGTTAAAACATATTTTCATATGATCTTTAGAGCTGTCGATAACTGGAAGTACCATATTGACAACTTTGTTACGAAAAAGAAATTTTAGTACCATACTTTTTTATTAGGTTTTGCCGAGGGTTAAAACATATTTTCATATGATCTTTAGAGCTGTCGATAACTGGAAGTACCATATTGACAACTTTGTTACGAAAAAGAAATTTTAGTACCATACTTTTTTATTAGGTTTGCCGAGGGTTTAAAACATATTTTCATATGATCTTTAGAGCTGTCGATAACTGGAAGTACCATATTGACAACTTTGTTATGAAAAAGAAATTTTAGTACCATACTTTTTTATTAGGTTTTGCCGAGGGTTAAAACATATTTTCATATGATCTTTAGAGCTGTCGATAACTGGAAGTACCATATTGACAACTTTGTTACGAAAAAGAAATTTTAGTACCATACTTTTTTATTAGGTTTTGCCGAGGGTTAAAACATATTTTCATATGAACATTAGAGCATATATATTCCATATTTATCTTCAAATATATCAACAAAATTCATGGTATTAAAATAAAGTTATACTCATTAATTTCGCCTCGTCAACTCATTTCCTATTGCCTGTTCCCTACAATCTCTTTCTACACGCCGTAATGTTGCATCTCTTTCACTCTAATATCGCTATTACAACAATCCGTGTTCTTCAGACCTCTCTCAGTGCATACCCCTTCCCTTACGGCGAGTCCTAGGCACCGGCCTTTCAGTACAGTCCCACTCTTATTTTGTACAGTCCTAGGCACCGGCCTTTCAGTACAGTCCCACTCTTATTTTGTACAGTCCTAGGCACCGGCCTTTCAGTACAGTCCCACTCTTATTTTGTACAGTCCTAGGCACCGGCCTTTCTGTACAGTCCCACTCTTATTTTGTACAGTCCTAGGCACCGGCCTTTCAGTACAGTCCCACTCTAATTGTGTACAGTCCTAGGCACCGGCCTTTCAGTACAGTCCCACTCTTATTTTGTACAGTCCTAGGCACCGGCCTTTCAGTACAGTCCCACTCTTATTTTGTACAGTCCTAGGCACCGGCCTTTCAGTACAGTCCCACTCTTATTTTGTACAGTCCTAGGCACCGGCCTTTCAGTACAGTCCCATTCTTATTTTGTACAGTCCTAGGCACCGGCCTTTCAGTACAGTCCCACTCTTATTTTGTACAATCCTAGGCACCGGCCTTTCAGTACAGTCCCACTCTTATTTTGTCCAACTCTACAATCTAAGAATTAGGTAATTTCCTTAGTTTTTCTTCTCAACTACTGAAATCTGGAATTCTTTCCCTAAATTAATCTTTCCTTCATCCTATGGCTTAAACTGCTTTAAACTTCGTGTGTCCAGACATTTTGAATCCAACGTCCCTTGAATTTAGCTCTCAGTCACAGTTTTGGCTTTAGAGGAGACACTTGTCACAGGCAGCCTGCCTTTTTTCTCATTCATACACATAACAATTCTATATATAATTATATTTAGATATATTTAAACAACATATGAGAATACAATGCCATAGAGGAGAAAATGGAGAAGGATATTGTAAGATTTGTAGAAACTGAGATAAAAAAAATATGAAGACGAATTTAAAAATCCCTAAATAAACAGATTAAACAGAAAAAGAGAGAGAGAGAGAGAGAGAGAGAGAGAGAGAGAGAGAGAGAGAGAGAGAGAGATAGAGTACCATTCCATGACCCATTAAACCACAGTCAGGTCATCAACAAATCCCGTCATATTACCGCAATTTTCAACTTGATTAATTCATATGAAATTTATTATTATTGCCTTCACAAATCAAAAAATCAATCAGTCTAATTAATTATAAGCATCATTGTGTTATACTGTCCCCTTCTTTTCATTATACGCTACTGAATATATAATTACACTAATTACGATAATATGTTTACTACCTGGTAATCTATTTAGTGGGGAGTTTCTTTATTTCAGGGGCGAGGTATGCATTGATGCGTGTGTATTATTGTATTCACAAGGCATTTACACAACCGTATAGACATGCACTTAGACAAGCGCCCACACACCCACACATCGACTCTCATAGATTACAAGCAGAAACTCACGCTAGCACACACACACACACACACAAATATATATATTATGACATACGGAGCCCTGTATGTTAATTTAAGAGTTAGAATTAGAGTTGAAGGAGTGTCAAACTACCCGAGCGGCGAAGCAGACTAGCGAGCGAACCAGCGAGTGGGAACCAGCTCGTCCGCATACCAGCAAACAAGCCTTCACACCTGCGTGCGTCATAGGGGACCCTGCAAACTACTTCGATGACCCGACGCTATGACGTATGATCGACGCCAGGAGCCCCCATTGGATGACGCACCTGCTATGCAACTCGAGGAGCTATGATAGGGGTGCGCACCATCACTCGCCTCCTGATTCGTTCCTACACCATCATTGTTTAGTATATAAGACCCGAGTAATGGGCATTCAAATCAGTCTCATTTGGAGTTGGGCAAGGTGAACTTGCAGCTGGAGGAAGACGGGGTGAAGTATTATAATGGGATTGTGACTGTCAGTCAGATTATATAAGTGTGTTAAGTGTGTTCGGTGTAAACACTTACGTTATGTTGGTTAGTGAGATATGTGATTGGGAATTAACGTTAACGCTATTATTATGTACTTAACTATTTTAGTTGACTAACTTGTGGACTAAAGCAACTCTTTAAGTAATTGGGTTATGATGAAAGTAATACTATTGTTTTATATTAATACTTACGAGTTCTTTCATTTTCTTTTAATTAAGCTTACATTGCTTAACGGTGCTTAGTACGGTGATGCTATTGTCTCATATTAGTAATATCGCCTTAGACTAACATGGCTGTGTTAATATTACTTCTAGTGATTTCCTAAGCTGAAGAAAATTATTTTAGCATCAAAATAGAATTTTTGCATTTCATATTATTTGAGTGAGACTTGAATCGAATCTATGAAGCGATCCTGTAACTTAATTTACTCATAATCAAACCTCAATGATACGTGGTTAAGAAATACATTTAACTAATTATTAAATATATATCTAACTTTTTATGTGACTTTGATATTAATCCTGATGATAATAATAATATAATATTATTAACGTAAGACAAGAACCAAGAATAATTACATTAAATATAAATAAAAGGACATATAAGAAAACTAGCTATTCATTTCAAAAAGGGTAGGAGACAGAAATATTCTTACCTTAATATTTATCTTTCAAGACTTTTTATAGAATTAATAGTCCTTCTTTAGATATAACTTCTTCGGTTCATAACCATAGCCTACTAAGCTTCGGTTAAATAATATTTCTTTATAAATACTACATGACTTTAATTAGTTTCAGTATTTTTCATAATTAAAAGAGTATCAGTCAATAAAGGATACCAAGTCCTAAAAACCAAAAGGAAAGGAAGCAACAACAGGAAATAAATTTATTAGATTTTACTTTTGTTTTGCCTTCAGCTGACTGATACCTTAAAATATATCTCTGTGCTATCTAGATTCATCAAGTTAACCACTTGAGGATCAAGATACGTAACAGAAGAGTGGCGACCTCGCCAGGATTCGTTTCATACAGTTTCACTCCGTTTCATTACCGTTTCACTACTTAAAAATTAAATATTAATCATGCCTCATCTAATTAATGACGAAGATGCTCGAGTTTTCATAGAATCAGAACCCACAGCCCCTGATATTGACTGTCTATCAAAATCCGAACTGAAAGTGCTTGCCTCACATCTCCGGTTAACTGTCTCAAACATGTCCAAAGTAGAGGTGGCTCAGACCATAAAAACCCACCTGTTCCCTGTAGAAGGCGAGGAGGGTGACGGATCAGTTGGTGGGATCCCGAGTAAACCTAGCCAACTTGATGTACAATTGCCACCTGGTTTGACCGGTGATCAAATATTAGAACTAGCCAGAATAAAAGCAAATACCGAAGAAGCCAGAATAAAAGCAAAGACCGAACAAGCTGGACTAAATATAGAACTAGCCAGAATAAATGACGAACAAGCCAGAGCAAATATCGACGAAGCGAGGATAAAGACCGAACATTATGAATATCAATATCGTACGGCTCAACTAAATGTCAATACAAATGCTCCCTTAATTGCTCCCCCTCTGGGATTGACTATGACTAGTGTCATTCCACCTTTCACTGAGGATAATGTGCAGGATTTCTTTGTTTTGTTTGAGGAAGTTGCTGGAGGTATGAAGTGGACAAGAGATCAATGGCCTTTTATGTTACAAACCGTTTTGACAGGGCAGGCTCGAGCCACGTATTTGTCAGAAGTAGCAGAAGTTAGGCAGGATTATGACAATCTCAAAGAAGCTATCCTAAAAACCTATCAATTGCAGCCTGAGGCTTACAGGCAATCTTTCCGTAAAAACCAGAAGAAAGTAGAAGAAACTCATAAGGTATTTGCCAGGACCATGACTATAACTTTCAATCATTGGGTCAAGAGTAAGAAAGTCACAAGCTACAACGATCTGAAGGAGTTGGTCCTGTTAGAAAATTTCCTATGGAAAATTGATTCTTCTGTATCCTATCATTTAAAGGGGAAAAAGATAGATTGTCTTGCCGACGCCGCTGACATGGCTGACACATACGTGCTCAACAACAAATTTCGTGGAAAGAAGCCCTACGATAATTCTAGTTCTAATTTTAAGTATCCCAATCACAAATCTGACAGACCCAGTCACAAGCCTATAACGTCTTCCCCAGCTAGCCAAAATAGAATTGTTCCCCAAACTAAAAATGCGACTCAGGGCAATGGTAACAGAGGTGGGCCCCAAAGTAATAGTAATGCTCAAAGAGGGAACTTTCCCATATCTCCTAAAGTATGTACTTTTTGTGGCATGAGAGGCCACCTAGCTTATCAGTGCTGGGCCAAGGAGAGAACCGAGAGATCGGGGCAGACAGTTGCTGCCGTATCTCAAACTCCATATGTTCCTTTAATGCAGGACTCCCGACAGATGGAATACCTAGCACCAAAAGTTCCTTTAATGCAGGACTCCCGACAGAAGGAGTACCTAGCACCAAAAGTTCCTTTAATGCAGGACTCCCGACAGAAGGAGTACCTAGCAGCTAACGTAAATCATCTAGACAGGGGTGTAGTAGCATGTGTGGTGCAACCCACTAGGGTTAAGCCAATAATAATTTCACCATCAGTGCAGGACAGTTACCGTCCCTTTATTTCATCTGGCAACGTGAGATTAAATGGTTGAATGCATGAGGTAAACATTCTGAGAGACACAGGTTCTACTAGCACCCTCATGGTGAATCCTTACACTGAGTGCCCACCTGGCGAACCAGTTGTAATGAGAGGTGCTGGAGGCCAATTTTATGCATACTTGGTAAAAGGCGAAATTGAATGTGAGTTACTACAGGGTGAGGCCACCATAGCTTTGTGTAGGTCCCAAGATATCCCTGTGCCTGGGATAACACTCCTTTTGGGGAATGATGTAGCAGGTGAGAAGGTCCGACCAGACCCCATTTTGTCACTTTCCCCTGTTAACGAGCCACTAACCGGTGAGCTCGAAAAGGAGATGCCAACAGTTTTCCCTGTGTGTGCTGTCACACGTTCAATGTCTCAAGTAGCAGTTCCCTCAGACAGAAATGTACCGAATGTAAAAGTTGATGAAAGGGATGATGAGAGTGTGAATGACGCTCCAACTGTGCCTGATGATGTGACTGAGGTGGATTTATCTGACACCTTTATCGCTCATCTTGACCCTAACGATGACCATGAAACCCCTCCAAATTGTCCTAGTGGCCTGGTAGAGCTACAAAGAGATGATAGTGAATGCAAGGAGTTAGCTGCCAGGGCCGTGAGTGAAGAGGAATGTGAGAAGGAGGGTGGTGAATGTTTCTACCTCAAAGGAGGAGTATTGTGGCGTAGATGGAGACCGCCACACAGACCAATCAATGACGGGGCCTGGGACGTCCATCAAGTAGTAGTCCCCAAACCTTGTCGTAGAGATATCTTGGAAATGGCACATTGTATACCATTGGCAGGACACCTAGGTGTGAGAAAAACTCTAGACAGAATCAGAGCCCACTTTCACTGGCCAGGAATGCGTGCAGATGTAGTGGAGTTTTGTAGAGTGTGTCACACTTGCCAGATGACAGGAAAACCCAATCAGAAGGTGCCTGTACATCCTCTGGTGCCCTTGCCCGTTTTCGAGAATCCTTTTACTCGGGTGGTAGTGGACATTGTAGGCCCATTGCCTAAGACTTCCCAAGGTAACATTTATTTATTAACTATCATGGACATAGCAACTCGCTATCCAGAGGCTATACCCTTAAGGACTACCTCTGCTCCAACTGTCATCAAGGAACTGCTCAAATTCTTCACCAGAATGGGTTTCCCCCATGAGGTTCAAAGTGATCAAGGAACTAATTTTACCTCTTAACATTTTTCAGCAGTCCCTGAGGGAGTTGGGTATCGAGCATGTTAAGTCTAGCACCTACCACCCAGAGAGTCAAGGTGTTCTCGAACGATATCACCAGACATTAAAGGGAATGTTACGTAAGTATTGTACAGAGACCGGAGTTGAGTGGGATAAGGGGGTACCTTTTCTTTTATTTGCTACTCGTGAAGTTCCAACTGAATCCCTGGGTTTTTCCCCTAATGAGCTAGTTTTCGGTCACCAGGTAAAAGGTCCTTTGCAACTATTGCAGGATAGCCTAGTTGGCCAGGAGGGGAACCAAAACCTCCTCAAGTATGTTTCAGATTTCAAAACCCGGCTGAGATCCTCATGTGAGTTTGCCGCTCAAAACTTGACAGCGGCTAAAAGCTCCATGAAGACCTGGTATGACAGAAAAGCCCGTGAGAGGGAGTTTCAGCCCGGTGATGAGGTTTTGGTCCTGCTCCCCCTTTTTGGCCAACCTTTATCTGCCAAGTTCAGGGGCCCATATAAGATCATTCGGAGGGTGAGCATTACAGATTATCTAGTAACTACCCCAGACAGGAGAAAGCCCAAGCAAGTATTCCATATAAATATGTTGAAACCCTACCATAGGTCCCCTGATTCCTCTCCTCCAGATTCTCCCACTGTGGCAGTGAATGTCAGGACCTGTGGACAGCCTGGTGCGGACAAAGTCCTCCGTTCTCTTACTGACTCGCAACAGACTGTTCCAGAGCCTGAAGGTATCCATGCAGACTTTGACTTGTCATGTAGCCTATCCAACTTTTAGTATAATTCAGTAGCTTGGGGGGAATTACCATCTAAACTATGTCATCTTCCCTCTGATCAAGCGAACCAACTAATCTCTGTTTTATCTCAGTCTCCCAGTGTGTTCCGTGATACTCCAGGGCTCACTTCTTTGGCCTTGCACGACATCGACGTAGGGGATGCAACTTTCATTAAACTATCCCCCTACCGTGTCTCACCACAACGCAGGAGTATACTGCAGGTCGAGCTTGACTTCATGTTTTCAAACCAGCTGATCACAAGGGCCTTAAGCCAGTGGAGTAGTCCGGTCATACTTGTGCCAAAGCCAGACGGGAGCCATAGGTTTTGTATGGACTATAGGCAAGTTAATGCTGTCACAAAGATCGATACCTACCCACTGCCACGGATCAAAAATTGCATTTACCAGGTTGGCCTCATACAGCAGTAAGTTTAATTTTAATGAGAGGATTTTGGCAATTAGCTCTCCCTTGTAGCGAGGTAAATATCATGCTTTAGTAGTACGCTGTCAAGCCTTCAGCTGTGAGATGCCTTGCAGTTCGAATAACGCTCCAGCTACGTTCCGGCTATGTTCTAATGTGGTACCTGGAGACGTTGCCTACTTTGGGTGATATCCTTATTATATCCTCATTATAATCTTGCTGTTGCCAATCTGGTGGTGAATCTATTTATGTATTATGTTTAATATTATGTACTATACTCCTTAAACTCTTTTCTAGGGGGGAGGTCTGACATACGGAGCCCTGTATGTTAATTTAAGAGTTAGAATTAGAGTTGATGGAGTGTCAAACTACCCGAGCGGCGAAGCAGACTAGCGAGCGAACCAGCGAGTGGGAAACCAGCTCGTCCGCATACCAGCAAACAAGCCTTCACACCTGCGTGCGTCATAGGGGACCCTGCAAACTACTTCGATGACCCGACACTATGATGTATGATCGACGCCAGGAGCCCCCATTGGACGACGCACCTGCTATGAAACTCGAGGAGCTATGATAGGGGTGCGCACCATCACTCGCCTCCTGATTCGTTCCTACACCATCGTTGTTTAATATATAAGACCCGAGTAGTGGGCATTCAAATCAGTCTCATTTGGAGTTGGGGAAGGTGAACTTGCAGCTGGAGGAAGACGGGGTGAAGTATTATTATGGGATTGTGACTGTCAGATTATATAAGTGTGTGTTAAGTGTGTTCGGTGTAAACACTTACGTTATGTTGGTTAGTGAGATATGTGATTGGGAATTAACGTTAACGCTATTATTATGTACTTAACTATTTTAGTTGACTAACTTGTGGACTAAAGCAACTCTTTAAGTAATTGGGTTATGATGAAAGTAATACTATTGTTTTATATTAATACTTACGAGTTCTTTCATTTTCTTTTAATTAAGCTTACATTGCTTAACGGTGCTTAGTACGGTGATGCTATTGTCTCATATTAGTAATATCGCCTTAGACTAACATGGCCGTTTTAATATTACTTCCAGTGATTTCCTAAGCTGAAGAAAATTATTTTAGCTTCAAAATATTATTTTTGCATTTCATATTATTTGAGTGAGACCTGAATCGAATCTATGAAGCGATCCTGTAACTTAATTTACTCATAATCAAACCTCAATGTTACGTGGTTAAGAAATACATTTAACTAATTATTAAATATATATCTAACTTTTTATGTGACTTTGATATTAATCCTGATGATAATAATAATATAATATTATTAACGTAAGACAAGAACCAAGAATAATTACATTAAATATAAATAAAAGGACATAAGAAAACTAGCTATTCATTTAAAAAAGGGTAAGAGACAGAAATATTCTTACCTTAATATTTATCTTTCAAGACTTTTTATAGAATTAATAGTCCTTCTTTAGATATAACTACTTCGGTTCATAACCATAGCCTACTAAGCTTCGGTTAAATAATAATTCTTTATAAATACTACATGACTTTAATTAGTTTCAGTATTTTTCATAATTAAAAGAGTATCAGTCAAGAAAGGATACCAAGTCCTAAAAACCAAAAGGAAAGGAAGCAACAACAGGAAATAATTTTATTAGATTTTACTTTTGTTTTGCCTTCAGCTGACTGATACCTTAAAATATATCTCTGTGCTATCTAGATTCATCAAGTTAACCACTTGAGGATCAAGATACGTAACAATATATATATATATATATATAGGAGGGATAGAAGAGAGAGAGGTGATATGAATATGATGTACAAATGTGGGAGAGGAAATGAGAAGGTGGACAAGATGGATTTTATTGCGAAGGATAATGGTAGAACTAAAGGGCATAGATATAAGCTAATGAAATGAAGATGTAAAGGGGATGTGAGAAAGTATAGTTTCCCTTACAAAAGTATAAGTAATGGAATCCGTTAGAAGATAAAGTGGTGTGTGCAAAAAATATCCATATTTTTAAAGCAAAGTTAGACAATTGTAACTCAGAAATCGGCACAATACGAGCCTAAAAGCTCAACACCTGTATACTATAATTAGGTAAAACAATTAGGTAAATACACAAACACATACATACACAGTACCCTCCACGATTATAAACACAAGCACAAACACCCCCTCCCCCGTCCCCTTCCCAGCGCACATGTTGTTAGCTGAAGTTACTGGATACAAGGCAAAGTTGTCTGAAGCGTATGCTCCTCATGTTGTAAATGATAGTTTCCTAATAGGTCTAGGAAAGGTTACGTTTGAGTTACAATGCCTGGAAACACTACGATTAACGGGAGATTTTATTCGTTCATATTTTTATGTATTTATTACTTTTATTTGTTTTAGTGTCCTTCCTAGGCCTCCATCAAGCTTAAAATAATACCTTCAAGACCCTCATTCGATCGATCGCCAGGAAAAAATCAACACCTAACTGGCACGAAAGGTGTTATTATTGGCAAACTAATGGGGCAAATGTTTTAAAATGTCAAAAATAAATGAGGCAAACATGAGGGGAAGGGAGTCATGAATCCCCTCCCAACCCCCCTCTTAAAGATCATCAAATATTAAGTATATAATTTAATGTATGTATATATATCCTCAGGCACATGCAGCATAGATGGGGGTGTCCAACCCGAGACAGAGCCCGAACACAAACAACAAAAGGACATTTAAAAAAAACACAAACATTCACACACATCTAGGTCATCCAGGAGAAGACCTAGATATCAAGGACCATGAAAGTTCTCCAGCAAATGGTTCCCAGGTCCCCGATCTCCCGGAGAGGTTCCGGTCACAGCAAGCAGACACGCAACGGAACTGCACCACAATGTCCGCCCACACTACTTCTAGGCAGGGCCCTTCATATATATACCGGCTCCCCAGGCCAGGCGCCTGACGGACTATTATCTACTGTAGTACTACTGGCGCCCGATCCACCCACCCTCCCTACAACTGTGTTATCACTTATCGATCCACAAGCATTTTCAATTCATTCCTATTCATCACCACTTATTTTGAATGTTCTTCAGTCATATATTTATCTACCAAAGCTTTTTTCACCCCCTCTCTCCATCTCCTCTGAGGTCTTCCTCTCGATCTATTTCCCCTTGTTTCTAACTCGTATATTCTCTTTTTAAGCGTTCATCTCCCATTCGTTGAACATGTCCATACCAGCATAGCATCCTTCTTTTCACTCTGGCAGATAAGGGTTCCTGTTTTTCTCACTCTCCTACGTACCTCTTCATTCATCAATCTGTCTCTACACGTCACTCCACACATACTCCTCAAGCAGCTCGTCTCCATCACACCAAACTTTTTTTTCTCTTGTTTTCATCTTCCACATACTTCTCATTGCTCTGAAAACTTTCCTTCCCTCACACACTCTCTGTCTTACCTCCATTCCCATACTTGCGTTCCTGCTTATCACTCCTCCTACATGTTTAAAACACTCCACTGTTTCCAGCATTTCCCCATCCAGTCGTATATTTGTTCGGGCTCTGTATCGAGTCGGCCACCCCCAGCTATGGGATATGTGTCTGAGTAGATACATACATACATACATACCCTACGAGCATCTCTATTACACATCAACACTTAACTTTTATATTCATTCACTCTCATCTTCCTCCTCCCACATACCAAGCCACACTCTTTTACTACTCACTGCAGCTTCTCCTCAGAATCCGCCACCAGTGCTGTGTCATCAGCAAACAGCAACTGATTCAACTCCAAATCACCACCATTCTATCTTACTAAACCCAATCTGTTACCATGGATCTCATTTTGATCTCACTCACCAAACCATCCATACAGTATATACAGTATATTAAACAACTACGGTGACATTACACAACCCTGTCACAGACCTACAATAACCTCAAACCATTTACTCAACTCATTCCCTACTCTAACACATGCTCTGTTCTCTCCATAAAATATTTTGAGTGCACTTAACAAGCTTCCTCCATTTTCGTAAATCCTTAGCACCTTCTACACTGATGAAATACATTTATCTAAAGTTGATTATTAAGTTCATCTGGTTAGTGAAGCGAGAGCTATTAGATCATTATAGCTTTGCTATTGCGAGACATATCAAGAATAAGTTAAACATGAAGCCTAAGTTCTAGAGATTTATTTGAGCTTATAATTATAACCAGAGGTCAAGGTTCAATCCTAAGCCTACCAAAAGAGACTAGGTATATCAAAGGAACAGATACAAATGTGGAACCTACTGTAAGTTTGTCTCCAAGAGAAGGGATAGACTAGTACAGTAATATTACCTTCACTGTATGCGGGTTTGCTGAATAAGTAATTTGTGCTAGATTACTTAAGTTTGAGTTTTAGTCAGGACAAAGACAATTAGGCCTGCCATTTGGAAACCATTTTTATTATTAAGGAAACTGCATTAATTAACCATTTACAGATATACATACCTCGTCAATACCATGGTATCGATCGCGCGTATATATCTATCAAAAAAGAGGTAAGACATTACCATACTCCATGCAAACGTTTTCCTTTAAGTACATAGTAAGTGCGCCTTGAAACTGCAGTCGAATTAACCCTTTCCGACATATGACGCGATTTTGAGCCTATTGGGGATACTTTAGAGCCTTTGTTACCATCAGGGGTATTTATAAACCTTTAGTTTAGTTACTTAAACCTCTGCAGTTGTCTTTGAGTTAGCTGTGGGCAGAAAATTAATTTTGGAGAGGTAATTATAAGAGTGAGATAACTATTTATTATTGCTAATCTGGCAACCTCTGCGTCATATGTGCGTGAAAGGGTTAAATCAACCTTTGAATAGCAATTGTACAGATAAGTTGTATTGGGAACTAATCCCTCCAAAGAACAAGTTTATGTTGTACAATTGTAGTGTATTCAAACTCTTCTAGTTCGAACATTAGCTTGACCCAGACCGAGAAACACTAATCATACGGAATATTGCCTGCCTTTTTTAAGTGTATTAAATATATTATAAGATCCTAATCAACTGTTGGATTATTGTTATCCTATTAGTATAAGTATTTTTGAAATATATACTACAATAATACAAATTATATTAATAGTGATAATAATATTAATACTAATTATACTAATAATAATATTATATATAATTAATAATAATAAGATTAGTATTCTTACTTCCATGACCGCACACAGACAGGAAATACACAGTCGAACACACCCACACTATCAATTCCAATGAATTTACCAAAGAATAGGGGTAGAATTTAGTCCGTCAGTCAGGCAGTCAGTAGCCAGCCCTCACTCCCACAAGGGGTAGGGAGGATCAGTAGGAGATACAAGAAAGTAAAAACAGTTGACAGGAGAAGAACACATATAACAGTTCGCCCACAAAAAGCAAGCACACAAGTATTCAGAAGCACCAATCACACATCAGCCCCCGAAATCAATGGTTTCACCTCAGATACTATACTTCCGGACAAGGTCTCTTCACATCAACATCTGGGATAAAGACCTTCCAGGTTTGTCATTTAAAAGGGTTCAGAATTTGGTAAATGTACAAATATGATCAGAAACAGTTAACCCCTTGAGGATGATGATGCACTTCGACTCTTTATTCTGGCTGTCGTTAGACGATTATATTAATTTTGGAATGTACTCAAAAAGGTAAAACTATCTAAATCATCCCTCTGACTCCCGCAATTCCTTCCTAAGCTGACTAAGATCGTCGAATGATAGCCAGAATAAACTGATAAAACGCGTCATAATCCTCAAGGGTTGACTCCAATATCATTCTGAAAAAATATCAGGTTATCTATACGTTCAATCTGTATAGTGCTGGGACTTCTTGTTGTGATCTGCACTGTAGAATGTGTGTATGCATTATAGAACACAAAAATTTTAAGAAATCTGGTGAACATTTTAATAATGTTAAGTTGAATACCTTATCTAGCCTAACTAATTTAGTATTTCATTCTAATATACAAAATAAGCGTGCTTTAAATGTTTTTTTTCCGAATTATTATTACACCTACAGTATATTTACCTATTGAGTAATATGGCACATTTTGACAATTAATTCTGGCTATTATTAGACCATTTTAGGATGGGATTGTAGGAGTCGGAGGGTTCCTTGTGACCGATTTTAACCCTTTGATTCCGATATATCCTGACTAAGCTTCACAAAATCATCTAAGGATTGCCAAAATAATTGTTAAAATCCTCAAGAGGAAAAGCTGACAGAATTACACCATACGAGGAGGAGCACTTTAATAACAACGTTTTGCATTTAGCTTCATCAAGCCAATTATGAAGCTTCGAACAGTTGTCATTAACCACTTCTGGATTATAACGCATTCTAGCAGCTTATTTTTGCTATCATCAGACAACATTATGCAGCTTAGGAAGGACCCTTACGAATCTAAGGGGTCAAAACCAACTCAGTTATGCCACTGACTCCCACACATATCCTTCCTAAGCTGAATTATATCGTATAATGGTAGCCACAATAAACTGGTAAAAGGCGTCATAGTCCTCAAGGGGCGTGCATTGTTCCTCTTCACATGGCGTCTATATTAATCTTTGTTAGCCTCATTAGTTTTGAGGCTTTAAGACGTTCGCCCCATTAGTTTTGATATTTCAAGACGTTCTTCCCATTAGTGTGGCGATTTAAATACTTTTCGCCCATTATTATTTTTTTTTTGTTTTCCAATATCAAAACCTTCTGTGCCATATTGGCGTTGATTATTGCCTGGCGAGCGATAGTAAGCCTGTAATTTAGGAGGAACCAGCTTCCGGCCAGGAAATTTTTCTACCACAAATGTACAAATTTATCTTGAAGGGGGGTTTTGGTGGTGTTCTTTTAAGAAATATATTATAAATAAATATATAAAGAATTTGCCTTAACGTTGTGCTAGTGCTGGAGATGTACCAATTGTAACTCCCGTCTTCTTTCTCTTCCACAGGTGAGCGGCAAGGGGTGTGGCTCCACTAATGGCAGATCTAACAATGGCTCATTACTTTAGTTTTCATCATTTATTTTATTACAATACCTTTCTTGTTATTTTATTTTTAATATACATTTAGTTCGATTTGTTTTTGTTTTTTAAATTACTGAAATATTATTTATAATATACTTGTTTTATCCTGGTGAGTTTGCTCTTGTTTTTTGTTTGCAATATTTATTTGTCTTCAATCATCACATCAGGGAGCCGTAAGTACATCGATTACATGTTCTTTATCTATCTATCTATCTATCTATTGCCCGACGCCGTGATCCCCGAAGAGGTGGCCACGAACGAACCGCCTCCATGCACCTCTGTCCCCAGTCAGTCGACGCCCCTCCCCCCAACCAGCACCGTCTTCGTTCAAATACTTCCTCACTCCATCCTTCCACCTCTCCTTCGGTCTACCTCTCCCTCTCTGTCCCTCCACCTCGCTCTCGTACACCCTCTTAGTCATTCTCTCGCTTTCCATACGTTCCATATGGCCGAACCATCTCAAGTTGTTCCTTTTCACACTTTCCAGCACATCTACCTCCACACCACACCTCCTTCTTACTTCTTCATTAGTCTGTCTATCCCTCCATGTAACTCCACACACACTTCTTAAGTAATTCATTTCCACTGCTCTCACTCTTGGTCTGAGTCTCTCAACCAACGTCCATGCTTCACTTCCGTAAGTCAGTGTCGGGATTACCACACTGTCATGCAAGGACTTCTTCACTTCCATACTGACCACCCTATTTCTTGTTACTACTTTTAGCATTCCTACAACCCTCTTCCCCTGTTGTACCCTCTCCCGCACTTCTTCATCCATAGTTCCATCTTTACTCAACACACTGCCCAGATACTTGAAAGAGCTGACGATCTCCATAGCCTGACCGTTCAGCTTCACCTCACACTCTGTGACTTCACCCCTTTCGAAGACCATAACCTTGCTCTTCCCCGCATTTACCTTCAAATTCCGTTTTTCGCACACTGTTCCAAACTAATTTACCAGACCCTGCAATTCCCATTCATTATCACTCATCAGAACTGTATCATCCGCAAACAGCAGTATAGGTAGCTTCCACTCATTTCCCTCCCTTTTCAGCGATACATCAACATCCACTGCTCTTGATAGTATTTCTTTCATGACTCCATCCATATATACAGTAAACAACCACGGGGACATCACACACCCCTGTTTCAAACCAACATTCAGGTCAAAGAACTCGCTCTGCTCACTCTCCACACGTACTGCCGCCTTTGCACCCTCATACATGCTCTTCACTGCTTTCAGCAACTTGCCATCTACTCAGTATATTCTAAGTACTTTCCACAAACCTTCTCTATCCACTCTGTCATAGGCCTTCTCCAAGTCCATAAAGGCAACATACACCTTTTGTTTCTTCTCCAGATATTTCTCCACAACACAATTCAGGGTAAAAATCTGATCTACACATTCTCTTCCCTTCCTAAAACCTCCCTGCTCGTCGCCTATCCATTTTTCCGTTCTCACTCTCACTCTCTCAATCACTACCCTACTGTATACCTTCCCTACTATGCTTAGAAGACATATTCCTCGGTGGTTACCACACACTCCTCTTTCCCCTTTGCCCTTATATAGGGGGACTATTATGCCAGTATGGTAATTTAAATTAAGGATTGAGGAAAATGAGGTGAAAGAAGCAGTGAAACAAATGAAAGCGGGAAAACCAGGTCTGGATGGTATTGCTGTGGAGTGTATAAAGAAGGGTGGAGATGTAATAATAGATTGGTTGGTGAGACTTTTCAATGTGTGTTTTGTGATGTCAAGGGTACCAATAGACTGGAATAGTGCATGTATTGTGCCGTTGTACAAGGGGAAGGGAGAACGGCAGGAGTGTTCAAGTTATAAAGGTAATAAGTTTATTATCAGTGGTTGGAAAGCTGTATGGTAGGGTGTTGATAGAGAGGATAATAAAATGTACAGAAGTTGCAATAGGAGAAGAACAGTGCGGTTTTAGGAGGGGAAGAGGGTGCGTGGATCAGAATTGATGTTTGCAGTAAGACAGTTATGCGAGAAGTATTTAGAGAAGCATAAGGAGATATTTTGGGCTTTTATGGATTTGGAAAAAGCGTATAATAATAATAATAATAAAAATAATAATAGTTCTTAAAGCTAGCTCATGCTAAGCTAGCTAAGGATAGCTCAATAAGGCCGATTAGGCGTATTTCCATTGGGGTCCTGTACAACTATGGGTCCCTTTGCTCATGAGGGATGGTAACGACTCAGTGCTTGTGAAAAATCTTTAATGCGCCGAGCGTGGGCGCGAACCCGGGCCTTCTGGGTGGAAGTCCGAGACGCTAGTCACTACACCAAGCGAGCCGCTAACGATGATCGTGTGGATCATGAAGCAATGAGGAAGGTGTTAAGGATTTATGAAATTGGAGGAAATTTGTTGGAAGCAGTTAAGAGTTTTTATGAAGGGAGCAGAGCATGTGTTAGAGGAGGAAATGGTGAGTTGAGTGAATGGTTTGAGGTAAAGGTAGGTTTGTGACAGGGTTGTGTATTGTCACCATGGCTGTTTAATATGTTTATGGATAGTGTGGTGAGGGAGGTGAAAATGAGAACTGTGGAAAGAAGATTGGGTTTAGTAGGAAAGAATGGTAGAGATTGGGAGTTGAATCAGTTGCTGTTCGCTGATGACACAGCGTTGGTGGCGGATTCTGAGGAGAAATTGCAGCGGGTAGTCAGAGAGTTTGGAGTGGTTTATGTGAGTAGGAAACTGAAGGTGAACGTCAATAAAAGTAAAGTAATGGTGTGTAATAGGGGTGATCGTAAGGTGAATCAAGATGTGAGGTTGGATGAGGAAATATTGGAACAAGTAGAGTGTTTTAAATATCTAGGAGGAACGATAAGCAAGAGTGGAGGTATGGAAATGGAGGTAAAACAGAGAGTGTGTGAAGGAAGGAAGAATTCGGAGCATTGGGAAGTATGTGGAAGACGAGAAATCTCGGAATGAAAGTAAAAAGTGCAATGTATCAAGGAATTGTTGTGCCAACTGTGATGTATGGGGCTGAGACATGGGCTCTGAAGAAAAATGAGAGAAGAAAGCTGGATGTGATGGAGATGAGCTGCTTGAGGAGTCTGTGTGGAGTTACTCGTAGAGACGGATTGAGGAATGAAAGGATATGTAGGAGAGTGGGGCAGCAGGAACATTTGTCAGCCAGAGTGGACAGAAGGGTGCTGAGCTGGTATGGTCATGTTGAACGAATGGGAGATGAAAGGCTTACAAAGAGAATATGTGAGTCAGATACAAGGGGAGATAGAAGGGCAGGAAGACCCCCATTGAGATGGAGAGACTGTGTAAGACAAGCTTTGGATGATAGCGGAATTACTATAGATCAGGCAAAGGCAGTGGTAATAAACAGGAATGAATGGAGAATGCTTGTGAATAGTTGAGTGAACACGTGGTCATTTGAGGGAAGGGGTCGGGCGCAAGTTGGGCTAGATAATAGTCCATCAGGCGCCTGGCCCGGGGAGACGATTATTATGAAGGGTGCGCCTGGAAGTGTGGTGGGCGGGCTTGTGGCTTTGGCTCCGCTGCATGTCTGCCTACCGAGATCGGAGCCTCTCCGGGTGGTCGGGGGCCGGGGGAGTGCTGGAGCGACCTTGGTGACCCTGGTCTCTGGATATTCTCCTGGGTGACTTAGATGTATGTGAATTTTGTGTTTTGTCTGTGTTTGTTCGTTGTTTTGTCTTGTGTTTTGTGTTTTCCCTGTTCTTGCTCTGTCTTCAGTCGGCCACCCCCAAGAAAACAAAAATTATAATAAAATATAGTAAAATAGAAAATAAAAATAAAAATAGGAAAAGTGGGGATTGGGCCTGAGCATATACTGTACAGTAGATATATAGATAGATAGACTTTCGACTGGAATGGAATATTTCACACTCTGTAAAAATATATAATATTGAATAATAAGTACATTTTTTTTGTTTAGCTAATAGTAAACGAAAATATCCCCAATTTGAATATTCAGCCATTGAGTAAATTTAGTGTTGGGAATATATGCTGTTAATTTGAAAAAGGTTTAAATTAATTAGTTTTTCATTGAGAACAGAGAGAACAACTCCTCGGTGATTGACATTTCCGTCAAGTGTAAAACATTGACTATAGTTTTTATTATGTGTTTATTAGTATGAAGGAGACATAAGCTAAAGCTGCCTGTAACAAGTGTCCACCGCCAAAATTAAAAGAGTGATAGAGAGCCAAATTCAAGGCACGTTATAGTCAAAATGTCTGGATACATAGAGCTTGATGCAGCTTAAGTAATAGAATGAGGGAAAGGTAGATGTAGGGAGAGCGTTCCAAAGCTTATTTGTTGAGTAGAAGAGAGACTGGGAAAATCGGTGCACTCATGGGTTACAGAGTTGGACAGAATACTGTAGGGGTGGGAATATGTTGAAAGGTGAGTACCACCCACTCTCTCTAAGGTAGGAGGTATAAGCTAAGAGAGCTCTAAAGAACACTGATTATTGTAATAGCGATAGAAGATGGAGAGAGATGCAACATTGCGGCGTGTATTGAAAGATATTGTAGGAATATTGTTAAGTTGATGAGGCGAAATGCTTTTCACTCTACCCTTTCGAGAAGTGTGCTATAGGTGGAACCTCCCCACACTTGAGAACAGTAATTAATACATGGGCGCACTGGCCACTGTACAGAGCAAGAAGCTGTGCAGGGGTAAAGAACCCACGGAGATGTTTTAGCACAACTAACTTCTGGAAGGCTGATACGGTATTTCCAAGAAAGATCAGAAGTAAAAGAGACAACAAAAATATTGAAAGTATTTTACAATATTCCCTATAAGCACATGCCCGAGTTGGTGTATTGCCTCATTCAATGTTCATGGTAAGAAGTTTATGATACAGTAGTGCAACAGCGACTTTTGACCCTGGACTGTGCTACCTCTTCCACTTCCTTTACCTGGCCAGTCTTCCACCCTTTTTCAATTCTTTAAGAGATATCCTTTACTTGAAACCCGATATTCACCATAGAGCCGGGAAATGTCGGGGATAGCCGGAACTTTACACTAACCCTAGTGTACAAACCTCAATTGTCATCGTACGGTTTGTGCCGACTCTACAACTATTTTTACATGACTATTTACAATGTAGCCTACACACCTAAACTTTACATTACACTACTTATTTCTACCGAACAGCTTGGCTATTTAAAAATGTTTCACACAAAATGTTGAACGATTATTGGAAGCTTCACCTAATTCATGTGAAACTTTTTATCTGACCGAGCGATAGTGAGCTTGCAATTGAGAAGAAACTGGCTATCAACCATTCTTATGGAAAAATCTACAAATTTAGGTTGAAAGTGGGTCTGGGGGGACGATTTTAGTTTGAAGAGGGTCAGGTGAGGCGTTCATTTTATCCTAAAGGCAGTGTTACAGGAGCGCACTTTTGAGCGTTTTTTAGGTCAATTATAGTTTGGAAACTTCAAGATTAAAGTTTGACCAAAATTCAGTCACCTAACGTGATCTACCCTCAGTCTAGTTTCAGATACCAATGGAATAGAACGCCGAAATATTGCGAGAAACTACTTGCTCATTGAAAATTGCCGGAAAAAGCGTTCGTGTGACATCAGTTTAAGAAGACAACTAAAAATGTATTGCTCGAAAATGGCGAACACAATGAAAACCCTCAATAGTAATAATAATTATAATCATAATACAACAACAACAACAACAACAACAACAACAACAACAACAACAACAACAAGATAAACAGAACTAACAGCAATAATAATAATATTATTAATTTTGATAATTATAATAATAATAATAATAATAAAAATAATAATATTAATAATAATTAATAATTATGATATTAATGATAATAAAAGTAATAAAAATAGAGATATACTAATAAAAACAATAACAGTAATAACAACAAAGATAAAAATATTAATAACAATAATAATAAAAACATAAACAAATATTAAAGAAAACATCCACCTCTGGGGTGGCAAAGGTCGTGTTTAGTGTGATCTTTACACACGGTATAAAGTTAAGGCTATTGATTATCACGATTCGGGGGAGTTATACATCTTTAACTTCTGTGTCTCCGACTCTCCGTGGTATTTGTCTTAGCCATTTCAAGAGAAGACCATGCATTTCTGTTCTGTGTCTGGCTATTATTAGAAGATTTCATGCAGCTTAGGAAGGTTACATGGACATAAGGGGCTTAATTGAGATAGTCTATACCCTCTTAAACCCCACAGATCTTTCCTAATCTGTATAAAATCGTGTTATGATATCCAGAACAAACTGTCAAACACGGCATATTCCTCAAGTAGTTTATGTTGTCTAATAAAATGTGCGGTTTATGTTTATATTTAATTGGTACTTATGTTGTTCTCTCTCTCTCTCTCTCTCTCTCTCTCTCTCTCTCTCTGTTCTACACATAATATTAAGGAAGGGCAGAAAGTCGTGGAGCAGAAAGGGAGTCAAATGGGGCGAAGGGAGATTGTTGCTCGAGAGAGAGAGAGAGAGAGCGCGAGAGAGAGAGAGAGAGAGAGAGTTACAAGGAGGTATATGAAATTCTTATTATCTCAAAGGCCTTGCAGTCCATTCCGAGGAGGCTGAAATTGACAAGAGAAAGATTGTGTAGTGCACTACGCTCATTGTAGAATGTGAACAATACTATATACTTTCTTCCTGAACTTTTCTACTTCTTGTTTTTACTTCCCAAGGAAGTATGTTCCAGGTAGTAGAGATATTATATGTGAAAAACCTCTTCAATTCTAACTTCCAGCAATGGTTGCGTGTTGTATTCATACTGAGCTTAATCATTGTTTTATAATCAACCTTGTCAAACCCATTAATTATCTAATAGACTTCAATGAACTGACTTCATTGCCTACGCATATTCATCGAAAAGAGACACAGAGCTTTCAACCTGCCCTCTTAGCTCAGTATTCTAATTCATGCTTTTAACCCTCGCTTGGACTCTTTCTAGTCGTTCGATATCAATCTTCCTCAGTGACGTCCTCAACCCCTCCCTAGCTCTTTTTAACCCCTTCAACACCTTCCTCAGCCCACTCATTGCCCTCCGTGATGCAATGTGCTCCTTATCTTCTTCAACGTCTCCCACACCCCTCCAGTACCCAACCCTCAAACGCTCTCCCCTGCACTCTTATTATCTCCCTACAGCATGGTTCACACATTCACAAGTGTGAGGCCAAGTTACCACGAGTGTTAACTCGTGGTAACTTGAGCAAAAATGAGCCCAAGTGTGCACATTTTCACTAGTCAACACAAGGCACCATAAGTCACAACGAGTGCAATAGAGTCCACTAGGAGTCACTAAGAGTCACAACGAGTCACCACGAGTGGCATGCGAGTGACCTGCGAGTGGTTGAAAATTTGAATTGTAACGGTAATTTTCGGAATAGGAGGAGACATGAGCCACTACGAGTACAACACAAGTTACTGCGAGTACGACATGAGTCACTGAGAGTTGTAACATTGCGTTGAGTGTATGCCGGGAGTGCCTCCCATTATCTATCTATCTATCTATCTATCTATTTGCTCAGGCCCAATCCCCACTTTTCTAATTTTTTTCTTTTCTTTTCCCTCTTTTTCCTTATTTTGTTTATTATTATTTTTGGATGGGCCCCCCCCCCCCCAAGACAGAGCAAGAACAGGGAAAACACAAAACACAACATAAAACAACGAACACACACAGACAAAACACAAATTCATACACATCTAGGTCACCCAGGAGAAGACCCAGAGACCAGGGTCACCAAGGTCCCTCCAGCACTCCCCCGGCCCCTGACCACTCGGAGAGGTTCCGATCTCGGCAGGCAGACATGCAGCGGAGCCGAAGCCACAAGCCCGCCCACCACACTTCCAGGCGCACCCTTCATAATAATCGTCTCCCCGGGCCAGGCGCCTGCTGGACTATTATCTAGTCCAATTTGCGCCCGACCCCTTCCCTCAAATGACCACGTGTTCACTCATCTATTCACAAGCATTCTCCATTCATTCCTGTTTATTACCACTTCCTTTGCCTGATCTATAGTCATTCCTCTATCATCCAAAGCTTGTCTTAACCAGTCTCTCCATCTCAATGGGGGCCTTCCTGCCCTTGTATCTCCCCTTGTATCTGACTCACATATTCTCTTTGTAAGCCTTTCATCTCCCATTCGTTCAACATGACGATACCAGCTCAGCACCCTTCTGTCCACTCTGGCTGACAAATGTTCCTGCTGCCCATTATCTATCTATCTACGTAATGCCTGACGCCGTGATCCCCGAAGGGGTGGCCATAAACGAAACGCCCCTATGCACCTCTGTCCCCAATCAGTCGACGCCCCTCCTCCCAACCAGCACCGCTTTCATCCATATACTTCTTCATTCCATCCTTCCACCTCTCTTTCGGTTTACCTCTCCCTCTCTGTCCTTTCACCTCGCTCTCGTATACCCTCTTAGTCAGTCTCTCGCTTCCCATACGTTCCTTATTGTGCCCCTGGCATATAAATGCGGTGTCCCATGCCCTCCCATGCCACACCTATAGCCATTTTATTTGGTCTCTATATAAACTGTGAATCATTTCCGATATGATGTAATCAAAGAAAACATTTTCCAACAACTCATAATCAGCAAAAATGACACAAATGTCAATTAATAACATGCTCAAATATTTCCCCCGTCATTTTGTTTAGACACACTTACAAGGCGAAAATATACCATTCACAAAAAAAAATAAAAAAAAGCAAATAAAAAAAATAAAAAATAAACGCGAATCTTCCAATGGTCGGAGGATCACACCAATTAGCTGAGCGTCTATCTGGAGAAGTTAAGGGAACATCTTTAGTTGACTCTTTGTTATTTCTTTTTCATGTACAGTATGTGCTTGAAGGATATTATATTTTTCAATTCCATCACATTAGAAATTATTCATAGATTACAACAAGACAAAATATGACATAGTTACATTAATGTATAAGGGAGATAGATAGATGCAATTAGATAGATAGACAGAGTTGCTAGGCCCAAGAGATCGATAAAATGCGAATATAAATGAGACGGACTTAAGTTTCTGAAAAGACAAAGGATACATTTGTATTGACTCTCTTGTTCATTTTATTATTTGTTTGCTGTAGGGATATTATATTTTTCAATTCCATCCCATTATAAATTATTCATAGATTTAAAAAACAAACAAATAAGGCATAGTTATATATATGTATAAGGGAGATAGATACATTAGACAGATAGACAAACAGACATTTGATGCACAAATAACATATCGAGACCTGACTGTATACATTATTTATATTGGTATATTTGTATATATATTAATGTTTATGATTTATCATTGTATTATATATATTTATATATTTTTCATATGGTAATATTTTGTTATTTCTCATATTCTATGATTCTTGTATCATTTCTCAAATTATATTTTAGTTAGGTATGATCTTTGACATTTCAATATTAAGTTTATGTAATTGCGAGTTGCCGTTGCCGCGAGTTTTCATGAGTCATCTATGAGTAGGCTTAGTTACGAGTAGTTACAAGTCACTAAGAGTATTCTAGAGTCACCGAGAGTCACAGAGAGTTGTCGGACTCGCGGTCCAAATTTTGTGCAGGGGTGAAGTTTTGCTGGACATGGCCGACCCACTGCGACTGGCCGCGAGTCAAATACGAGTCGACAGAGTCACTACAAGTAATCAATTTTGACCGCGAGTAGGTGCGCGAGTCCAAATTTTGCCCCACTCGTAGTGACTCTAGCTCACACTCGTGTATGTGTGAACTAGGCTGTAACCCACCTCGCGGTCAATGGGCACTTAAAAGGAAAGTTATATTTATTTATTTACTTATTTATAGTATTATTTTTATTTTTCAGTTTCCTCACTTGACCCCCATCAAACTTAAAACAAATACTCCCTAGGCTCCCGTTCGATACATATTCGTATTTTCGGTAGAAAGATTATCTGTCCGAAGGACAGTTCCTCTTAAATGTCAGACCCGCTATCGCTTGCCAGGAAAATATCGACACCTAAATGGCATGAAAAGTCACGAAAGGTCTGAAATATACCAAAATAATGGGGAGAATATTTAACCCATACAGTGCCGGTGACGTCTTTTTAACTATATTGTGGCTACTATAAGACGATTTTATGCCGCTTAAGAAGGACCTCTAGCAATAATGAGGCTTCAAACTATCTCAACCAACCCTTGTATCTACCACAGATCCTACCTAAGCTGCGTAATATCGTCTAAATACAGCTAGAATATAAGATAACGCACGTCGCTGGTACTCAAAGGGTTAAAAATCTCAAAATTGACATGATTCCCTGATGATTCCCTAACACCTCCAATGATTCCCCAACCCCTTCAATGATTCCCTAACCCCTCCAATGATTCCCTAACCCCTCCAATGATTCCCTAACCCCTCCAATGATTCCCTAACGCCTCCAATGATTCCCAAACCCCTTCAATGATTCCCTAACCCCTTCAATGATTCCCTAACCCTTCCAATGATTCCCAAACCCCTTCAATGATTCCCTAACCCCTCCAATGATTCCCTAACCCCTCCAATGATTCCCTAACCCCTCCAATGATTCCCAAAGCCCTCCAATGATTCCCTAACCCCTCCAATGATTCCCTAACCCCTCCAATGATTCCCTAACCCCTCCAATGATTCCCAAACCCCTTCAATGATTCCCTAACCCCTCCAATGATTCCCTAACACCTCCAATGATTCCCAAACCCCCTCAATGATTCCCTAACCCCTCCAATGATTCCCTAACACCTCCAATGAATCCCTAACCCCTTCAATGATTCCCTAACCCCTCCAATGATTCCCTAACCCCTCCAATGATTCCCTAACCCCTCCAATGATTCCCTAACCCCTTCAATGATTCCCTAACCCCTCCAATGATTCCCTAACCCCTCCAATGATTCCCTAACCCCTCCAATGATTCCCTAACCCCTCCAATGATTCCCTAACCCCTTCAATGATTCCCTAACCCCTCCAATGAATCCCAAACCCCTTCAATGATTCCCTAACCCCTCCAATGAATCCCAAACCCCTTCAATGATTCCCTAACCCCTCCTATGATTCCCTAACCCCTCCAATGATTCCCTAACCCCTCCAATGATTCCCTAAACTCCTCCAATGATTCCCTAACCCCTCCAATGATTCCCTAACCCCTCCAATACCTCCCCAGTCCTCTTCCTTGAGGAAGGTTGGACTCCGTTATGTTTAGCCCGATTAATTTTGAGATTTAAAGACATTCGCCCCACTAGTTTGCTGATTTTAATACCTTTCGTGCCATTTAGGTATCTCCTTTATCCTGCGAGTGACAGCGAGCCTGCAATTTAGGAGGAACCTGCATTCAGCTGGGACATTTTTATACTAAAAAATGCACAAATTTATCTCGGAGGGGGGGGGGGGGTTTTAGGGGTATTTTGTATAGCACGATGGATGTCTCGGGAGGAAATATAAGACATGCAGAAATAAGTAAATAAGTAAACCAATATATATAAGTCTGCCCTTAATGTCCCCTTACCCCACTACCCTCCCTGACCGGGCACATCCCCAGGCGTCACCCCTGTTATAACGGCATCCCTAATTATGTTCAATGGTCTATCTACTGTATATTATGTTCAATGGTCTCTCTATATTATGTTCAATGGACTCCCTATAGTATGTTCAATGGTCTTCCTATATTATGTTCAATGGTCTCCCTATATTATGTTCAATGGTCTTCCTATATTATGTTCAATGGTCTCTCTATATTATGTTCAATGGTCTCCCTATATTATGTTCAATGGTCTATATATTATGTTCAATGGTCTATCTATATTATGTTCAATGGTCTCTCTATATTATGTTCATTGGTCTATCTATATTATGTTCAATGGTCTCCCTATATTATGTTCAATGGTCTCCTATATTATGTTCAATGGTCTCACTATATTATGTTCAATGGTCTCTCTATATTATGTTCAATGGACTCCCTATATTATGTTCAATGGTCTTCCTATATTATGTTCAATGGTCTCTCTATATTATGTTCAATGGTCTATATATTATGTTCAATGGTCTATCTATATTATGTTCAATGGTCTCTCTATATTAGGTTCAATGGTCTCTCTATATTATGTTCAATGGTCTCCCTATATTATGTTCAATGGTCTCTCTATATTATGTTCAATGGTCTCCCTATATTATGTTCAATGGTCTCTCTATATTATGATCAATGGTCTCTCTATATTATGTTCAATGGTCTCCCTATATTATGTTCAATGGTCTCCCTATATTATGTTCAATGGTCTCCCTATATTATGTTCAATGGTCTCCCTATATTATGTTCAATGGTCTCCCTATATTATGTGCAATGGTCTCCCTATATTATGTTCAATGGTCTTCCTATATTATGTTCAATGGTCTCTCTATATTATGTTCAATGGTCTCCCTATATTATGTTCAATGGTCTCCCTATATTATGTTCAATGGAATCCCTATATTATGTTCAATGATCTCCCTATATTATGTTCAATGGTCTTCCTATATTATGTTCAATGGTCTCTCTATATTATGTTCAATGGTATCCCTCTATTATGTTCAATGGTCTCCCTATATTATGTTCAATGGTCTCTCTATATTATGTTCAATGGTCTCCCTATATTATGTTCAATGGTCTATCTATATTATGTTCAATGGTCTCCTATATTATGTTCAATGGTCTCCCTATATTATGTTCATTGGTCTATCTATATTATGTTCAATGGTCTCCCTATATTATGTTCAATGGTCTCCTATATTATGTTCAATGGTCTCACTATATTATGTTCAATGGATTCCCTATATTATGTTCAATGGTCTTCCTATATTATGTTCAATGGTCTCCCTATATTATGTTCAATGGTACAAAGGAGTACAAAGGAGTACAAAGGAAATCAAGCAACAACATATCTAGTGACCCTTCTAGGTTGCTTGTCCTCCAAAACACTGAGGATCAAGTGTCCAAACAGTGGTTTATAGTGGGTAAGGGAACATTGGAAAGGGAATTACTGCCCTGGAACTAATGTCCGTGGCAGGATTAGGAAGTTAGTAGGGGACAGATGGGTTAGTAACTGAGGGGGGGATAAAATAAAGTTATTCATTTACAAACGCAGTCAGTCACGGGTTTGATGCGAGATATTTGTCTAGGCGGAGTTTAAATGAATCAACGGTGATGCAGTCTATAACGTTTCGGGGAAGCCCATTCCACAAGTTGACAACTCGATTGAAGAAGAAATTCTTAGATTCGTGTGAGTTAAAAGATTTACCAATAATTTTGCAACCGTTTTCCCGCGTGTAATTAGATTGGTCGATAGTGAAGTACTTTTTTTTTTTTTTTTTTTTTCTATATTCCAACTTACTTCCTCTCGGGCATAGGCTGAGAGCCTTAACATTCACCGTTTTACAATGAACAGTGAAGCCCGTGAGGTCTTGTTCCAGTCTAGGGAGTGAGACATGTGAAGCACGTAGAGTACAACGAGCAGCTGCCATCTTGCCTTCACATGAGGCATTGTGCTCACTCATGGCCCGAAACGACCCCATCTCTGAAGCCATCTCGTTCCCGTGCTTCACTGTCTCACCCGCTACACTCGGACTCTCACACTTACACACACACAACGCCACCTGTTGAGCAGATAACTCACCAGGCATTGCACCCCTATAGCATATTTTGAATATGGGAATATTCATACACTGCTATTTAATCAGGGAACAATGAGGGTATTTTATTGACGTTTCGGTGGGCTTGTGGTAATGCACTGATACTAGGTACAGCTCAAATTCCATCCCAATAATATCTTCCCATTGATACATCGGGATTTGAACCCGGGACCTTTGGATTACCAGGCCAGTGGCAAGACCACTCCACCACACCTCCCCTCAGTTCATATTGTCGATGCCTTTGATGATTTTGAACACTTGAATTAAGTCACCTCTTAATCTGCGCTGGGATAAAGGAAATAGATTTAATTCTCTATGACGCTCTTCGTATGGTTTGTTCTTTAGGCTAGGTATCATTTTGGTAACTCTAGCTGTTTATATCTTTTTGGAAATAAGGGCACCAGGATTGAACGCAGTATTCCAGAAGAGGGCGGACTAAGGAATTGTAAAGGGTTAGGATAACTTCTTTGGATTTATGCTCAAATGACCTGCCTATAAAGCCAATTATTTTGTTTGCCTTCTTAAAAACTTCTGAACATTGTTGACTCGGTTTTAGGTTACTCGATATTGTTACTCCCAGATCGGTTTCTCTGTTTACATTCTTAAGCTGAGTGCCATTCATCGAATAGTTTACTTTCTCATTAACGTATCCGATATGTAGTACTTTACATTTATCCGCATTGAAACTCATTTGCCAATTTTGGGCCCAACAAGACAATTTATCTAGATTGTGTTGCATATCGTCAACTTGTTCTTTTGAGAGTACGCTATTTGCAATTTTTGTATCGTCAACAAATTTTGAGATTGTACAGGTGAGACCCTCATCTATGTTGTTGATGTAAATTAGAAAGAGAATTGGTCCTAGTACCGATCCCTGGGGTCTATCTATATTATGTTCAATGGTCTATCTATATTATGTTCAATGGTCTCTCTATATTATGTTCAATGGTCTCTCTATATTATGTTCAATGGTCTCCCTATATTATGTTCAATGGTCTCTCTATATTATGTTCAATGGACTCCCTATATTATGTTCAATGGTCTCTCTATATTATGTTCAATGGTCTCCCTACATTATGTTCAATGGTCTCTCTATATTATGTTAAATGGTCTCTCTATATTATGTTCAATGGTCTCTCTACATTATGTTCAATGGTCTCCCTATATTATGTTCAATGGTCTCCCTATATTATGTTCAATGGTCTCCCTATATTATGTTCAATAGTCTCCCTATATTATGTTCAATGGTCTCCCTATATTATGTTCAATGGTCTCCCTATATTATGTTCAATGGTCTTCCTATATTATGTTCAATGGTCTCTCTATATTATGTTCAATGGTCTCCCTATATTATGTTCAATGGTCTCCCTATATTATGTTCAATGGTATTCCTATATTATGTTCAATGGTCTCCATATATTATGTTCAATGGTCTTCCTATATTATGTTCAATGGTCTCTCTATATTATGTTCAATGGTATCCCTATATTATGTTAAATGGTCTCCAATATTATGTTCAATGGTCTCTCTATATTATGTTCAATGGTCTCCCTATATTATGTTCAATGGTCTCCCTATATTATGTTCAATGGTATCCCTGTATTATGTTCAATGGTATCCCTATATTATTTTCAATGGTCTTCCTATATTATGTTCAATGGTCTCTCTGTATTATGTTCAATGGTCTCCCTATATTATGTTCAATGGTCTATCTATATTATGTTCAATGGTCTCCTATATTATGTTCAATGGTCTATCTATATTATGTTTAATGGTCACTCTATATTATGTTCAATGGTCTCCCTATATTATGTTCAATGGTCTCCAATATTATGTTCAATGGTCTCCCTATATTATGTTCAATGGTCTATCTATATTATGTTCAATGGTCTCCTACATTATGTTCAATGGTCTCCCTATATTATGTTCAATGGTCTATCTATATTATGTTCAATGGTCTCCCTATATTATGTTCAATGGTCTATCTATATTATGTTCAATGGTCTATCTATATTATGTTCAATGGTCTCTCTATATTATGTTCAATGGTCTCTCTATATTATGTTCAATGGTCTCCCTATATTATGTTCAATGGTCTGACTATATTATGTTCAATGGACTCCCTATATTATGTTCAATGGTCTCTCTATATTATGTTCAATGGTCTCCCTATATTATGTTCAATTGTCTCCCTATATTATGTTAAATGGTCTCTGTATATTATGTTCAATGGTCTCTCTATATTATGTTCAATGGTCTCCCTATATTATGTTCAATGGTCTCCCTATATTATGTTCAATGGTCTCCCTATATTATGTTCAATAGTCTCCCTATATTATGTTCAATGGTCTCCCTATATTATGTTCAATGGTCTCCCTATATTATGTTCAATGGTCTTCCTATATTATGTTCAATGGTCTCTATATATTATGTTCAATGGTCTCCCTAATATTATGTTTAATTAATGGTCTCCCTATATTATGTTCAATGGTCTTCCTATATTATGTTCAATGGTCTCTCTATATTATGTTCAATGGTATCATTATATTATGTTTAATGGTCTCCCTATATTATGTTCAATGGTCTCTCTATATTATGTTCAATGGTCTACCTATATTATGTTCAATGGTCTCCCTATATTATGTTCAATGGTCTCCCTGTATTATGTTCAATGGTCTCCCTATATTATTTTCAATGGTCTTCCTATATTATGTTCAATGGTCTCTCTGTATTATGTTCAATGGTCTCCCTATATTATGTTCAATGGTCTATCTATATTATGTTCAATGGTCTCCTATATTATGTTCAATGGTCTCTCTATATTATGTTCAATGGTCTCCCTATATTATGCTCAATGGTCTCCTATATTATGTTCAATGGTCTCCCTATATTATGTTCAATGGTCTATCTATATTATGTTCAATGGTCTCCTATATTATGTTCAATGGTCTCCCTATATTATGTTCAATGGTCTATCTATATTATGTTCAATGGTCTCCTATATTATGTTCAATGGTCTCCCTGTATTATGTTCAATGGTCTCTCTATATAATGTTCAATGGTCTTCCTATATTATGTTCAATGGTCTTCCTATATTATATTCAATGGTCTCCCTATATTATGTTCAATGGTCTCTCTATATTATGTTCAATGGTCTCCCTATATTATGTTCAATGGTCTTCCTATATTATGTTCAATGGTCTCTCTATATTATGTTCAATGGTCCCCCTATATTATGTTCAATGGTCTCCCTATATTATGTTCAATGGTCTTCCTATATTATGTTCAATGGTCTCTCTATATTATGTTCAATGGTCTCCCTATATTATGTTCAATGGTCTCTCTATATTATGTTCAATGGTCTTCCTATATTTTGTTCAATGGTCTCTCTATATTATGTTCAATGGTCTCCCTATATTATGTTCAATGGTCTCCCTATATTATGTTCAATGGTCTCCCTATATTATGTTCACTGGTCTCTCTATATTATGTTCAATGGTCTTCCTATATTATGTTCAATGGTCTCTCTATATTATGGTCAATGGTCTCCCTAAATTATGTTCAATGGTCTCCCTATATTATGTTCAATGGTCTCCCTATAATATGTTCAATGGTCTCTCTATATTATGTTCAATGGTCTTCCTATATTATGTTCAATAGTCTCTCTATATTATGTTCAATGGTTTCCCTATATTATGTTCAATGGTATCCCTATATTATGTTCAATGATCTCTCTATATTATGTTCAATGGTCTTCCTATATTATGTTCAATGGTCTCTCTATATTATGTACAATGGTCTCCCTATATTATGTTCAATGGTCACCCTATATTATGTTCAATGGTCTATCTATATTATGTTCAATGGTCTCCTATATTATGTTCAATGGTCTCCCTGTATTATGTTCAATGGTTTCTCTATATTATGTTCAATGGCCTTCCTATATTATGTTCAATGGTCTTCCTATATTATGTTCAATGGTCTCCCCATATTATGTTCAATGGTCTCTCTATATTATGTTCAATGGTCTCCCTATATTATGTTCAAAGGTCTTCCTATATTATGTTCAATGGTCTCTCTATATTATGTTCAATGGTCTCTATATTATGTTCAATGGTTTCCCTATATTTTTTTCAATGGTCTCCCTATATTATGTTCAATGGTCTCCCTATAGTATGTTCAATGGTCTCCCTATATTATGTTCAATGGTCTCTCTATATTATTTTCAATGGTCTTCCTATATTATGTTCAATGGTCTCTCTATATTATGTTCAATGGTCTTCCTATATTATGTTCAATGGTCTCTCTATATTATGTTCAATGGTCTTCCTATATTATGTTCAATGGTCTCTCTATATTATGTTCAATGGTCTCCCTATATTATGTTCAATGATCTCTCTATATTATGTTCAATGGTCTTCCTATATTATGTTCAATGGTCTCTCTATATTATGTTCAATGGTCTCCCTATATTGTGTTCTTTGGTCTCCCTATATTATGTTCAATGGTCTATCTATATTATGTTCAATGGTCTCCTATATTATGTTCAATGGTCTCCCTGTATTATGTTCAATTGTCTCCCTATATTATGTTCAATGGTCTCCCTATATTATGTTCAATAGTCTCCCTATATTATGTTCAATGGTCTCCCTATATTATGTTCAATGGTCTCCCTATATTATGTTCAAGTGTCTTCCTATATTATGTTCAATGGTCTCTCTATATTATGTTCAATGGTCTCCCTATATTATGTTCAATGGTCTCCTATATTATAATCAATGGTATTCCTATATTATGTTCAATGGACTCCCTATATTATGTTCAATGGTCTTCCTATATTATGTTCAATGGTCTCTCTATATTATGTTCAATGGTATCACTATATTATGTTCAATGGTCTCCCTATATTATGTTCAATGGTCTCTCTATATTATGTTCAATGGTCTCCCTATATTATGTCCAATGGTCTCCCTATATTATGTTCAATGGTCTCCCTGTATTATGTTCAATGGTCTCCCTATATTATTTTCAATGGTCTTCCTATATTATGTTCAATGGTCTCTCTGTATTATGTTCAATGGTCTCCCTATATTATGTTCAATGGTCTATCTATATTATGTTCAATTGTCTCCTATATTAGGTTCAATGGTCTATCTATATTATGTTCAGTGGTCTCTCTATATTATGTTCAACGGTCTCCCTATATTATGTTCAATGGTCTCCTATATTATGTTCAATGGTCTCCCTATATTATGTTCAATGGTCTATCTATATTATGTTCAATGGTCTCCTATATTATGTTCAATGGTCTCCCTATATAATGTTCAATGGTCTATCTATATTATGTTCAATGGTCTGCTATATTATGTTCAATGGTCTCCCTGTATTATGTTCAATGGTCTCTCTATATTATGTTCAATGGTCTTCCTATATTATGTTCAATGGTCTTCCTATATTATATTCAATGGTCTCCCTATATTATGTTCAATGGTCTCTCTATATTATGTTCAATGGTCTCCCTATATTATGTTCAATGGTCTTCCTATATTATGTTCAATGGTCTCTCTATATTATGTTCAATGGTCTCCCTATATTATGTTCAATGGTCTCCCTATATTATGTTCAATGGTCTTCCTATATTATGTTCAATGGTCTCTCTATATTATGTTCAATGGTCTCCCTATATTATGTTCAATGGTCTCTCTATATTATGTTCAATGGTCTTCCTATATTATGTTCAATGGTCTCTCTATATTATGTGCAATGGTCTCCCTATATTAAGTTCAATGGTCTCCCTATATTATGTTCAATGGTCTCTCTATATTATGTTCAATGGTCTTCCTATATTATGTTCAATGGTCTCTCTATATTATGGTCAATGGTCTCCCTAAATTATGTTCAATGGTCTCCCTATATTATGTTCAATGGTCTCCCTATATTATGTTCAATGGTCTCTCTGTATTATGTGCAATGGTCTTCCTATATTATGTTCAATAGTCTCTCTATATTATGTTCAATGGTCTCCCTATATTATGTTCAATGGTATCCATATATTATGTTCAATGGTATCTCTATATTATGTTCAATGGTCTCCCTATATTATGTTCAATGGTATCCCTATATTATGTTCAATGGTCTCTCTATATTATGTTCAATGGTCTTCCTATATTATGTTCAATGGTCTCTCTATATTATGTTCAATGGTCTCCCTATATCATGTTCAATGATCTCTCTATATTATGTTCAATGGTCTTCCTATGTTATGTTCAATGGTCTCTCTATATTATGTTCAATGGTGTCCCTATATTATGTTCAATGGTCTCCCTATATTATGTTCAATGGTCTATCTATATAATGTTCAATGGTCTCCTATATTATGTTCAATGGTCTCCCTGTATTATGTTCAATGGTCTCTCTATATTATGTTCAATGGCCTTCCTATATTATGTTCAATGGTCTTCCTATATTATGTTCAATGGTCTCCCTATATTATGTTCAATGGTCTCTCTATATTATGTTAAATGGTCTCCCTATATTATGTTCAATGGTCTTCCTATATTATGCTCAATGGTCTCTCTATATTATGTTCAATGGTCTCTATATTATGTTCAATGGTCTCCCTATATTTTTTTCAATGGTCTCCTTATATTATGTTCAATGGTCTCCCTATATTATGTTCAATGGTCTCTCTATATTATGTTCAATGGTCTTCCTATATTATGTTCAATGGTCTCTCTATATTATGTTCAATGGTCTCCCTATATTATGTTCACTGGTCTCCCTATATTATGTTCAATGGTCTCCCTATATTATCTTCAATGGTCTCTCTATATTATGTTCAATGGTCTTCCTATATTATGTTCAATGGTCTCTCTATATTATGTTCAATGGTCTTCCTATATTATGTTCAATGGTCTTCCTATATTATGTTCAATGGTCTCTCTATATTATGTTCAATGGTCTCTCTATATTATGTTCAATGGTCTCCCTATATTATGTTCAATGGTCTTCCTATATTATGTTCAATGGTCTATCTCTATAATGTTCAATGGTCTCCATATATTATGTTCAATGGTCTCCCTATATTATGTTCAATGGTCTTCCTATATTATGTTCAATGGTTTCTCTATATTATGTTCAATGGTCTCTCTATATTATGTTCAATAGTCTCCCTATATTATGTTCAATGGTCTCTCTATATTATGTTCAATGGTCTCCCAATATTATGTTCAATGGTCTCCCTATATTATGTTCAATGGTCTCCCTATATTATGTTCAATGGTCTCTCTATATTATGTTCAATGGTCTTCCTATTATGTTCAATGGTCTCTCTATATTATGTGCAATGGTCTCCCTATATTATGTTCAATGGTCTCTCTATATTATGTTCAATGGTCTCCCTATATTATGTACAATGGTCTTCCTATATTATGTTCAATGGTCTCTCTATATTATGTTCAATGGTCTCCCTATATAATGTTCAATGGTCTCTCTATATTATGTTCAACGGTCTCCCTATATTAAGTTCAATGGTCTCCCTATATTATGTTCAATGGTCTCTCTATATTATGTTCAATGGTCTTCCTATATTATGTTCAATGGTCTCCCTATATTATGTTCAATGGTCTCTCTATATTATGATCAATGGTCTCTCTATATTATGTTCAAAGGTCTCTCTATATTATGTTCAATGGTCTTCCTATATTAAGTTCAATGGTCCTCCTATATTATGTTCAATGGTCTTCCAATATTATGTTCAATGGTCTCCCTATATTATGTTCAATGGTCTCTCTATATTATGTTCAATGGTCTCCCTATATTATGTTCAATGGTCTTGCTATATTATGTTCAATGGTCTCTCTATATTATGTTCAATGGTCTTCCTATATTATGTTCAATGGTCTCTCTATATTACGTTCAATGGTCTCCCTATATTATGTTTAATGGTCTCCCTATATTATGTTCAATGGTCTTCCTATATTATGTTCAATGTTCTCTCTATAATATGTTCAATGGTCTCCCTATATTATGTTCAATGGTCTCTCTATATTATGTTCAACGGTCTCTCTATATTATGTTCAATGGTCTCCCTATATTATGTTCAATGGTCTCTCTATATTATGTTCAATGGTCTTCCTATATTATGTTCAATGGTCTCCCTATATTATGTTCAATGGTTCCCCTATATTATGTTCAATGGTCTCTCTATATTATGTTCAAAGGTCTCTCTATATTATGTTCAATGGTCTTCCTATATTAAGTTCAATGGTCCTCCTATATTATGTTCAATGGTCTTCCAATATTATGTTCAATGGTCTCCCTATATTATGTTCAATGGTCTCTCTATATTATGTTCAATGGTCTCTCTATATTTTGTTCAATGGTCTTCCTATATTAAGTTCAATGGTCCTCCTATATTATGTTCAATGGTCTTCCAATATTATGTTCAATGGTCTCCCTATATTATGTTCAATGGTCTCTCTATATTATGTTCAATGGTCTCCCTATATTATGTTCAATGGTCTTCCTATATTATGTTCAATGGTCTCTCTATATTATGTTCAATGGTCTTCCTATATTATGTTCAATGGTCTCTCTATATTATGTTCAATGGTCTCCCTATATTATGTTCAATGGTATCCCTATATTATGTTCAATGGTCTCTCTATATTATGTTCAATGGTCTTCCTATATTATGTTCAATGTTCTCTCTATATTATGTTCAATGGTCTCCCTATATTATGTTCAATGATCTCTCTATATTATGTTCAATGGTCTTCCTATGTTATGTTCAATGGTCTCTCTATATTATGTTCAATGGTGTCCCTATATTATGTTCAATGGTCTCCCTATATTATGTTCAATGGTCTATCTATATTATGTTCAATGGTCTCCTATATTATGTTCAATGGTCTCCCTGTATTATGTTCAATGGTCTCTCTATATTATGTTCAATGGCCTTCCTATATTATGTTCAATGGTCTTCCTATATTATGTTCAATGGTCTCCCTATATTATGTTCAATGGTCTCTCTATATTATGTTCAATGGTCTCCCTATATTATGTTCAATGGTCTTCCTATATTATGTTCAATGGTCTCTCTATATTATGTTCAATGGTCTCTATATTATGTTCAATGGTCTCCCTATATTTTTTTCAATGGTCTCCTTATATTATGTTCAATGGTCTCCCTATATTATGTTCAATGGTCTCTCTATATTATGTTCAATGGTCTTCCTATATTATGTTCAATGGTCTCTCTATATTATGTTCAATGGTCTCCCTATATTATGTTCACTGGTCTCCCTATATTATGTTCAATGGTCTCCCTATATTATCTTCAATGGTCTCTCTATATTATGTTCAATGGTCTTCCTATATTATGTTCAATGGTCTCTCTATATTATGTTCAATGGTCTTCCTATATTATGTTCAATGGTCTTCCTATATTATGTTCAATGGTCTCTCTATATTATGTTCAATGGTCTCTCTATATTATGTTCAATGGTCTCCCTATATTATGTTCAATGGTCTTCCTATATTATGTTCAATGGTCTATCTATATTATGTTCAATGGTCTCCATATATTATGTTCAATGGTCTCCCTATATTTTGTTCAATGGTCTTCCTATATTATGTTCAATGGTTTCTCTATATTATGTTCAATGGTCTCTCTATATTATGTTCAATAGTCTCCCTATATTATGTTCAATGGTCTCTCTCTATTATGTTCAATGGTCTCCCAATATTATGTTCAATGGTCTCCCTATATTATGTTCAATGGTCTCCCTATATTATGTTCAATGGTCTCTCTATATTATGTTCAATGGTCTTCCTATATTATGTTCAATGGTCTCTCTATATTATGTGCAATGGTCTCCCTATATTATGTTCAATGGTCTCTCTATATTATGTTCAATGGTCTCCCTATATTATGTACAATGGTCTTCCTATATTATGTTCAATGGTCTCTCTATATTATGTTCAATGGTCTCCCTATATAATGTTCAATGGTCTCTCTATATTATGTTCAACGGTCTCCCTATATTAAGTTCAATGGTCTCCCTATATTATGTTCAATGGTCTCTCTATATTATGTTCAATGGTCTTCCTATATTATGTTCAATGGTCTCCCTATATTATGTTCAATGGTCTCTCTATATTATGATCAATGGTCTCTCTATATTATGTTCAAAGGTCTCTCTATATTATGTTCAATGGTCTTCCTATATTAAGTTCAATTGTCCTCCTATATTATGTTCAATGGTCTTCCAATATTATGTTCAATGGTCTCCCTATATTATGTTCAATGGTCTCTCTATATTATGTTCAATGGTCTCCCTATATTATGTTCAATGGTCTTGCTATATTATGTTCAATGGTCTCTCTATATTATGTTCAATGGTCTTCCTATATTATGTTCAATGGTCTCTCTATATTACGTTCAATGGTCTCCCTATATTATGTTCAATGGTCTCCCTATATTATGTTCAATGGTCTTCCTATATTATGTTCAATGTTCTCTCTATATTATGTTCAATGGTCTCCCTATATTATGTTCAATGGTCTCTCTATATTATGTTCAACGGTCTCTCTATATTATGTTCAATGGTCTCCCTATATTATGTTCAATGGTCTCTCTATATTATGTTCAATGGTCTTCCTATATTATGTTCAATGGTCTCCCTATATTATGTTCAATTGTTCCCCTATATTATGTTCAATGGTCTCTCTATATTATGATCAATGGTCTCTCTATATTATGTTCAGTGGTCTCTCTATATTATGTTCAATGGTCTTCCTATATTAAGTTCAATGGTCCTCCTATATTATGTTCAATGGTCTTCCAATATTATGTTCAATGGTCTCCCTATATTATGTTCAATGGTCTCTCTATATTATGTTCAATGGTCTCCCTATATTATGTTCAATGGTCTTCCTATATTATGTTCAATGGTCTCTCTATATTATGTTCAATGGTCTTCCTATATTATGTTCAATGGTCTCTCTATATTATGTTCAATGGTCTCCCTATATTATGTTCAATGGTATCCCTATATTATGTTCAATGGTCTTCCTATATTATGTTCAATGGTCTCTCTATATTATGTTCAATGGTCTCCCTATATTATGTTCAATGGTCTTCCTATATTATGTTCAATGGTCTCTCTATATTATGTTCAATGGTCTTCCTATATTATGTTCAATGGTCTCTCTATATTATGTTCAATGGTCTCCCTATATTATGTTCAATGGTCTCCCTACATTATGTTCAATGGTCTCCCTATATTATGTTCAATGGTCTCCCTACATTATGTTCAATGGTCTCCCTCTATTATGTTCAATGGTATCCATATATTATATTCAATGGTCTCCCTATATTATGTTCAATTGTCTTCTTATATTATGTTCAATGGTCTCCCTATATTATGTTCAATGGTCTCCCTATATTATGTTCAATGGTATCCATATATTATATTCAATGGTCTCCCTATATTATGTTCAATTGTCTTCTTATATTATGTTCAATGGTCTCCCTATATTATGTTCAATGGTCTCCCTATATTATGTTCAATGGTCTCCCTACATTATGTTCAATGGTCTCCCTACATTATGTTCAATGGTCTCCCTATATTATGTTCAATTTTCTCCCTATATTTTGTGCAATGGTCTCCCTATATTATGTTCAATTGTCTCCCTACATTATGTTCAATGGTCTCCCTATAATATGTTCAATGTTATCCTTATATTATGTTCAATGGTCTCCTTATCCCCTCCAATGCTCGCACTAACCCCTCCGATCCTCTCCCTTACCCATACAATGTCCCCTATCCCCTTCAATGGCCTCCGTAGCCCCTTCAATCCTCTCATTACCCCTACAATGTCTCCTATCCACTCCAATCTTCTCCCTAACCCTTAAAATATCCCCTATCCCCTTCATTGCCCTCCGTAACCCCTCCAATCCTCCCCCCACTCCCTCTTCCCCTCCGTGAACGGGCACTTAGCAAGGTGTCGCCCCTGTTAATACGGTCCTCCTATATTTATGTTCCAATTTCCTAGCACGATACGGGAGAGGGGGGCAAGAGTCTATAGGCAAAAGGAGGGAAGGGGGGAGAAGGAGGAAGGGGAGATGATGGGGGAGGAGGGAAGGGGAGCTGGTGAGGGAGGGGAGGGGAGGGAGAGCCGAGATTGAATGGATATGGGACGAGGGGAGAGATAAGAAGGAATGAAGGGAGAATAACGTGGAGAACAGGGAGATGGTCTAGGTGAAATGGAACTATGATGGGAGATGGAATTGGTGGAGAGCAGAGATTGACTGGATACAGAGTGAGAGAAGGGAGAAGAAGGGTTTAGCAGATAGTAAACACTGAATGGGAGACCAGTAGAATACTGTATGTAATATGGGATGGGAAGAGAAGTGCTATAAGTAAGGAAGTCGAATGGGAGGAAAGGAGTGATTGGATAAATATGGGATGGGAGAAGAGAGAAGAAAAGATAAGGGATGGAAGGTCAGAAGAATATTTTAAGTGATATAGGATGGGAAGAGAAGACGAGATGAGATGAAATTGGGGATATGGGATAGTAGAGAATGAGAGACAGCCTGGATATGGGATGAGACAGAACAATTGGTAAGGATGGAAGGTGTACATATGGAATAAGAGAAGGCGAGGGAGGTGGACAACATACAATTAGGATATGGGAAGGAAGGAAAGGAGAGAGTGAAAAGATATGGGGGGAGAGGATACATGGGTAGGAGTAATTAGGAGAGAATATGGAGTTGGAGGAGAAAAGAGATTGCATGTGATATGGAATTGACCCCATGCAACTTTCAGGCTATAAGGAATTTGGAGCCATAAACATTGATATTAAACAAAAATGCAATAATAATGTAGGTTTTTGATGGATGGCAAGTATGTTGAATTTGGTTTTGTGTATATGTAAATGCACTACAATCGTATTATGGTTGCCAATTTTGCTAAATATCGATGTCTACAGTTCCAACTTTCAAATGGAACAAAACTCGTAAGTGGAAAATTGCTTGAAACAACGACAATGTGGGCAGAGAGGATGTGTGTGTGTGAGAGAGAGAGAGAGAGAGCGCTTGAGTGTGTGCTTATGCCATATGTGTGTATCGAGCAAGCTCAAAGTAAAGTCAATATAATAAACTTGTTTTAAATAAAACTTAAAGGGGGCTATTAATTGAACAAATTTATGTGTTTATCCTTGCAATTTATGTTGTTAGGCAGCAGGTAATTATAGGTTATATACTGCAGTACAAAATACACTAATATTTCAAATGAATTATATTATTAACTTATCATAATACAGTGTATATAAAATTATATATATATATATATATATATATATATATATATATATATATATATATATATATATATATATATATATATATATATATACAGTATATATATATACTGTATACAGGATATAGAGTATATATAAGTAAAGCTTTTTTGAAAGATGGGGACAAAGTTAACCCTTTTAGTACGCTAGTATTTCATTGTTCTGGTTTATTATACACAATGCCAAGGGACTGGAGTTCTCGAAAAGAGGGTCCAGTCCTTCGCGATTCTTGACTTGCAGTGTGCTGGCTTGATAATCCAATAGGGTTGATAGCCTCTGAAGTTCTATTTTAACTAATACACAATGCAACTTGGTTGAGCCCGAGAACTTTCAGTCTTCTACTGTATTTCTCACTTCTCCGCCTGTTCTTCCTCTGTCCAATTGCTCTTCTTTCCTATTTTACTCCAGCCATCTGGTCTGGTATACACAATGGAGCAACTTGGTTGAACCCAAGTACTTTTATCTTTTACTGTACTTCTCATTTGTCAACTTATTCTTTCTCTATCCAAAAACTCTCTACTCTCCTACTTTTGTATAGCCATCTGATCCGCTTTACACAATTTCAATCAGCTTAGGAGTTATCTACAATTGTAGTAATTAACAATAATAATTGTTGTTTTGTATGTACTAAATCTGTGATTAAATTAAATTATAATGTAATGGCATTAAAACATGAACATACCACCAACATATTATATACACAATGATATACGATTCAAAAACACTCTCCCCCCCCCCCTTTCTGTTATCTCTGACACTGATCTCATTGATGGGTAACGTCTGTTGCTTGTGTTGCCATACAACAGTTCTCTTTGTTTACATGTCTTCCATACTCCATTGAGCACAGATGATAAATGAAGGGGAAAGTGTTTTATACATTCTTTAAATAGCTTTTTTTCTAGTTTTATCAGTTGTTGGTATTTTTCTTGTTTTTTAATTCCACCACATCAATAAATGAAACACAGAGAGAATAGAGACCAAACATCAATGATTTATTTTTATTAATAATGGAGATGGCTAAATAGACATAGACATACCGGTATATACATATAGAGATTAAAATATAATTGTTGTTCTTGGTGCCATTCTGTGTTATGCACTGGAGGTATCATAATACATGGACATTATAGAACTTATCTACCCAGACATATTGATTTGTTATTAGGTATGTTTGGGTGAAAAGTCGTGTATGGGACTGTCGTGCATAGTGTCGTCAGCTATCAGCCGTCGTCATGCCGCCGTCGCAAATCAGTTGTCGCGAGCCGTGTCCCGATTTTGACCAGTTAAATCTTAATTGTGTAGCCCATAGTGACCTGTTGTCATACAGCGTGGCGTTGCTGTAGGTCCTTCATCAATCGTCGTGGCACCGTCATTACACCGTCGTCACACCCTGATATCGTGGCATTTTCAAACCCCGAGGTACACCGATGTTCAGCTTTGGGTTTGTCGTGACTGTATGAAAGAACCTAAAGCTTATGTCCGGAGGTAGAGTTGAAACATATGAAAATAAAAACATCTATTACAAAGAATATTCATTACTTCCCCCATTACGTTTGCACTTACTATTTCTGACACCCATGTCGCCTATTTACATATTCACATTTGTTCTCTGCTTCCTACTAAAACAACTCTCCATTCCAGGTTACACTAATGTTCGTAGTGAGTCATAAATTACGCGTGTCCGTAGTAATGGGTTGCTCCGGGGAAAACACGGTGTCCAGATTAAGAATTAAGTGCGCGAATAATTATTAGATAGGACAGAACAATAATATACGGATTATTTGTGTTTATAATTACTGGGAATGTGGTGGTTTGTATCTAGCTTGTGTTTGTTCTAGCTCTAGCGCTCTCTCTCTCTCTCTCTCTCTCTCTCTCTAGGGTAATGCATACTTGCCCATATGTAAAGAGGAACATACACACACACACACTCTCTCTCTGTACATGGTATTTAAATAAACTCCTTTCTCTCCTGCGGAATGCATACTTTCCCACATTTAAAGAAAACACACACACACACACACACCACACACACCTACCTTTCATTCATATGGTACTTAAATTATCATCTGGGTGTTTAATATTTCTTACTGCCACAATGGCCACCCGAGTAGGGTTTGTCTGTCAAATATTCATAATGTTAACAAAAGATAGATAGATAGATAGATAGATAGATAGATAGATAGATAGATAGATAGATAAATACAATATAGATAGATAGAAATATAGATAGATAGACATAGCTAGATAGGTAGATATATAGATAGATAACTGTAGGAGTCTATGTAACAAAATGAACGAACTTAGAGCCCTTGTTAGCAAAGAAAATATAGACATAATAGCGCTAACTGAAACGTGGATTAATACAGAAACCAGGCATTTTTTATCAGAATTTGATATACCAGGATATAGTTTGTTTAAATATGACCGAACAAGTAAGAGGGGTGGCGGTATAGCAGTATTTGTCAGGAGTACATTAAAAAGCTGTATTAAATCAGGTATTAGACTAAATAACGATAATGAAAGTGTTTGGTAGAGGTTAACGAAGGTAGTGAGACCATAGTTGTTGGAGTTATGTATAGACCGCCAACTATGAGTAGAAATGACGGAACGTCATTATGGGAGGAAATTAAAATGGCATCAAGGTTTAGCAATGTGTGCATTATGGGGGATTTTAATTTTCCGAATATAGATTGGCAGCATCAAATAGGAGACTCTGATTCTGAGGAGTTTATAGAGGTAGTACAAGATAGTTTTTTATTTCAATTCATAGATACGCCGACTAGAGGTAATAATATTCTCGATTTAGTTTTCAGTAACAATGAACATATGGTAAATAATGTAGAGATAGGGGACCACCTAGGAAATAGTGACCACAATTCTGTGTATTTTAATATACAATGGAAAGGTAATACCAGAGAGAATACAACATTAATACCTGACTTTAGAAAAGCCAATTATGGTGGGTTAAGAAGAGCCCTATTAGCCGACCCTATGGTCAAAAAATTAAGTCGATCCAGGTGTCCAAATGAGTGTACCCCTTCTCAGGCACCTGTCATCTTAAGTCAGGAAGAGACGTCAACCTTGGTAGATACATACGATAATTTTATCAAGTCAGTATTCAATGCACAAAATAAATACATCCCCAAAAGAAAATTTAGATCAACACAGAACCAACCCAAATGGATGAATAATAGACTATTAGATCTTCTAGGACAAAAGAAAGGAATATATAGAAAAATTAGGAAAGGCGAAATTCACCTACTTGCTTACTATCAGAATCTATCAAGACAGGTAAAAAAGGATATTAGGAAAGAAAAAAAGAAATTATGAAATTAAGGTTGCCAATGACTCAAAAACTAATCCTAAAGCTTTTTACCAACTATATAAATCCAAGGTTAGAGATGTAATTGGTCCCCTTAAAACTTCGATAGGAGAAATGACAGAAAATGATTTAGAAATGTGCAGTACATTAAATAGTCAATTTCTTTCCGTTTTCACTAATGAAAATTTGGCACAGTTTCCAGAAGTCCGTAAGGTATATAGCGATAGTATAGAAAATAGGTTAAGTACGGTTACTATAAGTAGAAATGATGTGCTTAAGGAAATTGACAGACTGAAACCTCATAAATCGCCTGGTCCTGATGAGGTATATCCCAGAGTATTAAAAGAATGTAGGGATGAGTTAAGTTACCCATTAACATTTTTATTTAACAAGTCATTGGAGACAGGTATAGTTCCAGAAGCTTGGAAGCTTGCAAACGTAGTTCCGATCTTCAAAAAAGGTGACAAATCAATAGCATCCAATTACCGTCCCATTAGTCTTACATCAATCATAGGAAAGCTACTAGAGTCAATTATTGCTAGTAAAATTAGAAACCACTTAGATACATTTAATTTAATAAATTCTTCTCAGCATGGATTCACTCAGGGACGTTCTTGCCTTACTAATTTGCTTAGTTTTTTCTCAGAGGTATATGAAGCATTAGATAATGACAAGTCATATGATATAATATATTTAGATTTCAGTAAAGCTTTCGACAGAGTCCCCCATGAGAGATTGATGAGAAAGGTTGAGGCGCATGGAATAGGTGGGGCGTTGTTGGGATGGATTAGGTCATGGCTAATTGGTAGGAAGCAGAGAGTCAGCATAAATGGTACGAAGTCAGAATGGGGAGCAGTCAAAAGTGGTGTCCCCCAGGGATCTGTATTAGGTCCTCTGTTGTTTGTTATATACATAAATGACCTTGATTTAGGTATAACTAGTAGGATAAGTAAATTTGCAGACGATACCAAAATGGGGGAGAACAATTGATTCAGATAGAGATATAGAGTGCCTCCAAAGGGATCTAGATACCTTACACGAATGGTCAGTAAATTGGCAGATGAAGTTTAACATTGACAAATGCAAGGTATTAAAGATAGGGAAGATGCATACAAATGTTAAATATAAACTAGCTAATGTGGAATTAGAAAACTCGAATTGTGAGAAAGATCTAGGTGTGTTTGTTAGCAATGATTTGAAGCCTAGACAACAGTGTATAAGCGTTCGAAACAAGGCAAACAGGATTCTCGGGTTCATCTCTAGGAGTGTGAGTAACAGAACTGCTGATGTTATCTTAAAACTTTACTTGTCATTAGTGAGACCCCATATGGATTATGCTGTTCAATTTTGGTGTCCTTATTACAGAATGGACATAGATTCATTGGAGAGAGTACAACGTAGAATGACAAAAATGATCCATAATATTAGAAATCTTCCATATAAAGAAAGGTTGAAGAAATTAGGCTTACATTCGTTAGAGAGACGCAGAGTTAGAGGGGATATGATAGAGGTGTTCAAGTGGTTTTGTGGGATTAACAAAGGGGACATGACAAATGTACTAAAGCTCAGTGATAGCGAAAGAACTCGTACCAATGGTTTCAAATTAGATAAATTTCGTTTCAGAAAAGATATAGGCAAATATTGGTTTGGTAACAGAGTTGTAGATGGGTGGAATGGACTACCAAGTGCTATAGTGGGATTAAAAACGATAGGGAGCTTTAAGATAAAATTGGATAAGCATATGGACGAGAAGGGTTGGGTGTGAAGGGGGATCAGCAGGGTTGGGCCAATCAGCGCTCTGCAGACCCCCGTAATCCTGCGTTAATCTCTAACCGTTTTGGTAAGATGATCCTCAGGGTATTAGAGTGTTGAGCCTATAATTGGGCTTTGTAATTGGGGTTGTGTGGGACAGGGATCTGCCTTGCTTAGGCCAATCGGCTTTCTGCAGACTCCCATTTTCTTATGTTCTTATGTTCTTATAAATATATAAATAGATACATAGATTATATCATTCTATTTTAATTCCTTTATTTCATAAACAAACTTCATACTAAACTATTTACATACAGAAAATGGATAATATAATTGTAATATTTACATTAAACTTTAAGACTATTCTTTACCACTCTCTGGTCCGGCGTCCTGTGGGTTACAATGATATTTTGCTTACTTATTATTGAGGATTTTGTATTTGCTATTTGCGTGCAATGAATATTATTGTTTGTCTTCTGGGCTAACAAAAACACCTTTCCAGACTCTCTTCATGCTAAAAAAAAAATGCCCACCTAGGTGTCAAGCTAACCGTATTCATTTTTTTTTTTTTTTTTTTTTTTTTTTTTTTTTTTTTTTTTAGATAAAATAATGTCCAGGCTGATGGCCATATTCGTTTTAAGATTCAGGCTCGCTAGCACTCGTCCTGAAAAAATCGACACTTGCATGGGGTGAAGCATCTTATTATCGCCAAACTAATGGGATAAAAATGGGAGGCCCTAAAAAATCTCATCCGAATCAAATAGGGTTTAAAATGGTTGGCTCACTGTATTGTATATAGATTATTCTTGAATGTATTGCCTCTAAATAATTTCCCAAACAGTGTTGAATACCATATTCATTTAGCTGTACATTGTTTACGTCTATACTCTGTTCATTATAGGTAGGCCAGAGACCCCGACCCCAACCTCTCATAGCTAAAAAATAACTTCAGTAATTGAGCTGTTGTTTGTACCCTTTCGAAAAGAGTCAACCGTAAAACAAATGTGGGAAATTACAACCTGTTTGCCTCAGCCCTTACCGAGGTACAAGAGGTTAGAATTAAGATGTCTGGCTTAATCATAGTGAACAGACTATAGTATTATGAATGAATTATTATTGATATAGGAAAGACTATAATATTATATTACCAAGGATTACAAAAATATTCCTTTATGCAAACCAAATTTGTTGCCAGTATATATAATGGTTAAGTGTAGTGTGTGTGTTATATATTGGTTTTATTATTATTATTTTTTATTTATTTATTTATTTATTTATTTTTTTTTGGGGGGGGGGTTACGGAACTCCTTCTCCCTCATGTTCAACCCCATTAGTTTTTAAGACATTCGCCCCATTAATTTGGCGAGTTCATGACTTTTCGTACCATGTCAATTATCTCCTAGTGAGATACAGTCTGTCTGTAATTTAGGAGGAGGGGCATTCTAAATACCGAAAATGCACAAATATGCCTCAAAGAGATCTTGGGGGTATTTATTTAATCTTATTACAGGTCTAGGGAGAAAAATTATACGATATATATATATATAATAAGCAAACAGATAGATATATATATATATAAATAAATAAACAAATAAATAAATAAAAAAATACATCCCTTTAAAGGCCATCAGGCAAGCCAAAGTACAAGTGTTATACAGTAGTTATTTTCCCAATATTTCAAGTTCACTGTTATTTTTGTTCGTGCTTTACTGCTTTATGATATTCACTGGAGAAAGGCTTAGAAGATATATCAATTATTTCCTGTTAAAAAATAAACATAATTCTGGCAATAGGCAATATAGATCTGAAAGAATTTAGTAAACATATGTTAATCAACTTTAGCATATTGAGAATCATGACGTGTTTTGACAGTTTATTTTGGCTATCATTAAACGATGTATTCATCTTAGGAAGGATCTGTGTGATTAAATGAGCAAAGATACTCTCATTTAACCCTCTGACTTCCTTAATTATGTCCTTCCTAATCTAAACAAAATCGTCCAATGATAGCCAGAATAAACTAGTGAGTGCGTCATGATCCTCAAATTAATAATAGTGTTTTGACCATTGAACATTTCTTTTTGACTGACCTTCGTTTTGACTAAATGGATATATGTGTGAAACTTGGTAAAATTCTATGAAAAGGTAGGAGTTTCCGAATGGACGATGACGATAGACGACAGCCGACGACGGCAATTATATTTAGCTGACTGGTGGTGCACGAGACCACTTTGCTTATGCAGAATTGATAAAATGAAATACATTAATAGATTAAAATGTATAGTACAAAACTATAGGTAGACACTATAGGTAGGGTAGTTGCACGGTAGGTACAGTGGGTAACAAGGTTGATAGATAGATATATAGTTATAATATAGGTAGAAAGATGGATATATAGAAAGGCAGAATATAACTGTATTTATTTAACTGGTCTTGTTTGTCATTGTATTATTATCCACACGATCACGACGATATAGAGATTGTTAGAATTATATTGTTCAAGTTTGCATATTGCTGGTAATCATGCATAAGTAATAGCAACATACACACGCACAATCAGACACACAAGACACACACACACGCACGCACACACACATACACACACACACACTCAACAGATCGCCGCGCCAAGGGAAAATGAAGGATTTCCATAAATATGAGGAGACGGTGACAGGGAGGAATATGTTGTATATGTTGTACTGCCTCTCTCTCTCTCTCTCTCTCTCTCTCTCTCTCTCTCTCTCTCTCTCTCTCTCTCTCTCTCTCTCTCTCTCTCTCTCTCAAAGATATGTATATATATATGAGAGAGAGAGGGGGAGAGGGGGCATTATTCAAGTATTATATGTGTGCATAGCCACTCGTAAAACATAATGGGAATTCTTTATACATTAGTTATTATCTACTAACATAATTAAATCACACGTAATGTATAAACACAATGCCCACATTAGCATTACAGGATGAGCACTAACACACGCAGCCCTCACACTGATAATATATATCATCACAGTCATGTTCACTCATATTACACCTTTCTATGCCATTCCTGTCCTTTTATCTTTATTATGGCTATCATTAGTCAGTTTTAAAATGCCCTCCAGCAATGAACAGGGTGCGAACTATCTCACTTAACTCCTTTTACTACTACAGAACTGCACAAAAACATCCAAATATAGCGAGATTATTATACAAAACTCATCCACGGTACAGAAGGGGTTATTCATAATATTATTAATTTCACCATTATCGCGATCAAAATTATCATCACCATTATTATCGGCACTGTTTTGAGATACATAATTTGATCCTTGAGGATTGTGACGCAATTAGACATATTAGTTTGGCTATCATTAGACAATTTTATGCAACTTAGGAAGGATATCATGTAATGAAAGGGGTAAATACAATCTCAATTACATTTTTAGGCATTTTTATGCTGAATCAAATTTGTTAATGATAGCCAGAATAACCTGTCAAAACGCTTCATGATCGTGAAAGAGTTAGCATGAGCACTTAACAATATCTTCATCATCATCATCAACACTAAAACATTTCTTTATTTAATCACATCAACCCATTCACTGCCGGTGACGTCCTTTTCATCATATTTTAGACACTATTAAACGATTATATTCAGCTTAGAAAGGATCTGTGGTAGCTCAGAGGATTAAATGAGACAGTCTGCAGCCTTTTAAATGTTAGAAGTCCTACCTAATCATCTAAAAGTAGCCAAATATAATAAACAACTATGTCAACGGTGCTGAATGGGTTAATACCATGGTTGCCACAACTATGTCAACGGTGCTGAATGGGTTAATACCATGGTTGCCACAACTATGTCAACGGTGCTGAATGGGTTAATACCATGGTTGCCACAAACTATGTCAACGGTGCTGAATTGGGTTAATACCATGGTTGCCACAACTATGTCAACGGTGCTGAATGGGTTAATACCATGGTTGCCACAACTATGTCAACGGTGCTGAATGGGTTAATACCATGGTTGCCACAACTATGTCAACGGTGCTGAATGGGTTAATACCATGGTTGCCACAACTATGTCAACGGTGCTGAATGGGTTAATACCATGGTTGCCACAACTATGTCAACGGTGCTGAATGGGTTAATACCATGGTTGCCACAACTATGTCAACGGTGCTGAATGGGTTAATACCATGGTTGCCACAACTATGTCAACGGTGCTGAATGGGTTAATACCATGGTTGCCACAACTATGTCAACGGTGCTGAATGGGTTAATACCATGGTTGCCACAACTATGTCAACGGTGCTGAATGGGTTAATACCATGGTTGCCACAACTATGTCAACGGTGCTGAATGGGTTAATACCATGGTTGCCACAACTATGTCAACGGTGCTGAATGGGTTAATACCATGGTTGCCACAACTATGTCAACGGTGCTGAATGGGTTAATACCATGGTTGCCACAACTATGTCAACGGTGCTGAATGGGTTAATACCATGGTTGCCACAACTATGTCAACGGTGCTGAATGGGTTAATACCATGGTTGCCACAACTATGTCAACGGTGCTGAATGGGTTAATACCATGGTTGCCACAACTATGTCAACGGTGCTGAATGGGTTAATACCATGGTTGCCACAACTATGTCAACGGTGCTGAATGGGTTAATACCATGGTTGCCACAATAATGTCGACCATATAATATTAACCATCATGCTCACACTTGTAACTATCATATATTAACCATCATGTTCACACTTGTAACTATCATATATTTTATTCTCTTAAGGGGGATCACCGGCTTTTTTTTATCTATCTCTCCTTTTCTCTCTTTCCCTGGCTTGTATCCATTCGGCCCCGTTCAGCCAACTGTTTTAAGACGTTTATCACCATCCAGGTGTCGATATCTTCCCTGCGAGTGATAGCGAACCAGCATTGTATGGAGGAATGCGGTTTCGCCGGAGACATTTTTCTATCGAAAAATGTAAAAATTTAGGTTGCTGTCAAAACTAAAAATGTAATATATGCTGGCTCGCTACCGCTCGCCAGGAAAACATTGACACCTGGATGGGGGTAAACGTCTTAAAACAGTAGGCTGAATGGGGCCGAATGGATACAAGCCAAAGAGAGAGGGAAAGAAAGAGAAAAAAAGCGAGGTGGGTTCCCATAAGGGAGTATATTTTCTTCTGGCCCCCTTTCCTCCCGCTTGTTCAGCCTCATTAGTGTTAAGATCATTTTAAGACGTTGTCCCCACTAGTTTGGTGATTTTAAGAGTTTTCGCCCATATCTTTGCCAATATTTATACTCTTCGTGTCATTTAGGTGTCAATTGTTTTCATGGTGAGTGATAGCGAGCCAGTAACTCGAAGGAACCGGCTTTCGGACGGGACATTTTTCTATCGAAAAATTTACAAATTTTTCTCGGAGGGGGCTCTTTGGAGTATTTATTTAAGCTTAATGGAGGTCGAAGAAGAAAAAACAATTAATTAAATAATATATAAATAAATTAATAAATAGATAAATAGATTTATGAAAATTATAAACAAAATATTATAATCCGATTTCTCCCGTAAATCAAACATCTAACCTAACCTAACCTAACTTAACCTTATAACGTATAGCCAATAGCACATTCATTTATATATACACAGCATCCGTATTAATCGTAACCTTATTCAACCTAACATAAACTATTAAACCTATTTAAAGGGGAATGTTATACGTTGTGGTATATTAATGTATATATATTTATATATTTATATTTAGTTTCCTCGCTAGACGTCCATCAAGTTTTAAGAAAACCACCCCCTAGACCCCACCTTCGAGATCATTGTGTACATTTTTTGGTAGAAAAACGTCCCGGCTGAAGGCCGGTTCCTCCTTAAATTACAGGCTCGCTATCGCTCGCCTGGAAAAAATCGACACCTAAATGGCACGAAAGGTCCTAATATTGACAAATAAATATGGTGAAAGGTCTAAAAATCGCCAAACTAATGGAACGAACGTCATAAAATCTCAAAAACCTAAAGGGCTGAACATAAGGGAGAAGGGAGTTCATAAAAAAACTACCTTCCACTTAACCTATTGAATATCAACCTGAACTAACACTAAATCCGACAAATAATTTATCCGAGGACAAACACAAACTAATGCCAACCTTCAGAATGCTCCACTGACCATAATATCAAGTGTTATTTCTTAAGGGGGGTCATCGTTTTTTGTATATCTTTCTCTCCCTTTCTCTCTTTCCCTGGCTTGTATCCATTCGGCCCCATTCAGCCAACTGTTTTAAGACGTTTATCCCCATCCAGGTGTCGATTTCTTCCTGGCGAGCGATAGCGAGCCAGCATTGTGTGGAGAATTCCGGCTTCGCCGGAGACATTTTTCTATCAAAAAATGTAGAAATTTAGCTTACTGTCACAACAAAAATATATATATATGCTGGCTCGCTACCGCTCGCCAGGAAAATATTGACACATGGATGGGGGTAAACGTCTTAAAACAGTAGGCTGAATGGGGCCGAATGGATACAAGTCAAAGAGAGAGGGAGAGAAAGATAAAAAAAAGCGAGGTAGGCTTCCTTAAAGATAATATAATTATAGATTGACTAAAAATATATATATATGCCAATTTCCGTATATAAGCATCAGTCCCGAGGAATAGTGACGGACATATTCATTATATATATAAGCATCAGTCCCGAGGAATAGTGACGGACATATTCATTATATATATAAGCATCAGTCCCGAGGAATAGTGACGGACATATTCATTATATATATAAGCATCAGTCCCGAGGAATAGTGACGGACATATTCATTATATATATAAGCATCAGTCCCGAGGAATAGTGACGGACATATTCATTATATATATAAGCATCAGTCCCGAGGAATAGTGACGGACATATTCATTATATATATAAGCATCAGTCCCGAGGAATAGTGACGGACATATTCATTATATATATAAGCATCAGTCCCGAGGAATAGTGACGGACATATTCATTATATATATAAGCATCAGTCCCGAGGAATAGTGACGGACATATTCATTATATATATAAGCATCAGTCCCGAGGAATAGTGACGGACATATTCATTATATTCTGTCAACTATTAGAAGATTTTATTCAGCTTAGGTAGGACAGATGGTAATGAAAAGGCTACGTACTATCTCATTTAATCCTTTGAGCTACCACAGAGCCTTCATAAACTGAATAATATTGTCTAATTGTGTTCAGAATATGATGAAAAGTAGGTCACCGATACTGAATGGGTAAACAGAATTATCAGCTAATTATATATATATATTACATTTTAGAAAACACATAAAATTAAATTCATCATACTTTCTATTTATCAGAAACATACATTATAATTGTGTACCTATTTCATATCGATGTTTACGGTTCCAACTTCCTTATAACCTGCAACTCCCAAGTGGTCAATTACATGCAGATAACAATCGCCCTTTCGTGATACTAAAATCTATGAATACCGAAATCCTTTCTGCTTATGCCAAACAATGATAATTGCTTTAAAAAACGATCTGATAGCATTTTGATATAAATGTCAGTCTTTATTGCTTTTCACTCACACACAGACACACATGCAGATATGCACACATGCAAACACAAACACACACATTCATACATACAGACAGACACGCGAAAAAAACTCATACACACATGCAAACACACACACACACACACACCCCAATCAACACACATACACGCACACTTCAGTTTGATATTATTAATTACTGTTAATCTAAATATCTCTCTCCCATCCATCTACCTACCTTTTTCTCTCAGCATTCTCTTTGTTCTAACTTCAACATATACCCAGACCCGCAGGCACCAAACACGAGGCAGCAAACGTACAGGAAAAACACCAACGAATATCAGGAACACTAAAATATTAAAACGAGCGAGAGCTGTAGAAGGTCAGCCACTCCCCGCACACCTCCCCCCTCGCTAGACTATGCTGTAAGTGGCATGTTATAAGTGGTATACGAATAGTGGGTGATGAGAACAGGTCGGATTATACGTGATGGTGGTGGTAGGAGGGGTGGGGGAGGGGGGGTCTAGCTAAGTGGAAGAGGCGACGTTTGGCATTAGTGTTTTGGTTTGATCTTTGTCTGTGAGAAACTGAGTGCTAGTGTTTTTAATTGTTGTTGTTGGTGGTGATGGTGAATATGTTGTTGTTGTTGTTGGTGGTGATGTATTTTGTGTTGTTGTTGGTGGTGGTGGTGGTGGTATATTTGTTGTAGTTGTTGGTGGTGGTGTAATTGTTGTTGTTGTTGGTGGTGGTGGTGATTGTTTATTTGTTGTTGTTGTTGGTGTATTTGTTGTTGTTGATGTTGTCGTTGCCTAAGCTGCCTGGCCGAACAGCCCTGAGTCCTTAAGGAAGGCCATGGCCACGGTCGGGCTTTCCCACAGAGCTCTCAAAGAGTGTAAATTGTGTTGTTGGCGTAAGTAGTTGTGTGAAATGCAGTCTTCTATGATGTGTTTAATGGTATGGGGTGCTGTGTTACAACCCGGGCAAGTGTCGACGACGGAGTCATCCAGTCTCTTCTGATAGCTCAGAAGAGCTGGATGGTGTCCGCATCTCAGCCTGGCCAGGTGGACTCTGTCCTCGCGAGGAAGGGAGGATTCAGAAGGATGGATTTCGGGAGGTCGTGCTTGCAGCTGCATGTTGTCTATGAGTGAGTGGATGGAACGGCGAGTGATATGAGTATGGATGTGCTTCCGGAAGTTGGTTTGGGGTGGGCAGGGAGGGAGAGAAGACAGTATTTGTGTGTGATAGCGTGTGCTGGGTGTTGTTTTGATATTCCTTGGTGTCTGTGGGTGTGTTGCCATGTAGTGTAGTGGGTGGTGTTGATTCGTGGAGGCTGCTGCCAGGAATTGTGTGCCTCTCATGTCTAGATGATCTTTGACTTTGAGGACTGGTTTCTTGATGTAGGTGATCTGTGGGTGTCGTAGCTTTGCATCCTGTGATGATTTTCAGGGCTTTATTTTGAATAGTCTGTAAGGTCTTATGATGTGTTTCAGCTAGGTTAGAAGCCCAGGCCGGGCTTGCGTATTCCATAACTGATCTTATGTATTGTTTGTAGACTGTGGTGGTGGTTTCTTTGTTGTGTCCAAATTTTGTTTGGGCAAGTGATCTGAGGGCGTTAAGTCTGGGTGTCAGTTTCTTTTTCGTGTTTGTGGTGTGCTGTTTGAATGTCATTTGGGTGTCGTATGTTACTCCTACGATTTAGTGTGTGTGTGTGTGTGTGTTAGGGGTGTGTTGTTGATGTTGAGTCCCGGGACGTAATCGTGCTCTCCTGTCCAGCTTGTGAGGAGGGTTGCAGTGGATTTAGCTGGGGCTAAATTGAGTCTGTTTGTAGTGCACCATTCATGTAATGTGTCGAGATAGTCTTGAAGGAGTCTTGTTGCTGTGTCTGGGTTTTGGTGCATGCTTGTGAGTGTTATGTCGTCTGCGTAGGAGGCTATGGTTATTTGGGGTGAATTTGGTGTATTTATATCATGCATGTACAGATTGAAGAGTGCGGGCGACAGGACGGATCCTTGCGGGACTCCGTTTGGGAAATTTCTAATGCTAGATGACTGACCGGCAAAAGATATGTGTGCACATCTGCCTGCTAAGAAGTTGGCCAGCCATCTTTTTGTGTTGTTGTGCATGTTTATGTTGTAGATTTTGTTTGTTAGGTTGTGGCGGGGGATGGCATCGAAGGCTTTACTAATGTCGAGTGTGGCAAGTACTGATCTGTGTGGTGGTCTAGCTGAGTTGATGCCGTCAAAAACTCTTTGTGTAAGGTCTGTAAGAAGATTGTTTGTGGAGTGCAATGGCCTGAAGCCGTGTTGTGATGGAGAAAGGGGTAAGTCAGGTGTCATCAGTTGTAGTACAAGGCGCTCTATGACTTTGGAGGGGGTGCAAAGGAGTGTGATAGGGCGGTGTGAGGAGGGTAGCGTGGGGTCTTTGTTAGGTTTGGGGAATGTGATGATGATACCATGCTTCCAGATGTCTGGTATTGTGTTGTGTGTGAGTAGCTGTAGTTTGATATGTTAGTGAGTGCTTGTATGCCTTGTGGTCCCAGGTGTCTGAGGTGAATGTTGCTTATGTTGTCTAGGCCACAGGCGGGTGACAGCTTGAGATTGTTGATGATATGCTTTGTCTGGTTGTTGGTGAAGGGTATATAGTCAGGGTCTGTGGGGAATTGTCTTTTTAGTCGGATGACACGTCGGTCGTCTTTGTGGGGTTTTAAGTGACTGACATGAGAGAAGTGATTGATGAGAGTGTTTGATTGTTGTTTACGTGAAGGAGTAGAGTCTGTTGTTGTGATTGCAGCATGTGATTGTGTTGTGTTTCTGTTGGAAAGTGTGATGCTGTTTAGTGTTTTGTAGAGTTTTTTGGGGTTTGTTTTGTGACCGAGTGTTTGTAGAAAGTTATTCCAATTTAGTGTTTGTTGTTCTTGTATTTTGTTGTTAATCTGGATGTTGAGTGCTTGAATGTTTTGATTGATGTCTTGTGTGTGGGGTGCTGGGGAGTGTTTCAGTGTGTCGCGTTGTATGATGAGGTTTTGAATTTCTGGTGAGAAGTTGGAGTTGTGTTTTTTTATGTTACCTCTTGGAATGTGTTTCTTGTCGGCGTTTTGGATAGTCGTGTTGAATGTGTTGAATGGAGTATTTGTTGCTGTTGGTGGTGGTGGTGGTGTATTTGTTGTTGTTGTTGGTTGTGGTGTATTTTTTGTTGGTGGTGGTGGTGTACTTGTTGTTGTTGGTGGTGGTGGTGTATTTGTTGTTGGTGGTGGTACATTTTGTTGATTGTGAAGGTGGTGATGGTGGTAATAGTCGTGTACTTTGTTTTTGTTGTTGTTGGTAGCGGTTAATTTTGTTGTTGTAAAGAGGGGGGAGGGGGTGAATATGTTGTTTGAGATGGCGGCGATTTATTTGTTAGTGTTGATAATAGTAGTAGTTTAAGCTTAATGTCTTTATTTGATAACATGCATACAATAAGTATATACTGTATATAGTACATTACATATCTTATAAAATAGGGCATTATAGGTGGGATTTATATTAGTGGTAATAGTAAGGGAATTATGTTGTTGATGATGTTGTTGTTGATATTGTTGGGGTATTTATTGCTGTTGGTGATAGTGTGTATTTATGTTTACTGTTGTTTTTGTGTTGCTGTGGTTGATGATGGTGGTGTTAGTGGTAGTAATGGTGGTGGTGGTGGTAGTTGTAGTAGTCGTGGTAGTAGTAGTAGTAGTAGTTGTGGTGGTGGTAGTGATAGTAATGGTGGTGGTGGTAGTAGTAGTCGTGGTGGTGGTAGTAGTCGTGGTGGTGGTAGTAGTCGTGGTGGTGGTAGTAGTCGTGGTGATGGTAGTAGTAGTAGTGGTGGTGAGCATGGTATTCCTACTGGTGATTTTAGTAGTGGTGTTGATAAGGGATAATTTACGTTAGCAGAGTGGTAATTTGCTTGGTGTCGGTGATGAGGGCGGGAGAGTCCTGAAATATATTGTGTTCATTTTTGGCTTTGTTGACATTTCTGTTTTTTGTTAATGCTTGTGTTTGATTTGCCTTTGTTGTTGTTGTTATTTTGGTGGATAAAATGGCGAAGTGTGTTGAGGGGAGGTTTGTATCTATCTATCTATTTATCTATTTAATATAATAATTGTTATTATTATTATTTTTTCTAGTTTCCTCCCTTAAAGCTTAACACAAAAAGCAAGACACACATTCGAGATACATTTATATACTTTTCGGTAGAAGAACGTCCCGGCCGAAGGCCGATTCCTGCCAAATTACAGACTCTCCATCGCTCGCTAGAAAGACAAACGATACCTAGATGGCACGAAAGGTTTGAATATTGACAAAGAAATTGGACAAAAGGTCTTATAATCGCCAAACTAATGAAGCGAATGTCTTAAAATGTCCAAACTAATGGAGCAAAATATGAGGGAGAAGGGGGTCCAGAAAAAACATAAACCTCCCCTTAATTTAGGTAGTAAGTTTGCTTGGTTATTGTTGTTTATGCTGGGTTTTTTTTTATATAATGGTGTGCTGTATTGATATTAGTTGGTGGTTTGGTTTTATTATAGCTATATCGGCAATCAAATACTGTGAAATGTCTTAAAATCTCCAAATTAATGGGGCGAAAAGAGGAGGACGGTCCGGGGACCAAAAAGGCCTCCATCGGGCCAAATAGGGTTAAGATGTTTGTGTTGCCTATATTGTTCTGAACCCCTTCTGTACCGGCGACGCCTTTTATATTTTATTCTAGTTATACTTAGACGATTTCGTACCGCTTAAGAAGGATGTGTGGTAGTAAAAAGGATTAAGTGAAATAGCTCGAAGCCTGTTAGTTGCTGGAAGCCTGTTAGTTGCTGGAAGCCTGTTAGTTGCTGGAAGCCTGTTAGTTGCTGGAAGCCTGTTAGTTGCTGGAAGCCTGTTAGTTGCTGGAAGCCTGTTAGTTGCTGGAAGCCCTTTTAAAACCGATCAAAATCGTCTGCCAGTAGCCAGAATAACGTTAAGTGGACGGCCCAGGTACTGAAAGGGTTAAAATAGTTTCCATTGCTTCGTTTTGTTTTGTTGCAGTAGTTGAGCTTGTAGCTGATGGCATTTTCAGTTTAATAATTGGATTCATTTGTCAATCATTGGAGTATAAATCCGAATATAACTCAAAGGCCACCCTCACCTGTAATACCGTGTGCATACCTGGTGTTCCTGTTATCAACGGGACAAAGAAGAACACAAGAGCAAGTGCTGGAAAGTAGCTTTATCTATTCCTAGATCAAGGGAAGATGTCCAATGATTTGTTTATTAATTAATTACTTTATATATATATATATATATATATATATATATATATATATATATATATATATATATATATATATATATATATATATATATATATATATATCTATTATTATTATTATTGATAATTATATATTTCCTCCCTAGACCTCCATGAATCTTAACAAAAATGTTCCCAAGAACATTTGAGAAAAATTCTACTTTCTTTTCGATAGAAACATGATGTATCACGGTCATCGGTTCCTCTTAAGGGGAGGTTTCCACTTGAGGGATTTTTTCCGAACTTCCTTCTCCCTCACGTTTAGCCCCATTGCTTTTGATATTTTAGGACGTTTGCCCCATTAGTTTGGCAATTTTAATAACTTTCGCCCCATTTCTGTCAATTATAAGACCTTTCGTGCCATTTAGGTGTCTATTTTTTCCTGGCGAGCGATAGCGAGCCTGTAACTTAAGAGGAATCGGCCTTCAGCCGGGACATTTGTCTACCGAAAAATGTACACATTTATCTTGAAAGGGGGTCTAGGGGATGTAATTGTAAGCTTGATGGAAGTCTATGCAACACACTAGAAACCTCCCCTTAAATTACAGGCTCGTTATCGCTCGCTAGGAAATAATAAACACCTAAATGGCATGAGAGATCTTTATATTGACAAAGGAATGGGGGCGAAAGGTCTTGCAATCGCCAAATTAATGGGACAAATGTCTTAAGATTTCAAAAACTAATGGGGCTAAACATAAGAAAGAAGGGAATCCAGAACAAAAACATTTATTTTACACTACAGGAAATGATTTTATGATAATCGGAAAGACTTATCGCTCACACGAGCCAGAGGAATACCTTTACAGTGGAGTGATAAACGTATAGGATTAAGGGGGGGTGGTGGGTTTTCTGACCTCCTCCTTCCTCAAATTAGTTTTCAGATAAGACGTTCGGCCCAATAGTTTGGCGATTTTAAAACTTTTCGCCCTATTTCTTTGTCAATCTCAGGAACTTTCGTACCATTTAGGTGTCGATTTTTTTTCCTGGCGAGCAAAAGTTAGCCTGTAATTAAGGAGAAACGGCCTTCGGCCGGAACATTTTTCTACCGAAAAAAATTACAAATTTATCGAGAAGGGGGATCTTGGGGATGCTATATACTGTATACTTGATGGAGGTCTAGGGAGGAAACTAAAACGATACAAAATAAATACATCAATCGACCAATAAATATACCCTTCCCCCTTAACTTGCTACGAATGTAACTTATTTCTGAACTTTACAAACATAGAAAGGTCGACTCACTATTACCACTGATTTAACTCCCAATTTACTGCATTCACAAATACCCCATTATTTCTCTACAGTTTACGCAACTCTGGTAAATATAGGGTGAAGATAAATTTGGAAATGTTTGTTGTTCACTCAACCACATAATTATGGGGAGATTTTTACTTGGGGGATTGTTTTCTGGACCCCTTTGTATCTCATGTTTAGTCCAATAGCCATTGATATGTTAAGATGTTCGCCTCATTAGTTTGGCGATTTTAATAACTTTTACCCCATTCATATAAATTTTAAGACCTTTCGTGCCATTTATGTGTCGGTTGTTTTCCTGGCGAGCGATAGCGAGCCTGTAATATAAGAGGAACTAGACTTTGACTGGGATATTTTTCTACCGAAAAATGTACAAGGTGATCATGAAAGGGGTCTAGGGGGTGTAATTTTAAGCTTGATGGAATTGTAGGGAACAAACTAAAAAAAAAAACTTAAGTTTTCAGAGCAATCCCGATCAAAATAGAATCTTCTCATTAATCTGTTTACCTAATACAGTACATACATTTTGGAGGTTCATTTAGCAGTTCGAGAGTTCATATTGAGCCCGGATTTATGTGGTTGAGAGTACAGTCTAAGACATGCATTCGGGCTCAATATCAGCCCTCGAACCGCATATACGGATCTCCGAAATGTAAATATTTGGGAAACAATTAATGAGAATATTAAGTTCAGTTCGGGATAGGTTCGAAATCTTACGACCATGACATGTATTTACGTAAGGGGAGATGGTTGATTTGTCAGTTAAAGGTTTATGCACACGCCTACGACTTATTATCCATTCTCGAATACTGGATAATCTAATCATGTTCATATTCCCAACCGCGCTATGGTAGCCTAATGTTTAAGTGAGAGGAAAAAATACTCATGGGGCACAGATCATATAGACCGGCCTCGCTACTATTTTTATCTTAAGTTTCCTCCCTAGATCTCCATCCCCAATTCATCCTTCCTTCCCTCTCCCCTCCTTCCCTTCCTACAGCATAATTAAACGTGTAGATCGGCTGTGGCTAAATTTCCTTTGTACTCCCTTGTATATTGAACTCCAACTTCCCAGCCACTGATTCTTGCTCCCCTCCCTCCTTCTCCTTCTCTTCCTACAATAAGCCAGCGTGTAGGTTATTTCCGAATATCCCTTATATTTTGAACTCTCTCGACTGCCTAGAAAGGACCTCGGGGTCTCTGTTATCTATGTATCTATGTCACTCTGTGTAACACACGTACACACACACATACCCCTCCCAGATACCCATTCTTCCTTCCCTCTCCTCTCTCTTCCCTGGCAGCAATAAGTCAGGGAGCGGGGATAAAGAAGCACCATGAAACCTAATAGTCACCATCTTGCCTGCGTTTACTGGCCACTCCCCAGCATATATTGGTAAAACACTGCGGCGGGCGAGGTACTTATTCTCAAGAGGGGGAGGACGGACGGATGGATGGATGACAGTGCTGGCTGTGTGTGTGTGTGTGTAGAGACAGAGAGGGGGAGGACGGATGGATGGATGGATGAGAGTGCTATAGCTGTGTGTGTGTGTGTGTGTGTGCGTAGAGAGAGACAGGGGGAGGACGGACGGACGGATGGATGGATGAGAGTGTTAGCTGTGTGTGTGTTTAGAGAGAGCGAGACAAAGAGGGGGAGGACGGACGGGTGGACGGATGGATGAGAGTGCTAGCTGTGTGTGTGTGTGTGTAGAAAGAGATAGAGAGGGGGAGGACAGATATATGGATGGATGAGAGTGCTAGTTGTGTGTGTGTGTGTGTGTGTGTAGAAAGAGACAGAGAGGGGGAGGACAGACGTATGGATGGATGAGAGTGCTAGCTGTGTGTGTGTGTGTGTGTGTGTAGAAAGAGACAGAGAGGGGGAGGACAGACATCTGGATGGATGAGAGTGCTAGCTGTGTGTATGTGTGTGTGTGTGTGTAGAAAGAGACAGAGAGGGGGAGGACAGACGTATGGATGGATGAGAGTGCTAGCTGTGTGTGTGTAGAGAGAGAGACAGAGAGGGGGAGGACAGACGTATGGATGGATGAGAATGCTAGCTGTGTTACTCAGTTACTTGTTCGTCAAGCAGAATCCACGCAATGCGAGCTAAGCTCATTATTATCGTGCCTCCTTAACTGGGAATGTATTGCGTGAAATGCATGTTAAGTGTTTTTATGTATTGTTGGAATGGCTGTGGATGTGTGTGTAGTCTGTATTTTTAGCCAATTGGCGACATCGGAAACGAAGGCTTAGGGTGGATCTGTATGGTACCATTCTCACTATAGACGGTACCGTCTCGCCCGAAGGCTTAGGTAGCCATCAGCTTAGGTGAACCATATGATACCCATCTCGCCTTGTACCATTTTTGCCAACCCCAGATGGGACGTCACAACGTCGTCCACTTATTCCAGGTACCTATTTACAGCTAGGTGAACTGAGGCTAACATATGAAAGGAGACAAGCCCAATTTGTCTCCGCCCGGCCGGGGATTGAACCCCCGACCCCTCGTGTGTGAGACGAGAGCTCTAACTACTAGGCTACGGGCTGTGTGTGTGTGTGTGTGTGTAGCAAGTGACAGAGAGGGGGAGGACAGACGTATGGATGGATGAGAGTGCTAGCTGTGTGTGTGTGTGTGTGTGTGTGTAGCAAGAGACAGAGAGGGGGAGGACAGACGTATGGATGGATGAGAGAGCTAGCTGTGTGTGTGTGTGTGTGTGTGTGTAGAAAGAGACAGAGACGGGGAGGACAGACGTATGGATGGATGAGAGTGCTAGCTGTGTGTGTGTGCGTGTGTATGTAGCAAGAGACAGTGAGGGGGAGGACAGACGTATGGATGGATGAGAGTGCTAGCTGTGTGTGTGTGTGTGTGTGTAGAAAGAGACAGAGAGGGGGAGGACAGACGTATGGGTGGATGAGAGTGCTAGCGGTGTGTGTGTGTGTGTGTGTGTGTAGAAAGAGACAGAGAGGGGGAGGACAGACGTATGGATGGATGAGAGTGCTAGCTGTGTGTGTGTGTGTGTGTAGCAAGAGACAGAGAGGGGAGGACAGACGTATGGATGGATGAGAGTGCTAGCTGTGTGTGTGTGTGTGTGTAGAAAAAGACAGAGAGGGGGAGGACAGACGTATGGATGGATGAGAATGCTAGCTGTGTGTGTGTGTGTGTGTGTGTGTGTAGAAAGAGACAGAGAGGGGGAGGACAGACGTATGGATGGATGAGAGTGCTAGCTGTGTGTGTGTGTGTGTAGAGAGAGAGAGAGAGAGAAGGGGAAGATGGATGGATGAGAATTTGTGTTGTGCGTGTGTATTTTAGTGTGTGTGTTTGTGTGTGTGGCTATGTGTGTGTGTAGAGAGAGAGGGGAGGAGGGCAGATGGATGAGAGTCGTGTCTGAGTGTAGGTGTGTGTGTGTGTGTGTGGAGAGAGCGAGGCAGGGGACGGACGGATGGATAGTTGAGTGCGAGTAGTATCTGTGTGTACCATGTGAATAATAAACACCATATTAGGAGGAGCACTTTTTTGACAACGTTTCACTAATAGCTTCATCAGGCCTGATTAAGCAATATGCGAAACGTTGTCGATAAAGTGCTCCTTCTTATATGGTGTTTTCAGTATATTAATTCTGTCAACTTTTCTGAGTTTACCTTTTTATCAATATATCATGTGATGTACAAATTTATTTTAGTATGGACTGCTATGCCACTATACCAAAAAGTATTCTTAGGTTAAACAAATTCGTTACCCTGAATCTACCATGAAAGATTTCACTTTTAGAAAAAGGCTAAGTGGTTTTGTTCTCTTTTAACCCTTTTAGTACTATGTCGCTTTGTATTATATTGGTGCTAACTATAGACGATTTTGTATAGCATTTGAAGGACCACAACAAGTGAAATGGGTGACAACATTTTCAGTTAACCCTTTGGCACTCATAGATCCATAGAACCATCTAAGAATATACAGAGTGAAATATATAAAATGTGGCATCATAGTAAATGGATTAATCGACTTCATTCACTCCCTCTGTGTCACCGCAATATATTGGTAACCCACTGCAGCAGCGAAGGTTCTAATTCTGAGAGGGGAGATGCAGATGGATGTGGGAGTGTAAATGTGTCTCCATTGTCTTAAAGTGATCTCTGTTTTATATTGTTTACCCCTTCAGCATCATGGCACCTTTTTACCTTTGATTCTGGCTAAAATGAGATAATGTTACGCAATTTAAGAAGGACCTATGGTAGTAATAGGGTTTATTGAGATCGTATTTACCCCTTTGAGTTGTAGAAGTATATAATAAACTAAAGAAAATCGTCTAATGGTAACCAGAATATGATGAAAATTACGTAATGGTGGTGAAGGGGTTAACCTTATTTTATTCACTTAGCTAGCTCTTAATCTTTTCTGTATTACATGACGTTTATTCTAGCGGATAATTGACGATTTTACTCAGCTTGGGAATGCCCTCTAGGAATCAAAGGAGTAAAATAATTATCAATCAGCACCTTGCATCCCTCAGATCATCCCTAATATTAATAGTTCTCCAATTATAACCTGAATAAAATTAAGGAATAGGCAGTACATTGAAAGGGTTAACTATTCTTGTATACTTACATTGCTGGTCTCGCCTCTTCACAATTTCCTTTTCTTCTTGTAGGTTCATCTGTTATCTATCTATCTATATATCCATCTTTCTGTTCATCGATGTATCTATTCGCCTTCTATATTCAGCTTGGTAGGTAGGGTAGGGGGTAGAGGGGTGGATAGACAGAGGAGAATGAGTGTTCTCAAAAGGTAAAGTGAAGACAAGTGTAGAAAGGAATAAGGAAGTAGAAGAGTAAAAGGTGACGGTCTTGCTGTTAGATAAAGGCATTTTACTAATCGTGTGTCAACTGGCATTATGTAAGTAAAACACTGCACCGGTGAAGGTACGGTACTACTTTTGCATAGCGAACAAGAGGGGACAGACGACCAGATCTACGAGAGTCAGGAGAGATCTGGCCTTTGTTTCAACTCTTTTGTCCTCGATCTTCTACCCTTTTATTCTTTTTGTGCGGCTACTTCATGCATGTCTTCTTCAAACATACATTTATATTGCTATATTGCTATCGTGTTCGCGAATATGGTGTTTCTTCATTATTAAGTCTAAATATTGCAACAAGATACTAATTCTCTCCTAGGTAATGAAATTAGTTTCATGATGAATAGATATTTTGTTTAGATGAGCCTAGCACCGAAAGTTCTTTTATTTAAAATAATAGCCATGTAAATTTAAATTTTGATTAGTTAACATAATAGACAAAATACACCATTTGTGAAAGAGCACTTGATTGACATCGTTGCGCTTATACCACTATCCTGGCCTGAAGAATCTGTAATCACAATATTATAAAGCTAAAAATAAAGGCAACAATGAGTGCACACGAACAAGGAAGACTGCTATTTAAGGTTGTTTAATCACTAGAATCCTTGAAGGTCCCCGAGTGGACATTCACCCAGGTTAAGGATCTGGGTCAGCCAAGCTATGGTTAGCAAAATGAAATAGGCCTATAGGCCAACCCCGTCAGCCCCTATCCCCTTGCTCAAAGGAACTCGCAGGGACGTGTATTGCAAGCCTTGAACGGGCCGGGATTTTGGAACAACCGAGGTGGGACTCCAAGACACTGACCAAGACAAATATGTGAACTGAGTTAGTAATTTGTTTTTTCTCATAAATATATTTTTTTCTTACCTACATTCCATTACAGCGTTCTCGTCTCTTACAATATGGAATATTTTCGTATACTCAACGATCACGTATATAAATATTAAGGATAGTTGATAGAAGTAACTCTAGGTGGCAAATGAGTGGTTGGGTTTACTGTTGTTACTAAAATGTCTGAATATAATATGCTATGGAACAAATTTGTTATGTTTCTTGGAGATACAGCCTTTAAATGTATCCTAATAAATTGTGTGAGAAGCAATTGTATCATGATAGTTTAAATGATGATGCTACTATGCATAACCTCATCATTAAATTGACAAAACAACATTTACCATACCTCAATAATTCGTCTGAGAAGCTATTGAATCATGATAATTTTAATAATGAAGCTACTATGTATACCCTAATCAATAAGTTGACAACACCATACTCTTTCGCTTTATCACATTGTTATCGGCAACTAGGCAGGTAATCGACTGCCTGTAATGGATGAATTCTTATATCACTTTTACTTTAAGCTACCTGGCCTGAAATGCTGGGGAAAGTTGCCGGAAAATGCGCTCGTGTGACATCGACTTTAAAGTGTGGGAATGTACAGTTGGCCACATTAATTTACACACCCCATGTTTTTTACGTATGGAAGGAAAATTAGTATGATTGAATTAGAAGTGTATTTTCTAAGGCAATAGTTAAATGGCACAACCAATTAACAATATTATAGCAAATTATTATTGTAAGTCAATCACACTAAGTTTCCTTTCATACATTAAATCATGGTGTACATACAAACTAAAATGGCCAATTGTACTTAACAACTTCAGCTTATATGACGCGTATATTTGTAATGTTCTCTCTAGCAGTAAATAGTGTTATTCAGTTTAGGGAGGATCTGTGGGAATTAAAGGGTTACTTAAAATTCGGTTTATAGTCCTCTACTTCCCAGAGATACTTCGTAACATAAGTAAAATAATTTAGTGTGGCCAGAGAAAAATGTAAACGGTGTCATCAAATACTTAAATGGTTAAAACTTCAGACTACCTGGTTTCTCCTTCACTTCCCTTGCTTATGTGGGGAGGGGATTAATAATTTGTTTTATAGACCTCTATCAAGCTTTAAAAAAAATACCCCTAAGCCCCACTTTAAGTTACATTTTTAAATCCTTTAAGTCCTTTAATAAACTGGCACGGGTTTTCCTTCTCACGAGGTACTGGTCTGTTTGGGAGCGTTTTGGGAATGGCCACCCTAATAAAGGGGATAAGGTATCCGGCAATTGATAGATAGATATAGCTATCACTTGCCAGGAAAACATCGACACCTAAGTGGATTGAAAGGTCTGAATATTGGTCATAAAAATTGGGCATAGGTCTAACTACTGGGGCGAACGCCTTAAAATCTCAAAATTAATGGGGCTAAGTATGATTACATTACCTAGCTCTGCCATGAAACAGACATTCTATATCAACATGCTATTATTTTCAGCCTTTATATCTAGGGAAGGGCGTTCTGAGCCCAGTGAGAAATGTCTGTTTGTAACTAGAATAAAACATAAAGGAATTTAATGGTAAGGGTGAGATATGCTCGCCATAGCTTACCAGGCCTACTTTTCCTTCCCTGTTGTGGTGTACAGTAACATAGAGTATTTATGGACCCCCTATATTTCCTTCCCTGTTGTGGTGTACAGTAACATAGAATATGTATGGACCCCCTATATTTCCTTCCCTGTTGTGGTGTACAGTAACATAGAATATGTATGGACCCCCTATATTTCCTTCCCTGTTGTGGTGTACAGTAACATAGAGTATGTATGGACCCCCTATATTTCCTTCCCTGTTGTGGTGTACAGTAACATAGAATATGTATGGACCCCCTATATTTCCTTCCCTGTTGTGGTGTACAGTAACATAGAGTATGTATGGACCCCCTATATTTCCTTCCTGTTGTGGTGTACAGTAACATAGAGTATGTATGGACCCCCTATATTTCCTTCCTGTTGTGGTGTACAGTAACATAGAGTATGTATGGACCCCCTATATTTCCTTCCCTGTTGTGGTGTACAGTAACATAGAGTATGTATGGACCCCCTATATTTCCTTCCCTGTTGTGGTGTACAGTAACATAGAGTATGTATGGACCCCCTATATTTCCTTCCCTGTTGTGGTGTACAGTAACATAGAGTATGTATGGACCCCCTATATTTTCCTTTATTAAATTATACTGTAACTATCTGAATCGTTTTTTTTTTTTTTTTTTTATGGAACGTGCTTTTCAATAAATAGTATTTATCGTTTTGTAGTTGATAAACAGATAATGACAGTCATAAATTCGTGCTCAGAGATATGCTTCCATAATTAGAAATAAGTGAGTTCCACGAATATTATGAGTGAATCATTCTGTGCCACTCTGACCTCCCTTTTCAAACCCGACCTTCCCAGTCTTGTTCAGTCACCCAGCTGTCAAATCCAGCCTAGGGTACACTCGGATGCCATAGTCATAGTCTGTAGCTCACTCAGAAAATAGTCGTGGACTTCACCAATTTCTAATTATGGAGGTATATCTTTCGAAATGAATTTATGAATATATGTTTCTATATGTCAACTGCAAAACTATATATACTATAGCCTGAAAAGCAAGTTCTATCCACAAATCCATCCAGATAGTTGTTATTGCATACAGCAAAACATAGGGGTCCACGAATTCTTATGAGTGGGGAGGAGACTATAATTATATTATGGCATCCGAATGTACCTATATACGAGAGGGTAGAGTCAGCTTATTTTGTGGACGCCATATTGTTTCTACCTCACGTTTTACTCCATAGCACACCCATTATTTTTTACAATTATCCCTTCAAGATTTGATTACGCAGTTTTTTTCTCGGTTGCCTGGCTATTATTAGACGAATTTATTCAGATTAGAAAGGGTATATGGAAGTCAGAGTGTTAATTGATTGTCTTTACCCTTATAACTCCCACACATCCTTCATAAACTGTATAAGATTGTCTAATGATAGCCAGCATAAACTGTCAAAATGCGTCATAATCTTTCAAAGGTTAATGTTTCAGTTTATATACCTTATATTATTCTATATTTCCCTATCCACCAATCTACATCTAATATCCAATTAAGTTCCCGGGCGCCATATTGTTTCCGACTCCCAGGACCCCGTATGTCGTCACTCTCTATATAAAGGCACTCTAAAGGTCGTTGCACACTGACACGAAAGCCCCTCCAGGCGAGTTCCCGACTCGAAATTTCAGCCTGATACGGCGAATTGGCAACAAAATCGTGGATATCGAAAATTAGCCGTGGGTGCCTCTCACGGTCCAAGCGATACAAGATTTTGAGCTGTTCAAAGGTTTGTGGGAATCCCCCGGCAACTGTAAAAAATCGTCTGAGTCTGGTCGCCATCACGAACTCGCCGTATCACAATCGTGTGGTCCGTATCAAAGACGTATGGTCCGTATTAAAGCCGTATGGCCCGTATCAATGTCGTCTGGTGCGTAAGCCTGCCGTGCGGACCGTATCTCTTCCGTGCGGAAAATTGGCAACGGTCGAGTTGGCTACCGCGCGTATAGCCTCAATCCGGTTGCATGTCTCACGGCGTCGCTACGATTCTTCTGAGTTGTATCGCAGTCTTTTGGGTCGTATCTTTTCCGTGGACTAGTCATGTACCCTTCGCACGACTTCTCCTATCTTCTTTGTAGCATTCGTTTCTCCACCGTATCGGCATCGCTAGAGTCTTATAAAGTCGTATAGAAGATATACGGTAAAGATACGACTCAAATGATGCCAGCCATTTTCGCCGCGATCTCTAGTAAATTCGGCAAGACACAGGATTTGTATGTGTCGTGGGTGTTTGTGCCAGTCTTGAAGGGGCTGTCGTGTCAGTGTGCAACGACCTTAATCCAGCGAAATCCCACCCCGGCAAGTCCTGCACACTCACTCCCCTTCCGATCATTGTACAGTTGGCCACATGAACTGGTAAACTCTCCTGGATTTTATGTATGGAAGGATAATTAGTACGATTGAATTAGAAGTGCATTTTCTTATGCAGTAGTTAAATGCTTTGACCAATTAACGGTTTTATAGCTAATTATTCTCGTTAGTCAACCATACAATATTTCCCGGAGTGGATACAAATTAATGTGGCAACCTGTACAATTGCCAGAACATGAAGCTGAAACAAGTATTGTGAATGAGTGACGCAAATTATTTATATCGCAGTATTGTATGTACTTTGTAGGCAATGTATTTATTGATTTATTGATTTTTGTTAACACTTTTGCAATAATGCTGTTTGAATTGGGTCAGTCCAATTATAGTATTTGATACTATTCATTATTAATCAGCAATGGTGGTTTCATACAGCCAGCTCTCCACGGCATTTATACTAAAAGTCTATATATTTCTAGCCGATGGCAAACTGAATCCCATAGCCACAAATTTCCCAATACTTAATGGGAAGATATGACACTAATATATATCTACGTCATATTAATGCTAAGTTTTCACAATTAACAACAGATTTTGCTACAAAATATTCGTTCTAAATGAGTAACGAAGATCGGGACGTGGCAATTTATCCACAGCTGAAATACAACCGACCATAGGTTCATTATCTTGGCAACTGTAAATTAACCCTCTATGTACCGGTGCCGTCCTATTAACTTTACTCTGGCTGCTATTAGACAATTTTGTTCCGTTTAAAAAGGGCCTCCATCAATTGACAGGCTTCGAACTATCTCACTTGACCACTTTTACTACCAAGGTCCTTCTTAAACTGCACAAAATCGTCTAAACATAGCTAGAATAAAAATGCATAGACGTCACCGGTACAGAAAAGGTTAAGATTCCCAGCCAAGCAATAATTTGTCCCTACCTGTCAAATACTAACCTTTAAGATTCATGACGCGTTTTGACAACTTAGTGTGGCTATTATCAGACGATTTTATTCAGATTAGAAAGTGTATATGGAGTCAGGGGTCAGTTGAGATAGTCTTTACCCTTATCATTCCCACAGATCTTTCCTAAACAGTATGAAGTCGTTTAATGATAGCCAATATAAGCTGTCATGATCTTCAGAGGGTTAATAATTAAATTTTAAAATATTTGCAGTGTAGAGCATGTAGCATATGTGTTCTAATATGTATAGATAAATGGAAGAATACTGTTTATGTGTACCCTATTTGTTACGATGCTGTAATGATAATGGTCCACATAAACAGTGTTCTTCGGTATATCTCTTCATATTAGAACACATGCACGATTAGAGGTCTGTTTATGTGTACCATCTTTGTTACAATTAGTTATTTTGTTTTTCTATGTGAGTGAGGGAGACAAAAGGCAGAACTGCCATCCCCCATCCCCCCTTAACCCCAAAACGGCGACCGTCCTCAATAGACGTTTTTCTGGTGCACTGCGACCATCCTCAATAGATCCAGAGCATAAAAAACACTTAGAAAACACCCCAGTGGTAATCAAAACAAAGCAATTTGTGATTAGGTGAGATAATTCCCCTCCATTACTTGCTACCACTCCTACACATGTGTCCCTCCCCCCTTCCCCCCCCTCTTTTTCCCCCCTCTTTCCCACTCCTCAATTATCTGGTATTTTCCCTATTATTCCCGATATTTATCGAGTATTTTCATGGGAGGACGGGTGGGAGAGAGGGAGGAGGGTGGAGGAGTGTATCTCCGACTTTCTGAGCCAGCCTGAGAGCTCCCCTCGAGTCTCAGTACCATGCTAGCGACAAGAGAGGGAGGGTGTTTCTCTCTCACCGATCAAGGTCAGATTACGACTGTGGGGCTAAAATATACAATATTATCCAGCCAATTTCTGTTACCACTTGTTTTATTGCTTTCCAATTTTTATATGTTCATATTAAAAGCAAAATAGGCGCATATGGATAATTAATAATTATTTATATGCTACATATGACAATTTTCGTCAGAATAGAACCAAATAGCTTTGCTTGGCGGGAGGGTTTGAACTACCATGGCTTCGCAGTTTATGAGTTAAGGGTTCCTTTTTACAGTGTACCTAATCGCTCTAATCCCAAACCCTACAAAACACTTCCTCTCAAAATTCCATCCTAGCTATGCCCGTTGTAAGCTCTGCCTCTTCAAAATCCTTCCCTAACTAACCTTATAGGGAGGTTAGCAGAGTCATCTATACCTGAGCAGGTAAGATTTCATTATTTAGGGTCTTAGGCCTTAATAATTAAGTAATGAACTAAAGGCAGGCTACTAACTTCCAGCGTCTGCATTACTGTTAATTGGAAAAAAATTACTGAATGCATTTAGGCTACATGATTTTTGGTGAAAAACACTATATTGACAATATTTTCCATATAAGCCTTTATACTCTTACTAACGTTAGTAATGGAGTACACTATAACCGAAACATTGTGAGTTAAGTGCTTGTCATTAAAGGATACACTATCCAGCACCTTTTTAATCATTAAAACAAACATATGCATGTCAAAAATATTAGATGATTCAAATATTGCTACTAACAGACTTCAAATGATTAGCCACCAGGTCACCCCATAAGTTGTATGACTAAGATTACAATTCAACATTTGGTGTCTTGTTAAATGTATCAGTGCGATATGCTCCTGAAAGTGGCGTGAACATTGAAGTCCGGGCGGGTGCCCAACTCCGCAAGGGGTTGAAATAGAGGAGCTATCCCCCCGCCAAAGGAGGCTTTCTAGGGCCTTTCCTACCTGATGCTGAGAGGATTGGGTTCTAGTCATGTGGTGATGGGCTGGTCTATCAGAGTGAGAACTGAGCGATCTCTGCCATACCCATAGCTTACTCTGACTGTTCCTTTTACTTATATATTTTCTAGATCTCAAGTGTCTCTTCCGTGGATTGACCTCCCAATCTACCAAGATTGGAAGCCAAAGCATCACATTTTTCCTTTGCCCCTCAACTTTCTCTTCATAATTGCTGAGGGGCACAGGGCCCTGGGTGGGGCTTTTGTTTCCCGGGCGTTTCTGCACCCTCCTCAGCTCCCCGCCATGGAGTGGCTTCGATCACCCAGGCTTTATTGTGGTCGGCAGGGAGGGTTCTGTGGGGGCGCTCGGTTATGGCCTTGGCCTTGCTCGGGGCCTTGGGGCTGTTCGGCCAGGCAGCTTGGGGAACAACAACAACAACAACAACATTGAAGTCTTAGATATATTTATTTACCTTTCGTACTAAGATCCGTAACAAAGGTGGACTGATGGCTCGAGCCACGATGTAAACCGTCCCCTCGGTATTTCTCAGAAATTTGTTGTGGCACTTTCGAAATGCATATGTAAGGATAAAGTCACTCATATTTACGAAACTAGTATTCCCGTCTTGTTAGATGGTTGCGAGATATATTCAAGAAGTCCATCAGTGACTTGGAGAAATGATAAATTTCTTTGGTACAAATTATATCTCCGCAGAATAATGGGATACCACTGGTATGGCCACGCATCAAACCATTGTCTACTTTCTAAAACTGTTTCAAGACATAAAGTCTACACGGTGAGTGAGCACCACCTTTGGCTATACTAGTCTTCTTAAAGTTGACCCTGCTCACATGCCGGTAGTGGTTTTGTTGGGTGCAACCTCGAGAGGACACATCTAGGTAAAGACTTTGTGAATCATAACTGAAGCAAGTTGATCGATTATGGCAAGAGCTCCTTATAATTTGAAAGAGCTATGGCGTGAAGCCTAACTCTGCTAAACTCCCATAAGTTGAGTCTGTAGACAAGGTTACGCTGCTACGTGCCATTTTGGCGTAAGCTACAACTGATTAATTTAATTACTACAGTCAACCAACGCCAAGGGCACCCACTCATCACCTAAAGGTAGCACTTACCTCTGCCTCTGACGTCACACAGAACATCCCTATTCAATTACCCTCCCCAGCCTGCCCTCGCTCCCCACACGTCGTCCTTAGTGACTATATCCATTTAAAGTTCGGACATTCAGTTAAATCGTCCATGCATAACATTTCTCGTCGTATAAATTCCCTCTGTGATCTTGACAAACTTTGCTCGGAAATGGACTCGAGGTTTGGCTTTATTTTCTTGTGGCAGGGATGGCATGTGTCGTAGTATGTGCGTGTGTGTGTGTGAGGGGGGGTGTGCGTGTGTGTGTGAGTAGGCTTTTTTATTGTGGGGTGGGTATTTTTGTATAATGTTTGCGTGTGTGTGTGTAGTGCGCGCGCGAGTGTATGCGTTCTCTCTCTCTCTTTCTCTGTATGTGTGTGTGTGTGTGTATGATTCGGAAATGAATATGCTGGATAGTGTGGGAGTGGCTATATACAGTATACTGTATGTGCGTATGTGTTTATATGTATGCATGTATATGTTTCTATGTGCGTATGTGTTTATATACGTATATACTGTATCTAAGACAATATTGGAGCAGACAAAGCGGGCGTACAGTACATGAGAAGGGTAATACCAAGGTAGGGAGCGTGACTGGCTACTGTTAAGGTACACACACACACTCACACACACACACACATACAAATCATACAAATACACACATACATTCACACACACACACACACAAATATACACACATACATACACACACACACACTCGCATACAAATACCAACACATACACACACACACACACAATTCGGCATGTTAGGCAGGTGACTGTACAGGCCAGATTGACCTAGTGTGTCAGCGATTGAACCCTGTCAGTACAAACTCCTGCTTATCCTCGTTTAGCATAACATTGTAATCATCATAAATAATATGTATTATGTTTGACAGCAGTGGTTGTTTTAGCAACCCTCTTTCTCCATCCTATTTATTATGTTACAGCAGTGGTTGTTTTAGCAACCCTCTTTCTCCATCCTATTTATTCAAAGTCAGATTTCGTTAAGAGGAGATTTTCACTTGGGTTTTCTTTCTGGATCCCCTTTTCCCTCGTGTTTAGCCCTAATAGTTTTGAAATGATTAAGATGTTCGCCCCATGTATGTCAAATTTAAGACATTTCGTGCTATTTAGGTGTCGACTATTTCCTGGAGAGCGATCGCGAGCCTGTAATTTAGGGGGAAAGTAAATAAAAGTTATACTGTAAATAAATAAATAAATACAAAATATAATCAAATGTCCGCTCTCTCTTATTACAGTGTCTCTATTCTCCCTCCTTCCTCTGTTTGCTTTCTCTTCCAGGTTTATTTGTTTGTCTCTGTTTGTCCGTGTCTTTTGTGTTTGCTTGTGACTTCTTTTGTTTTAGTCTCTCTTGTTGTCAAGTTGTCTAAATAAGTGGTTGTGGTTGATAGGCTGTAATCTTGTTACTTGAAAGTTGGTGCCTCTCTCTCTCTCTCTCTCTCTCTCTCTCTCTCTCTCTCTCTCTCTCTCTCTCTCTCCCTTACTGTCTTTATCTTTCACTCACTAGCAAGTTCTATATTATAATTAAGTCCGGACTACCTAGTAGGGTCCATAAGGTCTGTGCAGTCTGTGTACCTACGTAATTCTAGGGAACGCTCTCTCTCTGAGTGCGTGTGTGATAGTGTGTGTACATCATTGTGTGAGTGTTAATGCATGTGCACATATAAGTTATGTGCGCGTTTTCAGTATGTGGGTGTGTGAATTATGTAAGTGTATAAGTCAAGAGCATAAATGGCTACGCACCCATTTGAAGCAGTATCGAAACAAACGCGACAATACAATGTTTAGTATTGACCAGGTGCTTCAGAACTTGGCTTTAAAAGTTCAAAGATTGGAATTGGTGTAACCTTATATATACTACTTACGACTATACATATATGGTGGTAGCTGGATACATATCTTTCTGCCTCACACATCAGGGATTATCAGGAAAACCCTCTTTATATAACATACACATCCAACTTCACGACATTGCCCTACATCGCAATCCTCTATCCATAAAACACTACTCTTCCCACTACATATCATACATGTAACACCATACACTTACCTAATAAATATGGCAGTACAATTGTTAAGAGCAAACCTGGTGGTCCCTCGGATATCCACCCCCGGCAGGGTTGGGTCATTGACACAGGGCCCTCCCAGTCGTCATCATGCGACTGTGTCAAGAGCATTGCAACGTCCCAAAGCTGCTCGTCGGTGCAGCTTTTTCTTTAGTAATATAAGGGGACTTCACTCTAACATCAATTCTGTACACCAATTTCTTCAAGCAGAATCCCCTACTCTCCTTTTTTTGACAGAGACTCAAGTAACATCCACATCTGACACGTGTAGATTTAATTTTCCAGGTTATCAACTGCTCCAAAATTTCAGACCTAAAGTAGGTGTATGTTGCTTCGCAAAATCTGATATTGCCCTGGAGGAGGTTACTAGTTTCAATTGTCCCTATTTTGATTATTCTATATACAAATTAATGTCTGCTGGTAAATTTAAATACATATGTTGCAGCTACCGTTCCCCAAATACTCCTCCAGAGCAAAGTCTTTTTGATTCTCTGTCCTCACAACTCAGTGTCCTCAACTTAAATGCTTCTTCTGAAATCACTGTGTTGGGTGATTTTAATGTCCATAATGTTGAATGGCTCACTCATTCAGCCAGGACTGATGATGCTGGTCTTGAATGTGAGCTATTTGCAGACTCATTTAATCTCACTCAACTAGTCAACCAACCCACCCGTGTACCAGATAATCCTAATCATAATTCCCACCTACTGGACTTATTTTTAACAACCAATTCAGAATATTATGATGTTACAGTGAGGTCCCCGCTTGGATCTTCTGATCACTGTCTGATACAGGCCACCTGTCTATCACCTACCACACCTTCCCACGCTGAACCTGTTTTGGTGACTAAATGGCATTACGATAGGGCAGACTGGGAGGGTCTTCAAGGTTTCTTTATTGATATTCCCTGGACCTCTTTCTTTTCTAATGATGCACACTCCACCTTGATCCACATACAAGATTTTGTAAAAATTGGAATGGAAACTTTTATTCCCCATCAAAAGTACAGTAAAAGATCTAATTCACCTAAATGGTTTGACCATAATTGTGCTAGAGTAACTGAACAAAAAGCAATAGCCTACAATGCATACACAAGATCAAAAACACATGAAGCCTTTAATTATTTTAGAAACATCAGAAATCATGCCAAAACTGTATTAAACCTAACTAAATCAAACTTTCTCCACAAGCAGGCAAATCAATTTCTAAATAATCCAAATTATAACAAAATATTTTGGTCTACTCTTAACTCATTCAAATCCAACTTCACAACTGCTTCATCCATTCCACCATTAAGATCTCCGACTGGCAATCTTGTAAGTGACCCACGAGGTAAAGCTAACCTTCTTGCGGATATTTTCTCCACCAACTCAACCTTAGATGAAATAAATCAAGATGTCCCTGTACTTAATTTTAATTCGCCTGAAATTCCCTCACTTAAGATCCACACCAGACATGTCAAAACTATTTTGCAGAATCTCTCAGTAGATAAGGCTCCTGGTCCAGATGAAATTCCTCCAATAGTACTTAAGAATTGCTCCTTGGTGCTCGCTCCTGTATTGGCAAAATTTGTCCGTCTATGTACTCATACCTCATGCTTCCCAGTACCCTGGAAAGAAGCAAACATCCATCCAGTTCCTAAAAAAGGTGCCTCTTCAGATCCATCAAACTACAGACCAATAGCTATAACTTCCACTCTTGGTAAAGTCTTTGAAATTATATTAAATAATCACATAATTAAGCATCTTGAGAATAATAAATTAATCAGTGATAGGCAATATGGTTTTAGACGATGTCGATCAACTGCAGACATTCTTTGCCTTCTTACGCATCAAATCAACCAAGCTACAGACCAACATGGTGAAACACATACAATAGCACTGGATATATCAAAGGCATTTGATAGAGTCTGGTATCAATCCTTATTGTCGAAGATGTCACACTACGGCCTTGCATCATTAGTTCCACTAATTTCTTCTTATCTTCATAACAGAAAATACGTGTAATGGTAGATGGCCTTTATTCTCAATTTCACTCAATAAATGCTGGTGTTCCCCAGGGATCAGTTTTGGCCCCAACTCTGTTCCTCATTCATATCAATGATCTCATATCTACCACTCATAATCCAATACATTCCTACGCAGATGACTCAACACTCCACAGTTCCTTCACATTTACCAATTCTTTCACCCAACCCGATCTTATAAATTCAAAAATAAGCACTGCAATTTCTCTGAACCAGGACCTTTCTAGAATTGAAGAATGGGGACAAAAGAATCTAGTTTCCTTTAATGCACAGAAAACCAAGTACATTCAATTTTCTAACCGACAGAATCTCACTGACTCCCATATATTTTTTAATGATGTAAATATTCCCACTTCCCCTAGTATTGACATTCTCGGTGTAACATTAACTACTAACTTGAGCTGGACACATTATGTTAGAAGCATTGCTAAGAATGCCTAAGAGTTCGAGAATTCTTCACTGACCAGCAGTTGGCCGTAATATATAAAAGTCATGTGCGTTCTCAGATGGATTACTGTTCACCTCTGTGGAGTGGAAGTGGAGTGGTTACATTGAGGCAGTTGGACAAAATTCAAAATAAAGCTATTAGATTAATCAATAACCCTGCAATCACACAGGACCTTCCTACATTATCCATACAAAGAAACGAAACGTTGCATCCCTTGCATTATTCTACAGATATTTTCACAGCAATTGTTCCGAGGAACTTGCTTCAATTGTGCCGCCTCTCCACATCTTTCCCCGTAGAACTAGGGCAGCTGAGAGCACCCTTGAATTTACACTTTCTCCTCCACAATGCAGAACTTCTGCTTATCAAAATTCATTTATCTCTAGAACTACTACTCTTTGGAATTCACTTCCCTCGAATTGCTTTCCACAAACTTACAATCTACAAATGTTTAAATCCAGTTGTTACAAACATTTTATGAATGGAGGATGCCTTTAGGCACATGGACCTTTTTGTTTTATCTGTGTTTTCCTTCCTCGGTTCATTGTCTCTTAAAAAAATAAAAAAAAAATAAAAAAATTGCATATATGTTTGCGTGTATACTGTATGTGTGCGTATATATTTGGTTGTCTATCTATCTATTAAGTATCTGGGTCAATCATCTGGTTCTCTGTCACCTGAAGAACTATCAGTCATTTCTGTCTCACATTTTACCTGTCTATAAGCACACACATACACACACAGATAGAAAGACAGACAGACAGAAAGACACACTCAAACATTATTTTTTAAGATTAAATATCTACTTCAGCATATATTTAATACATATATGGCTAACATTATCTGTACACTACACTACACATGTTTTGTAGGCTGACTTTATTCGGGAGTCCCCAATAGTCATATATTTTAATTTAGTTATTATTAGACAAATCCATACAAAATAGGAAGGTCCAGTGAGAATTAAAAGATGTTAATATTATCTATTTTAACCCTCATGGTTACAGGAGTCCTTCCTAAGCGGAATGAAAATGCCTACTGGTAGCCAGACTAAAAAGAACAAATCTGACATCGTATATTTGAAGAGTTAATTATCTTTTCCACTTCAAACAACATTGCAGCAATTGTGTAAACTCATGGATTAACATATAAAGTATGCATACATTCGTGGGGGTCTTAATCCTGTTATACCTTTACTAGCATATGTATCCATTATATATGTTTGTAACTTTGTTATAAACGAAATATAAGATGAAATTACAATAACTCTACCTTCGACCATTAGCTAGCAGCCTGTAGATTTAACCACTCAACATGGTGAAGTCAGGAGGTCGTATTCCAGATGGAGGGTGAGACATCAAGACAGTTTGAGTGTTGCAACCGGCTTATTCGTTGTCTTACCTCGCAGACCTACGACTCCTGGTTATCTCATAGTGGCCCATTGCAGCTCTGACTTCTCGAAGCTGCATCGCCACTGTCTCTGTCTCATCTCACATTTTCAGACACCTCTCGCTTTCTAACCACACCAAATTGAGCTGGTTACTCACTAGGCACTGCTCCAATAGCATATTTTGAATATGGGATTTTTCATGCAATGCTATTTTATTGGAAACAGCGAGGGTATTTTAATGACGTGTCAGTGGGCTTTGTGGTGATGCACTAACACTAAGTAGCCTACAGCACAACGTCCATCCCAATAATATCTTCCCATTGACACATCGGGATTTGAACCCAGGACCTTAAGATTACCAGACCAGTATCAATATCACCACATATGTCTATCTATATACAGTATTAAGGTAAGAACATACAGAAAGCAGGATATACTGTTCACAGGTTACCAGCGCCAACCACTGTCAAGATATATTCACACTATCAAGCAGCCCTGCTTGATAGTGTGGTTATTTCATGACGGCAGATGGCGCTGGCAACCAAAGGGCAGATAACCTGCTTGCTTTATGTTCTTACCCTTGTGTGTCAGTCTATTTATATCTATGTCTGTCTATCTATCTCTACATGTTTATCTATCAATATATACATTATGTGTGTCTATCTCTATATGTGTGTCTATCTACTACTTATCTATCTGTATGTGTGTGTCTGGCCGCGGTGCCAAATCCCGGGCATTACATACTTTGCATACGATTAGTGCGAAGGACGAGGTCATAATTTTTCAGCGGGTGTTTCAGAAGGCGGGCCAAATAACATGTTGCTAACTCGATCGTCCACGGTAAGATAGATCAACATATTGTTGTTGCATATATTCCTTTAATCTTATGTAATTATTTTTGATTGATGATGATGATATGGGGGTGATGAAAATGATGTTAAGTATGAATTATATGCTTAATTAAGTAATGATGATAAATACGAAAATGATGACAATGATGAGTGCTTATACAGTAGGCTATATATTGTTTATTCCTAGTATGCATGTATGTATACTTACATATTGTGCGATTAAATACGGGTAACGAAGTTGATTATTTTTATAACTCTGAAACAAAAAGATGCTCCTCCAAGTTAAACAAATCCTCAACTGTAAAATAAATATTTGTAAAACTCAATCCTTCCCTTTGTGCCTGATCATCCTAGTATTGTATTCAGTGGCTTGTGAACGCCTTATGCAACTGAAATAGTCTTGGAGTTCACAGGAAATATGTAACGAATAATAAATATTGAGTAAATAATCATGGATAAATTAAAACATAAATCCAGATGTTATCAACAGTCCATTACCATAATCCAGATGTTATCAACAGTCCATTACCATAATCCAGATGTTATCAACAGTCCATTACCATAATCCAGATGTTATCAACAGTCCATTACCATAATCCAGATGTTATCAACAGTCCATTACCATAATCCAGATGTTATCAACAGGCCATTACCATAATCCAGATGTTATCAACATCCATTACCATAATCCAGATGTTATCAACAGTCCATTACCATAATCCAGATGTTATCAACAGTCCATTACCATAATCCAGATGTTTCAACAGTCCATTACCATAATCCAGATGTTATCAACAGTCCATTACCATAATCCAGATGTTATCAACAGTCCATTACCATAATCCAGATGTTATCAACATCCATTACCATAATCCAGATGTTATCAACAGTCCATTACCATAATCCAGATGTTATCAACAGTCCATTACCATAATCCAGATGTTATCAACAGTCCATTACCATAATCCAGATGTTATCAACAGTCCATTACCATAATCCAGATGTTATCAACAGTCCATTACCATAATCCAGATGTTATCAACAGTCCATTACCATAATCCAGATGTTATCAACAGTCCATTACCATAATCTCATTTCCTAACTCAGACCAAACACGGTATTTACTTCATCTTACTTATAATGTAGGATTATAATTGATCAGTAAAGCAGCTGAACTAAAATATAGAATTACAAATATCCCCAACTCCCATTCTTTCTTACATATACACAAGAATATATATATATATATATATATATATATATATATATATATATATATATATATATATATATAGTATACTGTATGTGCACAATGGATCCTTTATTATTATTTTTAGATAAATTGGGTGACTTTACATAACTAATGATGGAAGTCTCGTTGTCATGGGGTTGAATATTCCAAACGGTTTGTTTATTAGGCCAACATATATGAATCTTTATCTTTTTTCATTGTCGGCATGACGCTTCATGCTTTGCATGAGGCAAAGTATGCAATTATATATCGACTGGTAAACTTTTGGAATGCACTACCAGATAACGTCACCGAGTGGTGCACTTTCAATACTTCAATAAATCGACATGATAAATATTTCGTGCTTAACCCCCGACTACCTACCTTTGCAAACAAATAGCTTTCCTTCATACTGTGGCATATTTTACTTCTTTCACATTGGCTAGATATATTTGCTACACGCATTCTCGTAAGAAATAGTAAACCTGTTGTTGATTGCACTCCTTTATACTAAATAACATTACTAAATATTGTTCACCCACTTTACTTAGGTATCTAGTGAATATAAGGTGACTATCTCTTACGTATTTACTCAACAAATTGCAAGCAAACGAAATATGAAACAAACAAAAAATAATCATAGAGGATGAAATCTGATGTTGGAAAAGAGCGGTCCAATTAGTTGCCAAATGGCATTGAAAATGGTGGGGTCCACGAATGGCAACAGAACAAATTATAGCTCCATGCTCCAGAACTGCTTCCTCCACCCTCTCTCAGCCCTGGCCAACGTCATTGAGGTTATAATTTAGCAACAGCCTCTTTCCGGACCGTTGGATCAGTGGACGAGAACCAGTCAAGTGGGCTCCTCGGTCACCGGATTTTACCTTTTGTAATGTTTTCCTGTGGTGTCACATGAAGACAAAGGTGTATTCAAGCCGCCGCGAAACTTTGTCACGCTGGAAGCAAGGACTGAAGAAACCTGTGGTTCAGTTTGAGAGGAGCTGGGAAGTGTTGGGCAAACAGTGGTGCAGCGCTGGCATCACCGTTACGAGTATTATGGCGCTCACGTCGATGTCTGCCAGTGAGGCTGGAGCGAGTTGAAAACAAAATTATATGTAAATAATATTAAATACATAAATATAAATGAAAAAGAAATCTTATGGTCCAGTTGTTATGTTGGCCATGGTTCGTCTACTGCTAATTATTTGTTGAATTTCTAAAATATAATTAAAATGTAAAGAGACTTTCGGGACACCCTGAATCTCTCTCTCTCTCTCTATATATATATATATATATATTTTTTGTTTGTATGTGAATGAGGGAGACAAAAGGCAGAACTGCCTGTAGCAAGTGCCTCCCCCAGAGTTGAAAGAGTGACAGGGCCAAAATCAAGGGACATTCGAGCTAAAGTGCCCGGACACACAGAGTTTGAAGCAATTTAAGACATAGGAAGAGGGAAAGACTGTTTCTGGGAAAAAATTCCAGAGCTCAGCAGTTGAATAGAAGAAAGTCTGCGAATAGCGTTTCACTCTTGGGTTGGAGAGTTACACAGAGTTGGGGTGGGATTGTGTTGCAAGACGGGTACTACGTACCCTACGTAGAGGTGGTGGTATACACTGGGAAAACCCCGAGGAACACTGATTATTGTAGTAGCGATAGAATAGCAAGAGAGATGCAACATTGCGCAAAGAGAGAGAGATTGCAGAGAGTTGGTGAGTGGACGGGAGTTAATGATACGAAAGGCTTTCCTTTCTACTTTGTCTAGGAGTGCGGTGTGAGAGGATCATCCCCACACATGTGAACAATACTCAATACAAGGATGTACTGTGCCCCTGTACAGAGCAAGAAGCTACGCAGGGGTAAAGAACCCCTTGAGGTGGTTGAGCACACCCTGAGGTGAATGAACACACCAATTAAGTGTGCTAAAACATAAATGCACTTAAGTATTGTGGTGCCTGTTATAATTTCCTCTGAGTCAAGGAAGAGCAGAAGTCAGTGGATAGGGAAGGGTACACAGTTGGTGTATATATACATATATATATATATATATATATATATGTTGGTAAAGCCAGGTAATAAATTTTCTTTAATACATACGAGGTTGAAAGAAATGGCAATTTCTGCGTTGGAAATTTTATTATTCAAAGTTTCCAGGTCTCTGATGAGTTTTCGCTGGGTGGCAGGAAGTAGATGAAGGAGATGAGCAAAATTCATGGTGGTACAGGGTTACATTAAAGTACATGAAGATACAGGATATACGACGCGTTTCACTGGACAACCAGCATTATCAAGTAAGGAAGGAATGATATAAAAGGTAAACAGGAAGGGTATATATAGAGGGTGGAGGATCAGAGGAGGTGGAAAACAGGGGGCAAAAGTCTGCTATTGGTGGAAGGGTAAACTAGGAGAGAGAAAGGGGGTAACCGCTTCACGCATGCGCACTGGATGCGGGATGGTGGTCAGTAGGTGGGGTCGAAGCTGATTGGCTGTGTGTCGAGGGGCGTGGCCTAAGTTGTGTGGCGCCTGCAGAAGACGAAGCTGAAGGAGGTAGCGTGGGGGGCTGCGTCAAGGGCACCGGGGGGAGAGGAGGGGTGTTAGGTCCTGTAGGGTAGTGCCTTTTGGCAGAAGGAAGGATCTGAAGGTCCAGAGTTTGGTTGTTGATGTTGGGATGTAAGGCTTGGATATATAAAGCTTCGAGTATAGGTAATCTCCTTGGGTCACTTTCTTTATCGAGTATGGTGGTGTGTTTCTCTAACTCGTTGCGTGTGAGGTGAGGGTGGTTAGGGGTGAGATAGTGGTCTTTGATAGCTCCAGCCTGAAGGTGAAGAGTTAACCGACGTGAAAGACGAGTCTGCGTCATACCAATATAGGAATGAGGTCCACAGTCCTCATAATTACAGGTATGTTGGTAAATGACGTGATCGTCGGTCATCGGGCTCTTTATCTTGGTGGAGGCTGGTTTGTTGCGGAGAACGAGGTTGGAGGTCTTGGGGGATTTGTAATAAATTATTAATTTGATTTTGTTTTCCGGGTTGGTTGGGTGGACATGCTTGGAGATTATTTCTTTTAAGACGGCCTCGTCATTTTTGTGTTCAGAGGACATGTAATTGCGGTAGAAGATCTTAATTTCATTGGGGGGGTCAATGTTGGGAGGGCTTTGGGTGTACCATTTTTCAAGATGGTGGTTGATGGTGCTGGAGATGTCGGAGTTGGAGTATCCGTTATTTACTAAAACTTGGGATAGTCTTTCTAGTTCCTGGTGGGTGTCGGCCCAGGTAGAGCAGTGTGTGAGGGCTCTCCTAACATAGGCGGAGATGGAGGATAGAAGATAACGGCGGGGGCATTCACTATCGCCGTTGAGGCATTGTCCTGTGTTAGTTGGTTTAATGTAGACGGTGGTTTTGAACCCATGGTCGTTCAGAGCTACGAGGATGTCGAGGAAGGGGAGTTGTCCATTGTTAGATTTTTCAAAGGTGAAGTTAAGTCCGGAGGAGGTCATGAAGCGACGCTGGAGTTCCTGTAGTTCGTGGAGGTCCTTGATTTGCACGAAGATGTCATCCACGTATCTACAGTAGACGGCGGGTCGTTGGGCAGCTAGGAGCTCTTCCTCGATGGTACCCATGAAAAAGTTCGCAAAAAGAACTCCTAGGGGGCTGCCCATCGCCACACCGTCTATCTGCTTGTACATGTTGCCCCGGGGGCAAAGGAAGGGGGCCTCCTTGGTACATAGCTCCAGTAGTGTAGGAGAAGGCCCTTTTATTCGTGTTCTTCCTTTCCTTTTAGCTACTTCTGTGTCATTATTGTCGTCTATTATAATGTGTGTTTCTTCCGTATTTTCGCCCACACGTTTGTTCGCCCACAGGTATTTAAATCCTTTGGTCTTTTCGCTCTCGTGTTTGTTCTCCTACCAGTCTGTTCTCCCACCAGTCTGTTCTCTCACCAGGCTGTTCACCCACCAGTCTGTTCTCCCACCAGTCTGTTCTCCCACCAGTCTGTTCTCCCACCAGTCTGTTCACCCACCAGTCTGTTCTCCCACCAGTCTGTTCACCCACCAGTCTGTTCTCTCACCAGTCTGTTCTCCCGCCAGTCTGTTCTCCCACCATTCTGTTCTCCCACCAGTCTGTTCTCCCACCAGTCTGTTCACCCACCAGTCTGTTCTCCCACCAGTCTGTTCTCCCACCAGTCTGTTCTCCCACCAGTCTGTTATCCCACCAGTCTGTTATCCCACCAGTCTGTTCTTTCACCAGTCTGTTCTCCCACCAGTCTTTTCACCCACCAGTCTGTTCACCCACCAGTCTGTTCACCCACCAGTCTGTTCTCCCACCAGTCGGTTCTCCCACCAGTCTGTTCTCCCACCAGTCTGTTCTCCCACCAGTCTGTTCTCTCACCAGTCTGTTATCCCACCAGTCTCTTCTTTCACCAGTCTGTTCTCCCACCAGTCTGTTCACCCACCAGTCTGTTCTCCCACCAGTCTGTTCACCCACCAGTCTGTTCACCCACCAGTCTGTTCACCCACCAGTCTGTTCGCCCACCAGTCTGTTCTCCCATCAGTCTGTTCTCCCACCAGTCTGTTATTCCACCAGTCTGTTCTCCCACCAGTCTGTTATCCCACCAGTCTGTTCTCCCACCAGTCTGTTATCCCACCAGTCTGTTCTTTCACCAGTCGGTTCACCCACCAGTCGGTTCTCCCACCAGTCTGTTCTCTCACCAGTCTGTTCTCCCATCAGTCTGTTCTCCCACCAGTCTGTTCTCCCACCAGTCTGTTCTCCCACCAGTCTGTTCTCCCACCAGTCTGTTCTCCCACCAGTCTGTTCTCCCACCAGTCTGTTCTCCCACCAGTCTGTTCTCCCACCAGTCTGTTCTCCCACCAGTCTGTTCACCCACAAGTTTGGTTTCGCACACGTCTGTCTATTCTCACATAAGCATATTTGCCCACGCTTTGAAGTCAGTTAAGTTCAAAACCATTCAAAGAGGAGCACTTTATTGACAACCTTCCGCAGATAGGTTCTTAAGTTCTATAAGTATTGCAGTTTCTACTATAGATTCAGTAATAACTATTTGATAATTATATTAGCGGTTCTAAAGACTTAGCGTGTTTGTGTCTGTGTAGAAACTGTTTACAAAGAAATCAACTAGTGCATTATATATAAGTAGGTCAGAATTCTTGACCCTTAACCTCTGTAGCTCAAAAAGGGCGAGAGCAAATTGGCTGTAGAATTCCACATCTGAAGAAGCTATCTCTGAAACGTTGTCAATAAAGTGCTCCTAATGGATTGGTGAATCTATTCATAATTAATGGACTAGTTAATATATTTATTAGCAATTTATGTACAGACACAAATATGCTATATCTTCAGAACCGCTAATGTAAGCAAATATTTACTACTTAATCTACAGTAAGCAATGTAGCACTTATACAATAATGCCTGTTACTCCAATTTGACAACTATACTCTGTCCCAAAGAAGTTGTTCAAAAGTCTTGTACATTAACCTCTAGAACTCATAAATGGCTAGCTTAATCGAGCTAGTATTACTACCATTTGGGAAGGGTCAGCCAGGGAAAAGAAGCATAAAGTTACATCCCATTTTTCATAGCCTTTTTTTAGTTATAGGGGTTAGGGTGCACGATTTCTAGCCTACCTTTTTGGAACAGGGTATATTAATAGCACTAATCTCGAAAACCATTTGCTTGAATATAAGTCCCGTTAAAGTGAAACTAACTCACAATTCTTACCCCGATGTATTATTGTATTGATGTAGTATTCTATGTATTGCAGCACTCTTAATACTTAACCCCCTCTGTACCGGCGACGTCATTGTAAGCTTATTCTAGCTACATCCAGACGATTTTGTGCAGTTTAGGAAGGATCTGTGGTAGCAAAAATGGCTAAGTGGGATAGTTCAAAGGTTGTTAATTACTGGATGCCCTTTAAAAAACGAATAAAATCGTCTAATAGTAGCCAGAATAATGTGAAACAGACGTCGCCGGTACAGAAGGGGCTAAACAATTAGTTCCTCCCCAACGCCGTTTATAGAAGAACTAACCTAAAATATGACATTATCTTTAGAAATGGGCATGGTAATCCGTGTATTCTCTGTAAACAACGTTAATTCCCACAGTATTCGTTCGGTATCGGGCGCTGGGAACGGAAAGAATAGTTTAACCTTTTGAGCATTATGACGTGTTTTAGCAGTTTATTCTGGCCATCATTAGACGATTTTATTCAGTTTGGGAAAGAATTGTGGGAGTCAGAGGGATGATTGAGTTAGTTTGTACCCATTTGGCTGCTAGACGTCCTTCCAAAACTACGTGAAATCGCCTAATGATAGCCAGAAGAAACTTTCAAAATGCGTCATAATCCTCAAGGAGGTTAAAATCGTCATTTTATTTTTTCGATGTAGAAATATTTATGGAAAAGTTATTATAATTGTGTCTAGACTATTTTTCTATAGGCTAACAAATATTTCCTTTGCCTATTATGATATATACCTTGTTTCAGTTGTATTACATTTCAAAAGATAAGTCGTTAGATTGAAAGGGCTATAGTCACTATTGTTAACCCTTTCAATTAGATGATGTCAGTATATTTGACTCTACCTACTCTTAGGCGATACCCTTCAACTTAGGGAGTACATTTCAAAGTTAGAGGATAATTTAACAACAAACTAACTTTTTGAGGTCCTTAACAATTTGTGTACAATCATATGTTTTTAGCATTTATAAAGAAGGATGTTAATTATTTGAAGAGATTAACACTGTCAATACGAGAAGTAATTTTTAAGCTGAATTAATTGTGTGATAGTAATATTACTAGTATATATTATGTTGATATAAATGGATAGGAATTCAAAAGTTACATTTGTGAGAGTTGTTAACCATTTTCCTTTACAAATCAATGTTTACCTAATTACAAAAGACTGGGCCTGTATGAGTTTTAATTAGATTAAATCTAGAAAATATCATAGGGATTAACAGGATATAGTCGACCCTCTTAAGATTTCCCAAGCTTCCTATCGCTGTTTATTCTGCCCCTTAAATTTTCCTCTTCGATATCCTCCTTGTCAATCACCTCCATTGACTCTGGCGCCTCATCATTATAATATTTATCTGCCTTCTCAAGTCTCCTTCACCTTATACTCTTCAGTCATCATCTGAGGCCATTTGTCACCCATTCTGAGCGTCCTCTTAACCAGTGATTGAGTGAGTGGGCGCGCGCGCGCTCGTGTTTGTGTGTGTGTGTCGCTACAAGTCAAAACGGCCACAACCAGGACGGCCACATTCTCCTAACTTAACTTTTGTCACTGAAACCTAACTGAAACTAATCTACCCTAACAAGATCTACCCTATCTCAACTTATCCTAAACTATATAGCCTAACCTAACTTCAACCTAATTAGACCTAACTTATCCTAAACTAATCTAGCTTAACCTAACCAGACCTAACCTATTATAGCTTATTTTAAACTAACCTAACCTAACTTAACCTAACCTATCATAGCTTATCTTAAAATAACCTAAGCTAACTTAACCTAACCAATCCTAACCAAATTTAGTCTAACTTAAACTCGGCTGCTGAGGACCCGTACCCCTTGGGCTGTGGCCGTATAGGAGTGTGGCTGTGCCTGCTTCCATGTATGTATGTATCAGTGCGTGTGTCATGTGCTAATAAGCCTCTTGATCTCATCGGCTTTTCTCCGACGCTCTCATTCCTCGAGTGTGAGTGTACGTCTGTGTGACATGTGTACGTACGTGTGCCTGTCATGGTGTGTGTGTGCAGGCGCTGTGTTTTTATTTAGGCGCGTATATTAGTGTGTGTGTATATGTGTGTGTGTGCGATTGTGCGCTGTATATTATGAGTGATTATGTGCGCTCGCACGTGTGTATGGGTTAGAGAGGGAGAAGGTGAAGATGCTTGTGTGTACGCATGTGCGTGTTTGTATGCGCTAATGTGTGTGTATGCGTGCGCGTTCAATTGTGTGTGTGTGTTTTGTGTGCGTTTATGTGTGTATGTGTGAGTGTGTGTGTGTGTGTGTGTGTGTGTGTGTACCAAGGCCCGGAGCTATGTACCTCTCTCTGTCTGTGTGTTGACCGACTGTCATTCAGCGCCCGGGACCCCTCCACGCTCCTCTCAAAAGACCCTCAAACTAATTATCTCCATTTTTCGTGACATTAAACAGTAGTGAGTGTTTGCTTGGCCCCCAGCTCGCGTGTAATGAGGCGGATGAAGAGGTGGAAGTGGAGGGGGTTGGAGAGAGGGTGGATAGAGAGAGGGGGGTTGGAATAGAAGGGAGAGGCTTGCTGGGAAGAGATAGAGGAAGGGAGAGAAAGGGATGGGGAGAGGATTAGAGAGAGGGTTAGGGAGAGCTGAGGATAGACTGAGAGGGATGGAGAGGGGGTAGGGAAAGGCTAGCTGGGAATGGATGGAGTGGGGGATAGAGAGGGGGTTAGAGAGAGAGCTAGGGATAGATTGAGAAAGGTGGAGAGGAGAAAGGAGAAGCTGACTGGAAAGGGATGGAGCGGGTTAGAGAGTGGGCTATGGAATACTAGAGGGGGTTAGAGAGGGCTGGGGTGGATTGAGTGGGATATAGAGAAGGTTAGAGAGGCTTTCTTGGAATGGATGGAGAGAGGAATAGAGTGGGGGTTAGATAGGTCTGGGGGAAGATGGGAGAGGTGGAGAGAGTTAGAAATGGAGTTACAAATGCTGGGGAACGATATAGCTGTGGATGGATGGAGAGGGTTAACGGGGGATTATTGAGTGCTATAGAGGAGCTTGGAGAGTGCTAGAGTGGGATTGTGAGGGAATGAGTGCAAGAGTGGAATTGAGAGGGAGTTGGAGAGTACTGGAGTGAAATTGAGAGGGAGTTGGAGAGTGCTAGAGTGGGATTGAGAGGAAGTTGGAGAGTACTAGAGTGGGATTATGAGAGAGTTGGAGAGGGTGCTAGAGTGGGATTGAGAGGAAGTTGGAGAGGGTGCTAGAGTGGGATTGACAGGAAGTTGGAGAGGGTGCTAGAGTGGGATTGAGAGGAAGTTGGAGAGGGTGCTAGAGTGGGATTGAGAGGAAGTTGGAGAGGGTGCTAGAGTGGGATTGAGAGGAAGTTGGAGAGGGTGCTAGAGTGTGATTGAGAGGAAGTTAGAGAGGGTGCTAGAGTGGGTTTGAGAAGAAGTTGGAGAGGGTGCTAGAGTGGGTTGGAGAACAGCAAAACATGCTTGCCCCCACCTGGCGTGTAGTGAGGCGCATGGAGACTGAGGGTGAGGTGGGGGATTTAACGAAGGATAGAAGGAATAGAGAGGGAATAGAGTGGAAGTTACAGATTTCTTAAGAGGAACAGAGAAGGGGTTGGACATTTGTGAAACTGTAGAGGGGTGTGAAGAGGAATAGAGAGTGCTGGAGAGGGAGATGGAGAGTGCTGGGGATGGAGAGAGGTGGAAAGGGGTTAGAGAGGGATAGCGAGGGGGTTGGAGAGTGCTGGGGAAGGAGAGAGGTGGAAAGGGGTTAGAGAGGGATAGCGAGGGGGATGGAGAGTGCTGGGGATGGAGAGAGGTGGAAAGGGGTTAGAGAGGGATAGCGAGGGGGATGGAGAGAGGTGGAAAGGGGTTAGAGAGGGATAGCGAGGGGGTTGGAGAGTGCTGGGGATGGAGAGAGGTGGAAAGGGGTTAGAGAGGGATAGCGAGGGAGTTGGAGAGTGCTGGGGATGGAGAGAGGTGGAAAGGGGTTAGAGAGGGATAACGAGGGGGTTGGAGTGCTGGGGAGGGAGAGGGGGGGAAAGGGGTAAGAGGGGGATAGGGAGGGGGAGGGAGAGAGGTGGAAAGGGGTTAGAGAGGGATAGCGAGGGGGTTGGAGAGTGCTGGGGATGGAGAGAGGTGGAAAGGGGTTAGAGAGGGATAGCGAGGGGGTTGGAGAGTGCTGGGGATGGAGAGAGGTGGAAAGGGGTTAGAGAGGGATAGCGAGGGGGATGGAGAGTGCTGGGGATGGAGAGAGGTGGAAAGGGGTTAGAGAGGGATAGCGAGGGGGATGGAGAGTGCTGGGGATGGAGAGAGGTGGAAAGGGGTTAGAGAGGGATAGCGAGGGGATTGGAGAGTGCTGGGGATGGAGAGAGGTGGAAAGGGGTTAGAGAGGGATAGCGAGGGGGTTGGAGAGTGCTGGGGATGGAGAGAGGTGGAAAGGGGTTAGAGAGGGATAGCGAGGGGGTTGGAGAGTGCTGGGGATGGAGAGAGGTGGAAAGGGGTTAGAGAGGGATAGCGAGGGGGTTGGAGAGTGCTGGGGATGGAGAGAGGTGGAAAGGTGTTAGAGAGGGATAGCGAGGGGGTTGGAGAGTGCTGGGGATGGAGAGAGGTGGAAAGGGGTTAGAGAGGGATAGCGAGGGGGTTGGAGAGTGCTGGGGATGGAGAGAGGTGGAAAGGGGTTAGAGAGGGATAGCGAGGGGGATGGAGAGTGCTGGGGATGGAGAGAGGTGGAAAAGGGTTAGAGAGGGATAGCGAGGGGGTTGGAGAGTGCTGGGGATGGAGAGAGGTGGAAAGGGGTTAGAGAGGGATAGCGAGGGGGTTGGAGAGTGCTGGGGATGGAGAGAGGTGGAAAGGGGTTAGAGAGGGATAGCGAGGGGGTTGGAGAGTGCTGGGGATGGAGAGAGGTGGAAAGGGGTTAGAGAGGGATAGCGAAGGGGATGGAGAGTGCTGGGGATGGAGAGAGGTGGAAAGGGATTAGAGAGGGATAGCGAGGGGGTTGGAGAGTGCTGGGGATGGAGAGAGGTGGAAAGGGGTTAGAGAGGGATAGCGAGGGGGTTGGAGAGTCCTGGGGATGGAGAGAGGTGGAAAGGGGTTAGAGAGGGATAGCGAGGGGATGGAGAGAGGTGGAAATGGGTTAGAGAGGGATAGCGAGGGGATTGGAGAGTGCTGGGGATGGAGAGAGGTGGAAAGGGGTTAGAGAGGGATAGCGAGGGGGTTGGAGAGTGCTGGGGATGGAGAGAGGTGGAAAGGGGTTAGAGAGTGTTAGAAAGGGATAGAGAGGGGTTTATAAAGTGCTGGGGATGGAGAGAGGTGGAAAGGAGGCAGAAAGTTATAAAAAGAGGCTAGAGAGTGTTGGAGAGAAGTTCCAGAGTATTTGAGAGGGATGGAAAGGACTTTTGACAGTGTGAGAGGGATAATGAGAGAGATCGTTTGGTGTTGGAGTTAGAGAGTATTGTGGTGCTATGAAAGGGATAGGGAAAGGATTAAAAAGTGCAAAAAAGGGGTGATGGAGTGAGATAGAGATGACTGAGGATTGTATTTTAGGGATGAAGAGGATTAGAGAGAAATTGGAAGGGATAAGAAGTAATGGAAATGGGAAAGTAATAGGAAGTGCTTGGAGAGGATTGGGAAGGGTTGAACTGTGCTAGGGAGCGATGGAGAGTGTTGGGGTGTGTGGAAAATGTTTGGAAGATGGGGGATTGGAGACAGGTAGAGAGGGGGAGAGTGGAAAAAGTTTAGGGATGGGGGATTGGAGACAGGTAGAGAGGGGGAGAGTGGAAAAAGGTTGGGGAATTGGAGACAGGTAGAGAGGAGGAGAGTGGACAAAAGGTTAGGGGATTGGAGACAAGTAGAGAGGGGGAGAGTGGAAAAAGGTTGGGGGATGGGGGATTGGAGGTAGATAGAGAGGGGGAGAGTGGAAAAAGGATGGGGGATGGGGGATTGGAAACAGGTAGAGAGGGGGAGAGTGGAAAAAGGTTGAGGGAAGGGGGATTGGAGACAGGTAGATTGGGGGAGAGTGGAAAAAGGTTGGGGGATGGGGGATTGGAGATAGATAGAGAGGGGGATAGTGGAAAAAGGTTGGGGGATGGGGGATTGGAGACAGAGATACAGGGGGAGAGTGGAAAAAGGTTGGGGGATGGGGGATTGGAGACAGAGATACAGGGGGAGAGTGGAAAAAGGTTGGGGGATGAGGATTCGAAACATGTAGATATGGATTGGCAATTGTTCGGGACTAAGAATACAGAGAGGTACCAGCAATGCTTAAAGAAGGCTAGGGATGTCTGGGGAATCATAAAAAGGGTTAAGTTTTTGTTCTTTTTCATTTTTCGTTTTTAATTATAATGTACTTATATTGCATTATTATAATTATTTGCATTGTTTGCAACCCAAACCTCCATCAACCTTAAAAATACCCCCAAGGCCCCCCTTCGAGATACGTTTTTTTTTTTAATTTTCGGTAAATTTTGTTTACTGTTTTTTTCTAAATTGCCGGCTTGCTATCGCTCACCAGAAATTAGTCAACACCTGAACTGCACAAAAAGTTTTAAAGCCAACAAAGAAATGGGGCGAAAGGTCTTAAAATCACCAAAGCAATGGGGCGAACGCCTTAAACTATAAACAACCAATGGGGCTAAACATGAGGGAGAAGTGGGTCCATAAAGAAAAAACGTCAGGAGTGTAAAGGAGGTATTATACGAGAACTTATCGTCAACTATCGATGGTCAAAACAATAACTGGCAACATTGCTGTGACCTTTCACAAAGGTAGCGGAAACTAGACTACACCCTGTTCCAAATAAGTAGGACACAACTCTTGAACATCAAGCTCTATAACTCACAATCGACTAGAGTAATCAAGCTGATATTTCCACCATTAGGGACCGGTCAGCCTGGAAATAGGTGTGGAAATGTACAGCCAATGTTCTGTAGCCCTTCTCGAGTTATCGTGGTTCGGGCTTACGATTTCTGGCCTACCTATTTGGAACAGGTGACAGAAATATTTAACCCATTCAATAGCGGTGACACTTTTATGACATAAACATATTTTTAATATAAACACAACAGTCCGAGCCTTCTAATAAGATACTCGGACGTACTTTTTAAACCCTTATTGCTTGCATGCAATATATTTTAAGTACAATTTATATTTAGCACTAACATTGTTTAAGCTTTGTGCAGCGAACCTCCCCTTTTCTACACACCTTTAGTGTGAACAAATATATATATTCGCATATTTTTTCACCACAAGACTCTATAATTTTCATGTTTAATATATATATATATATATATATATATACATATATATATATATATATATATATATATATATATATATATATATATATATATACAGTATATATATATATATATATATATATATATATATATATATATATATATAATATATATATATATATATATATATATATATATATATATATATATATCTATCTCTATCTATCTATCTATTGCCTGACGCCGTGATCCCGAAGGGGTGGCCACGAACGAACCGCCCCCATGCACCTCTGTCCCCAGTCAGTCGACGCCCCTCCCCCCAACCAGCACCGCCTTCGTTCATGTACTTCCTCACTCCATCCTTCCACCTCATATTCGGTCTACCTCTCCCCCTCTGTCCCTCCACCTCGCTCTCGTACACCCTCTTAGTCATTGTCTCGCTTTCCATACGTTCCATATGGCCGAACCATCTCAAGTTGTTCCTTTTCACACTTTCCAGCACATCTACCTCCACACCACACCTCCTTCTTACTTCCTCATTAGTCTGTCTATCCCTCCATGTAACTCCGCATGCACTCCTTAAGTAATTCATTCCACTGCTCTCACTCTTGGTCTGAGTCTCTCAACCAACGTCCATGCTTCGCTTCCGTAAGTCAGTGTCGGGATTACCACACTGTCATGCAAGGACTTCTTCACTTTCATACTGACCACCCTATTTCTTGTTACTGCTTTTAGCGTTCCTACAACCCTCTTCCCCTGTTGTACCCTCTCCCGCACCTCTTCATCCATAGTCCCATCTTTACTCAACACACTGCCCAGATACTTAAAAGAGTTGACGATCTCCATAGCCTGACCGTTCAGCTTCACCTCACACTCTGTGACTTCACCCCTTTCGAAGACCATAACCTTGCTCTTCCCCGTATTTACCTTCAAATTCCGTTTTTTGCACACTGTTCCAAACTCATTTACCAGACCCTGCAACTCCCATTCATTATCACTCATCAGAACTGTATCATCCGCAAACAGCAGTATAGGTAGCTTCCACTCAATTCCCTCCCTTTTCACCGATACACCAACATCCACTGCTCTTGATAGTATTTCTTTCATAACTCCATCCATATATACAGTAAACAACCACGGGGACATCACACACCCCTGTTTCAAACCAACATTCAGGTCAAAGAACTCGCTCTGCTCACTCTCCACACGTACTGCCGCCTTTGCACCCTCATACATGCTCTTCACTGCTTTCAGCAACTTGCCCTCTACTCCGTATATTCTAAGTACTTTCCACAAACCTTCTCTATCCACTCTGTCATAGGCCTTCTCCAAGTCCATAAAGGCAACATACACCTTTTGTTTCTTCTCCAGATACAATATATATATATGCAGTATATATTCATATATAAAAAAAGAGAGAAAGAGAGTGAGAGAGTGTGTGTGTGTGTGTGAGAGAGAGGGATTGTTAGATTATCGAGGAGAGAAGTTAGTAGATAGTGAACGAAAGAAAAGAGGAGGGGATGATATCCAACTGATAATCCAGGTTGAAGATTATAAATAATAATAAATATAGCAAAATACACGTTAAGATCAATATATTACAGACAACTTAAAATAGCCGTATTCTTACAGGAAAGATGACACTGCGATTAGTTTAAGTTTTTATTTGACTGTTCCTTAATATTTTCAATAAATACAAACTAAACTGTTGTAATATATTTTCATTAAATACAAACTAAACTGTTGTAATATATTTTCATTAAATACAAACTAAACTGTTGTAATATATTTTCATTAAATACAAACTAAACTGTTGTAATATATTTTCATTAAATACAAACTAAACTGTTGTAATATATTTTCATTAAATACAAACTAAACTGTTGTAATATATTTTCATTAAATACAAACTAAACTGTTGTAATATATTTTCATTAAATACAAACTAAACTGTTGTAATATATTTTCATTAAATACAAACTAAACTGTTGTAATATATTTTCATTAAATACAAACTAAACTGTTGTAATATATTTTCATTAAATACAAACTAAACTGTTGTAATATTTTCATTAAATACAAACTAAACTGTTGTAATATATTTTCATTAAATACAAACTAAACTGTTGTAATATATTTTCATTAAATACAAACTAAACTGTTGTAATATATTTCATTAAATACAAACTAAACTGTTGTAATATATTTTCATTAAATACAAACTAAACTGTTGTAATATATTTTCATTAAATACAAACTAAACTGTTGTAATATATTTTCAATAAATACAAACTAAACTGTTGTATTATATTTTCATTAAATACAAACTAAACTGTTGTAATATATTTTCAATAAATACAAACTAAACTGTTGTAATATATTTTCATTAAATACAAACTAAACTGTTGTAATATATTTTTCCCCATGAATTATTATTCGAATAATAAATTATTATCTATTAGTAAAATAAATAGAACAGATGAATGGATCTGATAAAACCAGGTTAATCAATTCAATCCTGTTTATAACATCCGAGGGAGTAAATCTATGGACGAACATAGAAACGAAGAAGTAAGGAAAAGGAAATGTGGAAAATAACAAGGCAAATAAAGGTATGTAATGTCAGACAAAACTGAAATTGTAAACAAGAATGTTAACAGGAAAAGCGAAGTAGTAACTCCGTCAAAAAGGTTTATAATGAGTTCCTGCGAGATACGATACATTGGCCGACTGCATCGATTTTCAAAATAAGCGTAGATAAATTTGGTCAAACACTCGTCTATTATATCTATTTGTTATGCTTTATTTTGTATATATATTTTTATTGCGTAAGATGGTTGAAGTACATCCTGCCCTTACCGGTACTTATGCAGCTTTTCCCTTTACTTACAAAGGAGCGGCCTCGTTAGGGATAGTTTCTTTGTTGCTGCTCGCCATACATTGCAATCCTTTATAGCCTTCTGTAATAAGGGTACACATTAGACATAAGCGAAATAGGAAACAAGAAAGGAGAGGAGAAAAATATGCTCATAATCATTTTATACCAATATATAATTTAATATATGTATAATTAAGGATCGCAAACTGGCAAACCGGGACAGTTTGGCTTGAAAACAGGACTTGATATGGGAAAGAATACCTGGAAATTTACATTAACATATCTGCAAAGCATATCATGAACTGTGTATAATAAGGTTGAGCTGTAAAAATAATGGGTATGAAAGGAGTAACTAAAGTGTCCATACAAATTTACCCATTTAAATACATATTGATGATAATAACCCGATCTTATATCAGAATAGAAAGGTAATTCACCACCAATACACTCAATAATGATTTTATATATACCTTTTTTCATACCCTTTGTATACCCGTGGTATACTTGCAGTGCGACTTTGAAGAATAATTTGTTTCCCAGCCTGATGGATCGATCTAAATAATTATAATCTATGCAAATAAAATATATCTAAATAAGAACATTAATTATAAAACATGGCAAAGACCTTTTAGAAAAATATAAATATACATATAAATTAATAATAAATTAAGTAATAACGTTGATAACCGTAAATTAAAAGGATTAGACAAAAAATACCTATAACAAATAGGAAAACATCAACAAAGGATTATATAGGATTGACAAGAAAAGAAAGCAACAACATACCTATTGATACTCAGTACTCACCATGCTGCTTGGTGAATATCAAGTATTTAAAAACAAAATGTAATGGTAACTGCTCCCTTTTCAAAAACTAAAATGTAAAATATGTTTTTGGTATACCAAAGAGAGACAATTAAAGAGTAAGGAACTACATATCAGAGAAAAACATTGAAAATAATATAAAAATTAATGTAGCAAAGATATGAAAACAATGTATGTAAAACAAATTGTTGAAAGGATCAGAACACAAGATACTGTAGAAAACAACAAAATATAATAGGAAACAGGACAAGGGAAAATTAGTCCATGCAACATAAAAGAGGAGAGAGATGCCAACTTTAAAAAAAATAAATCTAGAGACTCGGATATTACCTTGACGCTTCTAGAACACGACTTAAATATTAGTATTTTCTATTCTCTCGAAATAGCGACCCAAGACCTATAATTACTAAAACACGTCTTGAACAATCGATGAGGCAAGTAAATTGTTCCATAAATTTAATCTTTTTAGGGTCAATTATTGTGACTGTATTCTAAAATTTGACATCAATAATTTTAATCAAGCATTTTTAACTTGAAGTTTCTTGTATAACCTCTGCTTACTTTTTGTCTGTATTTATTGTTTATCTTTTTCTTTTTCTATTATTATTATTATTATTATTAATATTAATATTGATGATTTTTTAAATTTATTGTTCTTGTTAAAAGAGTACTCTTTGTTTAAATCTGTTGTTACTTCATATTTTGCAATTATTTGTCTTTATATTATATGTATTCATTGTCGATAGTATCAATTGCTTACTTTTGCGATTTCCTTAGTTTATTTGTGCTATAAATGTAGGTTATTTGTAGGGTAGTTATTGATAGGGGTCACTTGAGGCATGCTATGCTTACAGGTACCTACCCGATAGCACTATCGTTAGTGAGTGCTGTACTGTATTTTATATATTATTTTGTAATAGTATAGATATCTTATCAATATTTGTATTTTGTACTATTGTTAATGTCTTGTCATGTTGCAAATTTGATTTTAAATAATATTTTGACATTTAACATGTAGTTTCTTTATTCATGCAGAGTTTAGTAAAATTTGCCAGAACGTCCCGGACTTCCCAAACTTGACTACTTCCTTTAACGTGACGATAGTGCGTTGTTATATGTGCGATTAGTTTGCTTGGGAAACAGATTAACTTGCTCATGTAGTAATGTACACCCTATGTGGTGGATTGTGTTCTTTTATTTAATAATTTTCACTTTAGTAAACGTTGTTTCCACATAGCGATTTTGATAATTTAATTTGACTTTATATTGTCCTTGTCCCAATTTTGGTTTGTTTAGTTTGCAAGTTTTACATTTTAATTTGATAAGAGCTAATCAATTAACTGGTATGAAAATAAATAATCCATTTGCTTCAGCCCTTCCCTGGTTACACAAGGCAAGGCGGTCATCATTACTTAACTTATTTATAATGAATAGTTTATAATCGCATGGTATTGTAGACGAATGGGGCTGTCAAGGAATAGTGTATATTTACCCCTTGAGGATCATGACACTTTCTGACAATATATTCTGGCTATCACTGGACGATTTTATGTAGTTTAGGAACGATCCCTGGGAGTTAAATGGGTAAAGACTGGTCCAGTAAACCCTCTGACTTCCATATACCCTTCCTACTCTAATAAAGTCGTCTATTGATAGCAAAAATAAACTGTCAAAACAAGTCATGATCCTCAAAGGGTTAACTTAAAATTACACCTTATATGAGAAAGGTAATCGACGAACTATTGATTCTGCCTGTACAAGAAGCAATAGACGAGCCATGGCACACTTGGGAAAAATAGTACAATTAGAGAAAAATAAATGAAGGGAGACCGGGACAGTTAGGGAAAAGGAAGGGGAGTACGGAGACAAACAATATGAAGGAGAGGAGAAGGAAGGAAGGGAGGCCAGAATAAGTAGGACAATAATGGTAATAATATAATAGATATACATGATAAGAGAAGGCAAGAAGGGAGGCCAGAATAAGTAGGAACATAAGGGTAATAATATAATAGATATACATGATAAGAGAAGGCAAGAAGGGAGGCCAGGATAAGTAGGAACATAAGGGTAAGAATATACAAAGATAAATGGAAGAAGAGTAGAAATGAGACGAGACGATATGAAAAGTGTAGAGAGCAGGTAAAGGAGGATATTAACGACTGTAAATACGAAGAGAAATGGAAAAATAGGAATAAAGGAAGACTACTGTAGATGATGAAATTAATAAGAAATCAGGTAAAGGAGGCTATGAAAGAGAAACAGATATATACGATAAATTAAGAGAGACTAGATGATAAGCGTAGAGAGAGCAGGTAAAGAATATAAAAGAGTGTAAATAGGAAGAGTACGAGAGAAAAAGGAGAAATGGAAGAGGAGAAATGTAGGGAGACAATATATAGAGCGTAGAGAACAGGTAAAAGAGGCTATATAAACGAGAAGCATGTATACAGAAGAAGAGGAGGGGGGAGCGAGAAGAATAAATTAAAAGCAACAGTACAGAGAGAAAACGATACAAAGGAGAAGGAAATATAAGGAGAGACTATTTAGAAATGTAGAGAACAGGTAAAAGAGGTTATATACCGTATACGAGTGTAAATAGGACCCCGGCCACTAAAGGAGCTTCAAGGCCTCTTTGGTCCGGCCTTCATAACGCTACAAAAGGCCGGTCACTCTGCCTGTCCGGGGCTATACATCACACCAGATCAGGGCCGGTCTACTCTGGGGTTACGGTTTACGTTTGGCCTTGGTTTGCTTGTGGACCCTGCTTGTGGATATGGTTTATTGATGGCCTAGGTTTACGTGTGGTCGGGGTTTACTGGTGATCTTGGTATACTTATGGTCTTGGTCAACTCCGAGGTTAAGGTGTACTTTTGGCATTTCTTATTATGTTGTTATGGCTTTGGTTTACTTGTGGCCTTGGCTTACTTGGAACCTTGGTTTACTTGAGGTCTTGGTTTACGCGTTGACTTGGTTTACACATGGATTTGGTTCACGTGTGGTCTTGCTTTACGCGAAGTCTTGGCTTACTTGTAGCCTTGGTTTACTTTGGTTCTTGGTTTGTTTGTGGCCTTGGTTTACTTGTGGACTTGGTTTATTTGTGGCTTTGGTCTACTTGTGGTTTTGGTTTACATATGGTCTTGGTTTACTTGTGGACTTGGTTTACACTTGGTCTTGGTTTACTTGTGGCCTAGGTTTACGTGTGGCCTTGTTTTACTTGTGGTCTTGGTTTACTTGTGGCCTTGGTTTACTTTTGGCCTTGGTTTAATTGAAGTTTTGGCTTACGTGTGGTTTTGTTTTTGGTTTACTTATGGCCTTGATATATTTATGGTCAGGGTTTGCTGACCAGGGTTACCGAAGCTGCATAAAATTGTCTAATGAGAGCCAGAATCAAATGTAAAAATCGCGTCACAGTACCGAAAGGGTTAATCACGGTACAGGAGACTTGAGTAGATTATAATAAGAATAGGTAATGAAATATACATGGCAGAAATGGCGCGGGCCATGGGGATATCTTGCGGAGAAATGCAAGGGGAGATTTAATACTGTCTGGTCTGACGTCTTGGGGGTTATTATATTTTGTTTTATTATTTGTATGGATTTTGCCTGTTTTTGCCATTTTCGAGCAATGTATATTAGTTTGTTCCCTACGCTAACAAAAGCGCCTTTTCAGACTTCATTCAAACTAAACACTTCCCAACCAGATCCTTTTCTAGTTTAATTGTAAAATTTTTGATAGACAATTCTTCCGAACGAAGGCCGATTTCTTCTAATTTACAGACGCAATGTCGCCACCCTAATGGAGTGAAGTGTCCTATCATCACCAAAGTAATGGGGTGAAATATCTTAACATTTTCGAACAAACAGAGTGAAACAGTGGAAAGTCCAAAAGTACCTCCCTGGGACCAAAGAGAAGTAACAATAAGACACCATATACTATTCACGGAGGAGTCTTGTCTCCTCTGTACAGTCACTTAGCAAAATTCGTGGACTCCCTTATATTGTTCGTTTGCATAAACGTTTATGTTGAGGGACCCGCAGAGTGCCGCTCTCGGGCGGCATGATATGCGGGGGTTGTGCATTAGGACTAGTAGTTGGGGACAGGATCAGGAGAAGGATCAGTATTAGAAATGTAAAGATTGGTGATCCTAGTTCTAAAGGAATCAAGAGTGGGGCTATTAACTACATGAAATGGGAGGTGGTTTCACTCTTGGATGCTGCGGGAAAAAAAATTATTGTCTAAATATGTCCGTGCTTGCCTGATACGTGTGGTATTATAGGTTGAGGCTGCGTCTCGTAAATCGTATATTTGTAGGGTGTAAATATATATCTTTATCTATGTCTACTAAGTTGTTAGTGATTTTATATAACATCTGCTGTCTGTGCATTTGTCTTCTTGCTGCAAGTGGGTTTAGTCTAATGTCTTGTTTGAGCAAAGTGACAGATGTAGTGTGTCTGTAATCACGTCTGATCCATCTTGCAGCTTTGTTTTGTATGGGCTCTAGTTTATTTGTGTTGTTGTGAGTGTGTGGATCCCAAACAGTGTCGCAGTATTCTGAGTATGGCCGAACAAGTGTTTTAAATGCTAGAAATTTGATGTTTGCGTTACACTAATAGTAAGATTCCTGTGCAGGAAGTCCAGGGCCTTATAGCCTTTGCTCTTATGCAATAATGCAATAATAACTATTTTGATTGAATATTGGATGGAACTATATTTTATTGTAGTTGATGTATAAAAAATATATTCATAGACTCGCTTCCAGAGATATACTGTCATAATTAATAATGGGTGAGGTTCACGAACTTTTATGAGTGACTACGTGCATGGCCAGTCTAAACAAGTGTGGTCTAACGAGAGCTAATTAAAGGGGCTTGTTTACCTCGTTTGTTTTGCCTCCGGTCCGTCTTTAATCGCCACCCTCCGTATCACTTCAATGGATGAAAAGGGAAAAGGGGGCGATGGAGCTGAATTAGACGTTACGGCGACGAAAGGGATTCTGGAATTGAATTAGACGGCACGGCGACTTAAGGGGGTAGTGGAGCTGAATTAAGACCGGTTCACACGAGGCGTTTTCCGTGCCGTTTTTCTGCCCAGACAAAGAATAATGTTGTCAAAGTGACGTCACGCACAGCCATACTGTCCATACGCATTGTGAATCGAGGAAGCTCGGCCAAAGACGGTCAGCCACCGTGACCAGAATAGCGGCCCGGAAAAAGATGGTTTGGCATGGGTAGTGCGGCTAGTATTCTACACATTGAAGTTAAATTTATGCACTATTTTCATATCATTTTTTTTTTGTTAAGTTATAGTAAGTATCGCTTTATCAATATACGCTATATGTATAATTTAAATGACAACACAAATATTTATGAAGTAGATAAGTTTTCCCACTAATCGTCAGCCTGGTTTATGTAGCATACCTGACTGTAGCCGCGGCTTTTGTTAGATAGAATAGGACTTCTGGTGCTATCAACCGTAATGGATTATTATGCCAGCACACTGCAATTCAAGAATTACGTCAAGACTGGAGCCCTATTTCGAGAACTCCAGTCCTTGCGGCCTCTGCAGCAATGGCCAAAGTATATATACCTGCTAGTGTGTATATACTTTGGCAATAGCAGGCCACTGATGGCAGAATATGTATTCTACCATTAAAAAGTATAAGCTGGTAGTGGATTTTGGTCCACACAAACATTTTTTGCCGTTAGTGTTATCGTAATTTGAATCATAACCTCAGACCGAATAATCAGAAAACTATTTATGTCCAACTTCAATTATATCGACCACCATATGATATTAATGTCCAACTTCAATTATATCGACCACCATATGATATTAATGTCCAACTTCAATTATATCGACCACCATATGATATTAATGTCCAACTTCAATTATATCGCCCACCATATGATATTAATGTCCAACTTCAATTATATCGACCACCATATGATATTAATGTCCAACTTCAATTATATCGACCACCATATGATATTAATGTCCAACTTCAATTATATCGACCACCATATGATATTAATGTCCAACTTCAATTATATCGCCCACCATATGATATTAATGTCCAACTTCAATTATATCGACCACCATATGATATAATTTAGCTTAAAAATAATCGGTCAGCTTAATTGAAAAGTATATATAATAAAGCTACGCAACTAAGCTTTAAGTCTACGATCCATTATGTATCACTACAGTATATTATCATTATACTAGACAGCCTGGCTGCTGCGAATCACAGCCAGTCGTATGGGATGAGCGAAACGAACGAACTGCTTAGGTCTATTATGGCAACTAATACTAATTTCTGAAACAATACCGATGTGCTGTAACATCCTTCTCTCTCTTCATTTATGTTCATTTAATTGTGTTTACTTATCCTATTTATATAGGATATTAATTCAACTGAACTGAACTGAACCACCCGGAGTCTGGTTATACGTGCGACCAAGGTTTATAGATACTAGATTAAAGTCTGTGCCGCACTCTGGGATACCAGGATGTGCGGCACGGACATTTAGCTACAATTATTGCCCGGGCCCCGTTTTCTGTGTCACAAACCCGAAACCTGACCCGAAGATGTCTGACCGTGTGAACCGGGCTTTAGCAAGTGGAACTGAATTACACGGTAGGGCGACCTAATATGGCGGTGTAGCCATAATTAAGGGTTAAGTGTTATTACATGATGTGGTGATAATTGAGGGTATACAATACATACTGTACATTCTAAATGAAAGTCAGTCAATGTATGAGCCAGAAATAGAAGTACCGTACCGTATCCTGTAAAAATTATCCCTATACTTAATAACAGAAGAATGAAAATTGTAGCTAGCAAAAACACTATTCATTATTGTGGTCTCTTGTCTGGGTGGATGGGCAGTTGGGCTAGCAACCCTCCTCCGAACCAAGCTAGAAAATATAAAATATTGCCACGATGGCAGTGGTTCATTCGTGGCCATCCTCTCGTGAATATATGCGTCTGACAGTACACTGAGCCATAGAGCGTCCGTATAAATATGCTTTAAGGAGGAAGGGTATATTTTTGTGTCGATGTTTTCAAGCATATATATATATATACCGGTATATATATATATATATATATATATATATATATTTTTTTTTTTAGTGTCCTCCCTAGACTCCCATCAGACTTTAACAATCATCCCCAAGATCCCTCTTCTAGATATATTTCTAAATGTTTCGGTCTCACCTTAATTACAGGCTCGCTATTGCTCGCCAGGAAAAAATGGACACCTAATTGGCACGAAAAGTCTTAATATTGACAACGAAATGGAGCAAAAGGTCTTAGAATCGCCCAACTAATTAGGCTAAACATAAGGAAGAAAGGAGACCAGAAAAACCAACTACCTCCCCCTTAACGTATAACACTATGGCAAGTAATGTCAACGGTTAGTTGAAATCGTCACCATAAAAATTACGGTATTATGTTGGCAATTGTGCTGCCCAACCTATGACCGTAAATACAATTCCATATATTTAATAGGGAGGTAGATGCTTTTTCTAGACTCCCTTCTCCCTCCATTAGATCTGAGATTTTAAGACGTTTGATCCATTAGCTTGGTGACTTTAAGACCATTCACCCCATTTATTTGTCAATATTAAGACCTTTCATGCCATTTAGGTGTCGATTTTTTTCCTGACGAGCGATAGCGAGCCTGTAAATTTAGGAGGAACCGGCCTTTGGCCGAAAACAAATTCTAGCGAAAAATTTACAATTTTATCTCGAAGGGGGTCTTTGGAATGTTTGTTTAAAGCTTGATGAAGGTCTGGCGAGGAAACTAAAAAATTAACTAATATACAAATAAATAAGACCAATAAATAAAGCATACCCCCTTTGTTTTCCTTAAGCTTGATTGAGGTCTTTGGGTCTAGGAAGAAAAACACAAAATTATATTCAGCTTAGGAAGAGATTGTGGGAATCTGAAGGTTAATTGAGATACGTATACAATACCTCTTCGATTCATAGACAGCCTTCCAAAGCTGAGTAAAATCGTCTAATGTTAGCCAGCACATAGCGGAAAAATCATCATAAAATCGCCGAGGTCCATCGTCTGCAGAAAAACTATTGAATAGATAATATTCAATATGGTACCAACACATGTTATTACACAAGAAGGGTTTATATATTTATTCTACATTATATTTGTTATCATTATTTATTTATTATTTGTTGAACGACCAGTGTGGATGTTGGAAGTTAGAGATCCTGTAAAGTCCATTCATCAAAGTTAGACCAACAATCTTGACAATTTGTATTTATTACATACGGATGACCTTAACGCTATGTTGAATTTCATGTTGTAGTTTTTATTAAATGTGACAATAAAGTTATCTTATCATATAACTCATAAACGACTAGAGTAATTAAGCTAACATTTCTACCATTTAGGAAGGGTCAGAAAGGGATTAGGTGTGAAGATTTACAGCCAAATAGCTCCAGTCGTTTATGAGTTACAGAGGTTATTAATCACGTTTTCTGGCCTACCTGTAACGAATTGACTGTAGTAAGATTGAGCAGCCATCTTTTCTTTGGGCGCTAGTTTAGTGCCCTAGTTTTAGTTTAGTTTTGCATAATGTATAATTTAGATCTCAAGCACAGTTTGTATCCATACCGAATGTTTAGTATGTGTATGGCCATAGTTTGAGTGTACAGAAAGGCAATCAACACCAGTGGCACCAATATGGCGGAGGTTGGCCGAGTTCTGTTTTATAAGCTGTTAGATAATGGAGGTGCCAGTTTCGTCACAGATGTACATATATATATATATATATATATATATAGAGAGAGAGAGAGAGAGAACACTGTATAGATATTTTGACCATTGAAATTTAATGAAGTAGAGGGTGTAGAATTGTCTAAGGTCCAGGCTGTTACTACTCCAACAACAATAACAACAAGAACAACAACAACAACAACAACTATTTCTACCAAATTTTGGCAACTAACCTCTAATACTCTAAAACTACTACAGTAGTCAAGCTAATTTTTATACCATTTGGGAAGAGTCAGCTAGGGAATAAATGTGGCAAATTACAGCCCATTTGCTCTAGTCCCCTTGAGAGGTTAGTGGTCAGGATTTCTGGCCTAACTATAATAAATGGACTATAGTGCTTATGGTACTATAGTCTATTCGTTGTAAGTAGGCGAGACATAATGACCTCTAACCTCTGGAACTCAAAAACGACTAGAATAATCGAGCTAATATTTCTACCATTTGGGAAGAGTCACGCAGGAAATAGGTGTGGAAAGTTACAGCCAATTTGCTCTTTCCCTTTTTGAGTTACAGAGGATAGACGTCATGATTTTTCGCCTAATTCCAGCGAATAGACTATAGTAAAAGTTTATTATTACTACTACTACTACTACTACTACTACTAATAATAATAATAATAATAATAATAATAATAGTAATAATAATAATAATAATAATAATAATAATAATAATAATAACGGTAATATTTTAATAATAATAATAATAATAATAATAATAATAATAATAATAATGTAGGTTGGCAAAGGTGTTTTGTTAACCACTTCGGAATACAATGGTTGATGCTTTGTTTAACATTGTATTCTAACTATTATTAGTCGACTTAACCCTATTTGGTCCGAATGAGATCTTTCTGGGCCTCCCATGTTTTTCTCCATTAATGTGGAGATTCTAAGAGTTGTTTACCCCATTAGTTTGGCGATAATAAGACTCTTCACTCCATTCAGGTGTCGATTTTTTATATGGGCGAGCTAAAGCGAGCCTGTAACTTAAAAGAGTAATCAGCCTTTGGGCGAGACATTATTCTATCGAAAGAATGTAGGCTACAAATTTAGCTTTAATTTGGGTTGGCATTTCTTTAGTTTCAAGGAAGTCTGTGAACAGATTTTTGTTAGCCTTGGGGACAAACTAAAATACATTCCTCGAAAATGGCAAAGGCAAGCACAATCCTCAATCATGATAATATAAGAAAATATAATAACCCACAAGTCGGTTGACCAGATAGTGTTAATTCAGCTTACGAAGGGCCTTTATGAATCAAAGGACACCACAACATCAACACTTATTCGACTACCACTGATCCTTCCATAACTTAAGGAAATCGTCTAATGATGTCCAGATAAAAGGAATAATTCGTCGTCGTGTAGTTTACGGGGTGAGACAGCCTGCTGCCATGTTTTGGGGGTTGTCATGATATATTTGTTATAATTATTGAAGATGTTGATTATTTTTGCCATTTTCAAAGCGATGATTTCTAGTTTGCCCCCCTAGAGTTCCATCAAGCTAAATATGTACATTATCCAGTGTTCCAACCGATGCTAGTTTTTTTCTAAATTGCATCTCGCTATCACTCGCCCAGAAAAAATCAACACCTGAATACGGTGAAGTGTATTATAATTGCAAAACTAATTAGGTGAAAAGTCTTAAATCTTCCAAATCAATGGAATGAAACAGAGAGGAGCCCCAAATCCCCGCCTCGCCCCAGATAAGGTTAAAGAGATCTCTAAATACTGGAGGTGGCAATGTCGGCAAAGAGAAGGACATAACGGTGTACAGCTCTTACCAGCATTGCTATTTAATGAACTACACGGGGGTTCAATTGTCAAACGTCTACTTATACTACTACTACTACTACTACTACTTTTTGTTCTATGTGAGTGAGGGAGACAGGAGGCAGAACTGCCTGTATCGAGTGCCTCCCCCAGAGTTGAAAGAGGGACAGGGCCAAAAATCAAGGGACGTTGGAGCCAAAATGCCTGGACACACGGAGTTTGAGTCATAGGAAGAGGGAAAGAATGATTCTGGGAGAGAGTTTCAGAGCTCAGCAGTTGAATAGAAGAAAGTCTGAGAATAACATTTCACTCTTGGGTTGGAGAGTTGCACAGAGTAGGGGTGGAATTGTGTTGCAAGACGGGTACTACGTACCCTACATAGAGGAGGTGGTATACACTGGGAAAGCTCTGAGGAACATTGATTATTATAGTAGCAATAGAATAGTGAGAGAGATGCAACATTGAGGTGAAGAGAGAGAGATTGCAGAGAGTTGGTGAGTGGACGGAGTTATTGAAACGAAAGGCTTTCCTTTCTACTTTGTCTAGGAGTGAGGGGTGAGACGATCTTCCCCACACATGTGAACAATACTCAATACAAGGACGCACTGTGCCCCTGTACAGAGCAAGAAGCTGTGCAAGGGTAAAGAACCCCTTGAGTCGGTTGAACACACCCAGCTTCTGGGAGGCTGCCTTAGCAAGACTGGTAATATGGTCGTTCCAAGTGAGAACAGAAGAAAAAGAGACACCGAGAATATTGAGAGAAGATGAAGGATTGATTTTTGTATTGTTGAAGTGTAATGTATAGTCCTCTGGAAGTTCCAGACGGGTAGTAAGATGAAGAAATTGGGTTTTGGAAGCATTACAGGCAACAAAGTGTTCTCTTCCCCAATTGGAAATAGTAGTTAGATCAGAAGATAAGTGATGCATGGCCATAACCCCTCCCCTACACTCATCCCCCACCCTCTACCCCCTTAACAACCATTATGAACTACGAAACAAAGTGACGTAAAGATAAGGATGTATACAAAAAATAGAACATAATTAATTTGTACAAGTGTTCAATATTATCTCGTTCCGTCGGTTTATAGCCCTCGGATTGTCTGATCCAAAATACCGACATCGTAACTCTAGTATCATTAATGCTAAAAACATGTCAAAAATAGGCATTGCAACTTATGACATTCTAGGTTGCCTGAGTATGATTGCGTTATGACGTTAGGGACGAAATGGGCTGTTTAATTAATTAATTGGCTTGTTAAACTTCTTACGTCGCCTTAATTAACCTATGACATTTTTTAGTATCCGGGCCTTGGTTAGTAAATCTAGGCCGTGCTCCTTATTGTATTTGGAGACTCCAAATTCACATATTGACAGAGGACAGGTCAAACGAACGGCGACCCCCTCCACCACTCGCGCCACGTAAATACCCGAACCGGACCGGACAATGGATGGCCCGATATAGAGATCTCATAAGCACGGAACAGTATTAGAGGCTCCCGGCCAGATCTGGGACTTCATAAGGACTACACAGACTTCATAAGGACTACACAGACTTCACACAGACCGGGTATAGAGAGAATTTCGCCTTGATCTAAAATTGGAGCGCCATGAACGATTTACTGGGCAATTTTGTACAGTGATAGCTAGTTAGAGGTTCCCAACGAGATCCAAGACTTATTTATCATAATACAATATCACAACCTTCATGAAGGTTCTGAACAAATATTTATTGTTAAAATATCAATAAAGAGTTGCATGAATAAATACTACGTAACAAAAATGGTGATGACAAAATGTTGTTACAAATAAAATATTCGAAAGTTCAATTTACGTGTTAGTGTATGTGGGTTTGTTCAAAGTAATTGGACATTGACCATGGGTGTGTTTATAAATAATAAGTACATTATTAGACAGATGTTCCGGAAGTAAATCAAAACTGATATTTTATTGCTTAGCCAATGTGAATGTATCTGAAGTTGTAGCTCATGAATGTGAGTTATATATATGCCCAGAATATAGTGTGATGATATTTATGGAATTACAGTAAATATCCTCTAGGCTCATAGACTCAATCAATTAACAATGTATTGTAATATATCCCGGCCGCTGGCCGAATGTTTCTTAATTACAGAGAATCACTATCGCTCGTCCAGAAAAATAAATAAATCGACACCTGAATGGGGTGAAGGTATTTTATTATCACGAAACTAATGGAGTGAAACTTCTTAACAATTCCAAACTAATGGACCAAAACAGTGAGGTCCATAAAGACCCCTTCGGACCGAATAGGGTTAGATACTGATTAGTTAAATGCTCACTAAGAACAATACTCGGTGATATTTCAACTGACGGTATATTAAATTCCTAAGCAAATTATTTTTCGATAGATAACGGAAACATAAGAGACTACTATGTCTCTGCTTCATATTAGTGCCAAGTTTTCTATTTTAACAACAGATTTCGCTACAAAATCTGACTAATAGCTGAGTAATCAAGATGAAGACACAGTTTACCGTTAACTGGATACGAACGGCATCGGTTTGCCTAGTTTCAGGTGAGTGTCTGCTTCTTCGACCTTCAGTACAAGCCCCAGCATTCTGGGGAAGGTTGTTGCTAAAGGGGTTTGTAAGCGTGCGTGTATATGTGGGAGCCTATGTGTTGCAGGTGCATGTATTGTAGTATGATATATAGGAGCCTATGTGTTGTGGGTGCAAGTGTTTTAGTATAACATGTGGGAGCCTATGTGTTGTGGGTGCAAGTGTTGTAGTATAACATGTGGGAGCCTATGTGTTGTGGGTGCAAGTGTTGTAGTATGATATGTGGGAGCCTATGTGTTGTGGGTGCAAGTGTTGTAGTATAACATGTGGGAGCCTATGTGTTGTGGGTGCAAGTGTTTTAGTATAACATGTGGGAGCCTATGTGTTGTGGGTGCAAGTGTTGTAGTATGATATGTGGGAGCCTATGTGTTGTGGGTGCAAGTGTTGTAGTATAACATGTGGGAGGCTATGTGTTGTGGGTGCAAGTGTTGTAGTATGATATGTGGGAGCCTATGTGTTGTGGGTGCAAGTGTTGTAGTATAACATGTGGGAGCCTATGTGTTGTGGGTGCAAGTGTTGTAGTATAACATGTGGGAGCCTATGTGTTGTGGGTGCAAGTGTTGTATTATAACATGTGGGAGCCTATATGTTGTGGGTGCAAGTGTTGTAGTATAACATGTGGGAGCCTATGTGTTGTGGGTGCAAGTGTTGTAGTATAACATGTGGGAGCCTATGTGTTGTGGGTGCAAGTGCTGTAGTATAACATGTGGGAGCCTATGTGTTGTGGGTGCAAGTGTTGTAGTATAACATGTGGGAGCCTATGTGTTGTGGGTGCAAGTGTTGTAGTATAACATGTGGGAGCCTATGTGTTGTGGGTGCAAGTGTTGTAGTATAACATGTGGGAGCCTATGTGGTGTGGGTGCAAGTGTTGTAGTATGATATGTGGGAGCCTATGTGTTGTGGGTGCAAGTGTTGTAGTATAACATGTGGGAGCCTATGTGTTGTGGGTGCAAGTATTGTAGTATAACATATGGGAGCCTATGTGTTGTGGGTGCAAGAGTTGTAGTATAACATGTGGGAGCCTATGTGTTGTGGGTGCAAGTGTTGTAGTATAACATGTGGGAGCCTATGTGTTGTGGGTGCATGTATTGTAGTATAACATGTGGGAGCCTATGTGTTGTGGGTGCAAGTGTTGTAGTATAACATGTGGGAGCCTATGTGTTGTGGGTGCATGTATTGTAGTATAACATGTGGGAGCCTATGTGTTGTGGGTGCAAGTGTTGTAGTATAACATATGGGAGCCTATGTGTTGTGGGTGCAAGTGTTGTAGTATACCATGTGGGAGCCTATGTGTTGTGGGTGCATGTATTGTAGTATAACATGTGGGAGCCTATGTGTTGTGGGTGCATGTGTTGTAGTATGATATGTGGGAGCCTATGTGTTGTGGGTGCAAGTGTTGTAGTATAACATGTGGGAGCCTATGTGTTGTGGGTGCAAGTGTTGTAGTATAACATGTGGGAGCCTATGTGGTTTGGGTGCAAGTGTTGTAGTATGATATGTGGGAGCCTATATGTTGTGGGTGCAAGTGTTGTAGTATAATATGTGGGAGCCTATGTGTTGTGGGTGCAAGTGTTGTAGTATAACATATGGGAGCCTATGTGTTGTGGGTGCAAGTGTTGTAGTATACCATGTGGGAGCCTATGTGTTGTGGGTGCATGTATTGTAGTATAACATGTGGGAGCCTATGTGTTGTGGGTGCAAGTGTTGTAGTATGATATGTGGGAGCCTATGTGTTGTGGGTGCAAGTGTTGTAGTATAACATGTGGGAGCCTATGTGTTGTGGGTGCAAGTGTTGTAGTATAACATGTGGGAGCCTATGTGGTGTGGGTGCAAGTGTTGTAGTATGATATGTGGGAGCCTATGTGTTGTGGGTGCAAGTGTTGTAGTATAACATGTGGGAGCCTATGTGTTGTGGGTGCAAGAATTGTAGTATAACATATGGGAGCCTATGTGTTGTGGGTGCAAGTGTTGTAGTATACCATGTGGGAGCCTATGTATTGTGGGTGCATCTATTGTAGTATAACATGTGGGAGCCTATGTGTTGTGGGTGCAAGTGTTGTAGTATGATATGTGGGAGCCTATGTGTTGTGGGTGCAAGTGTTGTAGTATAACATGTGGGAGCCTATGTGTTGTGGGTGCAAGTGTTGTAGTATAACATGTGGGAGCCTATGTGGTGTGGGTGCAAGTGTTGTAGTATAACATGTGGAAGCCTATGTGTTGTGAGTTGTAGTATAACATGTGGGAGCCTATGTGTGTGGGTGCATGTATTGTAGTATAACATGTGGAAGCCTATGTGTGGTGTGTGTAACATGTTGCAAGTGTTGTAGTATAACATGTGGGAGCCTATGTGTTGTGGGTGCAAGTGTTGTAGTATAACATGTGGGAGCCTATGTGTTGTGGGTGCAAGTGTTGTAGTATAACATGTGGGAGCCTATGTGTTGTGGGTGCAAGTGTTGTAGTATAACATGTGGGAGCCTATGTGTTGTGGGTGCATGTATTGTAGTATAACATGTGGGAGCCTATGTGTTGTGGGTGCAAGTGTTGTAGTATAACATGTGGGAGCCTATGTGTTGTGGGTGCAAGTGTTGTAGTATAACATGTGGGAGCCTATGTGTTGTGGGTGCAAGTGATGTAGTATAACATGTGGGAGCCTATGTGGTGTGGGTGCATGTATTGTAGTATAACATGTGGGAGCCTATGTGTTGTGGGTGCAAGTGTTGTAGTATAACATGTGGGAGCCTATGTGTTGTCGGTGCAAGTGTCGTAGTATAACATGTGGGAGCCTATGTGTTGTGGGTGCAAGTGTTGTAGTATAACATGTGGGAGCCTATGTGTTGTGGGTGCAAGTGTTGTAGTATAACATGTGGGAGCCTATGTGTTGTGGGTGCATGTATTGTAGTATAACATGTGGGAGCCTATGTGTTGTGCGTGCAAGTGTTGTAGTATAACATGTGGGAGCCTATGTGTTGTGGGTGCAAGTGTTGTAGTGTAACATGTGGGAGCCTATGTGTTGTGGGTGCAAGTGTTGTAGTATAACATGCGGGAGCCTATGTGTTGTGGGTGCAAGTGTTGTAGTATAACATGTGGGAGCCTATGTGTTGTGGGTGCAAGTGTTGTAGTATAACATGTGGGAGCCTATGTGTTGTGGGTGCAAGTGTTGTAGTATAACATGTGGGAGCCTATGTGTTGTGGGTGCAAGTGTTGTAGTATAACATGTGGGAGCCTATGTGTTGTGGTTGCAAGTGTTGTAGTATAACATGTGGGAGCCTATGTGTTGTGGGTGCAAATAATATAGGCCTATTACTTCTATCCTTTATTTACCTTTCATCACAAGCCTCAACATTTACCCCCGTATTATATTATCACATTTACTAAAGTGCCTAGCCTTACACGAACGAAGGCAAAACAACTCCGTGCTAATTTGTTATAAAGGGCTGAATATCATCCAGTTTCAGAAAGATCACTATACTGTATGTCTTAGCTTATTTAATTCATGAAGGTTTAGGGAAACAGTTAAGTGTGGTTGTAAAATACGGGGGTTAGAAGAACATTGTGTCAGAAGGTCGTGCAGAGATCAAAATATATTACACAGTGATTAAAGGCAATAATAAAGTATTAAACATAAATTGAATATTTATATTAAATTCAATTAAAGATGTTCAAAAGCAGAAAATAAACTATATGGCATATTTCTGCATGTAATATCGATATGGGTACCAAATGTAGGCACTGTACAGTATGGTAACAATAACGGTGCCAAATCAGTATTTTTTTTTACATTTACTTTGCAGGGGTTGGGGTGCAGTTCTTTAATCCAGCGAAATATTGATGAAGTGATGTATATAGGCCATTTGAAAAGGGATGCAAAATTTCAGCTACGAGCGTTCACAAATTCTGTAACATATAATAACAAAAATTCAATTCCCCACTTTTGCAGAATTAGGCGTGCAGTGTTGTTACCCAGTAAAATATGAATGTAATAAGGTAATTCCTGAGGTCATGTTCTACTTAGCTTTCAAATTTCGGCTCATTTTATGTCAATGAATGGAGGTGCAAATTAAAATTGTTATAGCAAACAGTTCTGCAGAATTGGGTATGCAGTTTTCTTTTCCACAAAAATGAATAAGAATTTACCTATAAGCCACATGCATATTGTTTGCAAAATTTAAGTCAGCATCTTACGAAATATGGTGATGGATAATAACTGAATTATCCACAGCCTTCCGTAGATTACTCTGGGTGGGGTATGCAGTTTGGGCTCTAAAGTGGCACAGGATGTTTGGGGAGTTATAACTATGCACTTGCCAAATTGCAGATCAGTTTCTAAAAATAATATGGCTACAAATCAGTTTTGTCTTGTCCACAGCCGAACTTCTGATCCCTAACAAGAACAACAAAGTCGAGAATTCCTAGGTCTTGCAGGAAAATAATATAAATAAATCCTTCTCTCTGAAATAAATCAAACGAAATACTGATCCAGACTCCAACAAAAATCTTGAACCCAACAGACAAACCGCACACCCCTTCCCGACAACGGAAGGCGACAATCACACTTCATGCGGAATCGGAAAACTGAAAATTACCGACCAAGTTCCCACCTCTTAGGATGAATTTACGCTCGCAATTTTCCTGGCAACCCCAACCTGGCATATTTCCGAGTTATACTTTGTTTTTTTCTTATATATGTTGTCGCCGTAAATAATCTATCTTCAATCTATTCACTTACACGCGTACTAAATTGATCTATTGCGAGTTTCAGTCTTTAAGGATGTTGGAGTAATATCAATCGATATAGAATTAAGAGTGAAAATACGGCTGTAGTGCATTATATAACTACATAAACTCAAAGTCAGCACACTTTATATCCATCAACGACTAGTAGATTGTTTGTATTTCAGCCTAATGTCGAAATTTACGGCTCCAACTTCCTTGTAGCCCGAGACTCGCAAGCGGTTCAGACATACTGCTGTAGAATAACATGACCAATCCGCAGTTGCCGATATGAGCACTCGTGTGAAACTGACCGAAGTGGAGAGTTTAGGAGCACCGCTACGTTATAACCGCCATATGCTATAAGAGGGGCGGGGTGGGGGTAGGGGGAGCATACGAGGAAGGGGATGTCATAAAGAGGGGGCAGAGTGGGGAAAGTATATGAGGTATGAGTGACATACGGAGGGGGCAGGAGGGGTGGTGTCGGGGGCATATACGGGGCAGGGGGCGACATACGGAGGGGGCAGGAGGGGCATATACGGGGCAGGGGATGACATACGGAGGGGGTGGAGTGGGGGGCGTATACGGGGCAGGGGGGGAAATACTGAGGGGATGGGGTATAAAGGGTGGAGTGGGGGGTGACATACTGAGGGGGGCAGGAGGGGTGGTGTGGGGGGCGTATACGGGGCAGGGGATGACATACGGAGGGGGTAGGAGGGGCATATACGGGGCAGGGGGTGACATGTGGAGTGGATGGCGCATGCGGGGCAGGGGTGACATATGGATGGGGTGGAGTGGGTGGCGTATACGGGGCAGGGTGTGACATATGGAGTGGGTGGCGTATACGGGGCAGGGGGCGACATACAGAGGGGATGGGGTAGAAGGGGTGGAGTGGGAGGGGTGACATACGGAGGGAGCCCACGTTATATCACATTCAAATCTCTTTTCTTGCCCAAACTTTTCTCGTCTCCAGCGTGCCATTAAAACAGTTGGTCTTTGCTAATGGCCCCGCGTGCACACCGCCCCGCACCCTCCCCTAGTATCTCACACTCGGCCCTAGCCCCTCTCTCTCTCCTAACCCTTCATTTTTGTTCTTTGGTGATCTTTTTCAGCTTTCTTTTCGTGTGTTTTCTGTTCTCTCACCCTTGTTTTCTGTTGCTTCATTAAGGGGATAGGATTTTTACTTTTTCTTGGTGTGTCTTGCCTTGGGCTGAGCTGTTTCTGATATTGTTGCTTCTGGAGTTATTGGTTTGGTAGCATTTACATTTTACATTGTTTTTTATTATTGATTGTTCACATTAATTTCATTTGCTCTCATACACTCGGTCACGGTGGACAAGAACATTAATTACTCTGCACTTAAAGTAACTAGCTCATGCAACAAGAGATCGAATCCCGCTGTGCGCAGGTGAGGGTTTTCTCTCTTTAAAACACATACACACACCTTACACTAATTAATTAGTTTTCCGGAAGGCCCCAGCCAGCAATCCCTCAAAGGCAAACGTAATGAAGCCGTGCAACACTTATCTTCTGATCTAACTACTATTTCCAATTGGAGCAGAGAAAACCTTGTTACTTTTAATGCTTCCAAAACCACAATGTCTTCATCTTACTACTCGTTCAGTACTCCCAGAGGACTATCCCTTACACTTCAGCAATACAAAAATTAATCCTTCATCTTCTCTCATTATTCTTGGTGTCTCTTTTTCTTCTGCTCTCACTTGGAAGGACCATATTACCAGTCTTGATAAGGCAGCCTCCCAGAAGCTGGGTGTGCTCAACTGCCTCAATTTGTTCTCTACCCCTACACAGCTTCTTGCTCTGTACAGGGGCACAGTGTGTCCTTGTATTGAGTATTGTTCACATGTGTGGGGAGGATCCTCTCACACCACACTCCTAGACAAAGCAGAAAGGAAAGCCTTTCGTATTATTAATTCCCGCCCACTCACTAACTCTCTGCAATGTTGCATCTCTCTCACTATTCTATCGCTACTATAATAATCAATGTTCCTCAGAGCTTTCAAAGTGTATACCACCTTCTCTATGTAGGGTACGTGGTACCCGTCTTGCAACACAATCCCACCCCTACTCTGTGCAACTCTCCAACCCAAGAGTGAAACGTTATTCTCAGACTTTCTTCTATTCAACTGCTGAGCTCTGAAACTCTCTCCCTGAATCAGTTTTTTCCTCTTCTTATGACTTAAATTGCTTCAAACTCCGTGTGTCCAGGAATTTTGGCTCGAACGTCCTTAACGCTATTTGGTCCAAAAAAGGTCTTTTTGGACCTGCCCTGTTGCGATCTATTAGGTTGCAGATTTTAAGACGTTTCACCCCTTTCGTTTGGCGATATAAGACGCTTCACTCCATTCAGGTGTCGATTTTATTTCATTTTTTATTTGTTCCTGGGCGAATAATAGCTAGCCTGTAGCTCATAAGAAATCGGCCTTCGATTGGGACAGATTTGTTATCGAAACATGTAAACATTTAGCTAGAGGAGAGCCTGGGTGGCTATATTTTAGTTTGACAGAAATCTGGAAATGCGTGCATTTAGCCTAGGAGACACACAGAAACACATTGGTCCAAATGGCAAAATCAAACAAAATCCTCAATAAAAGTAATATAACAAACTATATTAAGAGCCCCAACGACGGCGGATCAGATAGTGTTAAGTCATTTGTGGCACGCAATTTCATCTCGATTTTGTTTAAGTAATTTATTCACTCCTTGAGGATTATGACGCATTGTGTTAGTTAATTCTGGCTATAAATTGACGATTGTTACAGCTTAGGAAGGTTCAATCAGACTTTTTAGGGTAAAGACTATTACAATTAACCCTTTGACTCTGATATCCCCTTCCTAATCTAAGCTAAATAGCCTAATGATAACTAGAACAAACTGTCAGAATGCATCATATTCCTCAAGGGGTAAATGTACAGTCGCGGTCATATTTTTCGGGACAATTATTATGATACATTAGCGAACTGTTGTGATAAACTACTTGAACCGTGAGGCTTTAACCCTTTCAAGCTACGATGACACATATTGTTTCTGTTATCTGACTATGTTTAGAAGATTTTGTTCAGATTAGGAAGGTATATGAAAGTCAGAGGGTTTATTGAGATAGTCTTTGTTCTGTTCATTCCTACAGATCTTTCTTAAGCTGTAAACAATCGCATAAGGATAGCCAGAACATACTGCCAAACCTTCTTGACGCATAATCCTCAAGGTTTTAAGGGGGAAGGGTATACCTATTGCTCGATTTTATTGTTAATTTAATATTTGTTTGTTTCCTCCCGAGACCTCGATCAAACTTTACAAAATATCCCCAAGGCACCCCTCCTAGATGAATGTTTACATTTTTCGGTAGAAATTATGTCACGGCCGAAAGCCGGTTCCACTTAAATTACAGGGTTGCTATCGTTTGCCAGCAAAAAATTAGCATTATCACTAAAGGTCTTAATATTGGCAAATAAATGGGGCGAAAGGTATTAAAATCGCCAAACTAATGGGCAGAACGTCTTAAAATCTGAAAACTAATGGGGCTAAACATAAGGGAGAAATGGTGGTAGGAAAATCAAGCATTTCCCCTTATATTTACTACTGGGATTCACTACTTGACGTTCAGTTCACCGTGTTGCTGTGTTGCTCGTATCATTAATCCATACAGAGCCGGTGACGTCCTTATCATTATGTTCTGGCAACTGATAGACAATTTTATTCAAGTTAGGAAGGAAGTCTACCCACTGAAAGTTTGCAGATAATCTCAATTAACCTATTGATTGTGGGAGATGTGCCATGGCAACTTATAGCAATTTACAGGATTTTAAAGCCTGTGGAGACGAGTGCGAGAGAGCGGGAGCGCGGCAGGCCCCCGTCCTCTATCCAGCCAAGCGGCCAAGGCACTGAGGAGAATGAGCCATAGGCTACTCCCGCTGGACATAACAGCACTGCCAAAGGCAAATTTAGCGCGACATTAGCGATAATCACTCAGTATTATCGAATGTCTATGGTAGCGCAGCGGGTGAAGCCCGCGCGCTACATAGCTTATTCTGGTGTAATTTTGAAGCTATTTTCTTCTAGGTTTTGGCTGAATACATATAATTTCATTCAGACACTTGCTCAATCATTCAGGATTGCCTGAATGAGCCCTAATATAGCAGAAATATGTCCGCAGCATAAGTGTTAATAATTTCAGCAATCATTTATCGATCCAAAGCTTCATAAAATTGTGTAAATATAATTGGAACCCAATACAAAACATGTCACCGGCATTGGAAGAGTTAGGAGGTGCTCAAGTATTCCTGACCGCGACTGTACGTCTCTCTATTCTAGTTTATGGGCAGGGGGGTGGGGGGGTAGTTTGCTTCCAAAACCTCTAGGATATCTAGGTTAGTAAGAGATATTATAATAATTAACTAAAAAAAAAATAAAAAAAAATAAAAAAACCCAAGACCGCCCTTCGAGATCAATTTGTGGATTTATATTTATCTACCGGTATCTCTTTATATAATACTTTTTCCCTAGACCTTCATGATTCTAATAAATCCCCCCAAAGACCCCCCCCCCCCCCTCCCCGCTTCGAGCTACATTTGTACATTTACCGGTAAAAAAATGTCCCAGCCGAAGACTGCTTCCTCCTAAATCATAGGCTCACTATCGCTCACCAGGAAAAAAATAGAAAAATAGACACCATGACAGGAAAGGAATTAATATTGGCAACAAAATGGGCTAATAGTCTTAAAATCACCAAATTAATGAAGCGAACATCTCAAATCTCAAACCTAATGCTGCTAAATATGAGGGAGAAGGGGGTCCTGAAAAAGCTTAAATCTCCGTATATTCTCAGTCATAGTAATACCAAAAAAAAAAAAAAAAAAAAAGTTTACCAGGCGACATGCGATCGAGTCCCCCCATAAATCCGCCGCAATAGTCCGATCCGTTTTCTATGTGCAAACTGTTCTATATTTGCTTCAGTTTTTACACCCAGACCGTCTCCTCTATATTGCACCACTACGTCTTTTCTTTTGGCTCTTGTATTTCTTGTGTACATTTTATTTCGATATATTGGTAGTTTTTTGTTTTAGTCCTTTATTCACTAGCTCTCGATTTTTCTTTCTCCTCCCTCTCTCTCTCATTATATACATATACAGTATATATATACATATATATATATATATATATATATATATATATATATATATCTTATATATATATATATATATATATATATATATATATATATATATATATATATATATACCAGTATATAACCTGCATTTTTTGCTCTACATTCCAACCTCATTATACCCTCTCGGGTATAGGCTGAGAGCCTGCAGTACATTCAACCTACATTGAACTTCGAAGCCCGTGAGGTCTCGTTCCAGTCTAGGGAATGAGACATGTGAAGCACTTTGAGATACAACCAGTCCCGGATATCTTGCCTTCACAAGATGCACGGTTGCCCCCAAGGCTCGAAGCAGCCATATCTCTGAAGCTGCTTCGCTCCAGTGCTTCACTGTCTCACCACCTAGACTCAGACCCTCACTCTTAGAACGCCACCTATTGAGCAATGAACTCACTAGGCATTGCTCCCCTGTAGCATATTTTTGAAAATGGGAATATTCATACAATGCTATTTAATCAGGGAACAATGAGGGTATTTTTTGGCGTTTCGGTGGGCTTTGTGGTAATGCACTGATACTATGTACAACACAAATTCCATCCCAATATTATCTTCCCATTGATACATCGGGATTCGAACCCGGGACCATTGGATTACCAGTCCAGTGGCATGACCACTCCACCATATATATATATATATATATCTTCCTGATAGCATTACTGTACCTACTTTTCTTCATATTTATTGTGTAAGGAAAGTAAAATGTATTCATTGGTATTAAATGGTAATGTGTTGTGTGTGTGAGAGTGTTATCAGTCTTGAAGGGAAAACCATATAGAATTGTCATGGAGTTCGTTTAGCTACCGAGCTGATATTTGGTAATCATGTGTATGTGGGAGGCGATAGAACAGGGGATAGCGTCGTGGACTTCTGCCCAAAAGGACCTTAAATCGAGTCCACGCCACACTTCAGGTTTTTGTCCAAGATGATCTGATCGTTTCTGCTGTTCTACAAATATTCTGCCTACACCGCCACGTCAAGAAAACACCCCCTATATTGTCACCAATTCATAGCATAGAAGATGCTGTGAACGATCGTATAGCTGCTCTCTCAAATCCAGCTCCACTGTGACTATATACTGTAGACTGAGTCTAGAGTGACATAAGAAGTATCCAACAGACTCCTCCCTCTCGTCCCGTTCAACTGGTTACTGGTGAGCTTCAAGTCTCGTTTACAACTGGCAAACCTGCTTTGATTACAACACCGTCTCGTTTACATAAGACATTCACATGCTTTGTTTACAACTGGCAATCCACAAAATCAGGCAATCTAGGATGACTTCTCACACCACCATCAATGATTGGGGATAATATTGTCCCTCAGGTCACCTCTGGTTACAGTCTTCAAGAACTACAGACATCACAGCAGTGTGGGCGCCATCACCCAAGACATAGTGTATGTTGGGACCTACTATAGTCTGTTTATTCCAGTTGAGGGTAAATTGCATACCTCAGCAACTGATTTCTAGATACCAAACTCCCAAAGACCGGCCACTGAATATTTACTCGAGTCCTGCTAGCCTGATATATGGACGCACAAGCGCCTTATATATGCAGCTTGCAGCTTGAAAATTAAACAACATAAAGTAATCAACTAGATACCATAATCACATACCTATATTTAGCTTGAGAATGGTGAAAACCCAGTGATTCTACGTTGCTTTGTTCCTTGTTTATCACCACCAGAGTTTCAAGCAACATTCCACTCCTCGAGCGTGCATAATTATGTATATACTGTAGTGTTGGACTGGAAACCAACCAGTACTTAGCTGTGCATAATTATGTATGTGTGTGTAAGCCAATCACGTGAGCTCAGAAAGAGGGGTGAGTCACCCTCTCCTTCACTCATTCTGTCTAGCACTTGTCATAAGTAGCAACTTATTTCGCTACAAAATGTTTGTAATAGCTGAGTAATCAAGATGAGGGCACGCCACACAATCATCAGCAGGAACAAACAGACTATAGCGATCTGCCTGATAATTTACATATTATCAGTCCTAATAAGCCACATAATTAGCCCAGTGCGAGTTTATTAGAACCCGATGAGTTTCCTTATCATTCAATCAGATTTAAATAAAGTAGAATTTGTTGGATTAGTTACGAAAAAATTTCAATCATAAGATGCAATTATGAACAAATGTCAATCATAAGATGCAATTATGAACAAATGTCAATCATAAGATGCAATTATGAACAAATGTCAATCATAAGATGCAATTATGAACAAATGTCAATCATAAGATGCAATTATGAACAAATGTCAATCATAAGATGCAATTATGAACAAATCACAGCGAAGAGTTGATAGATTAACATAAATTTACATAGACACACTGACCACACAGACCTTGCGATCCAAATAAGGTGGTCAGGACTTAATTATATTAGATAGTAGAACCCCAAATATAGAATAGTTGGTGAAATGGATAGTACAAAAGAAGGATCTCAGAGAGAGAGAGAGAGAGAGAGAGAGAGAGAGAGAGAGAGAGAGAGCGAGAGACAGACAGACAGAGATATGTTATATTGACCACGTAACTGTCAATCAATATTATTCCTAAATGTTACTTTCACTACTGATAACATATTCGTATTGATCATAATAGCAATTCTGAATACTGCTAGCCACTTATTATTGATCCTAATAGCTATATTGAATACTGATAGCCACTTGTTATTGATCCTAATAGCTATATTGAATACTGATAGCCACTTGTTATTGATCCTAATAGCTATATTGAATACTGATAGCCACTTGTTATTGATCCTAATAGCTATATTGAATACTGATAGCCAGTTGTTATTGATCCTAATAGCTATATTGAATACTGATAGCCACTTGTTATTGATCCTAATAGTTATATTGAATACTGATAGCCACTTGTTATTGATCCTAATAGCTATATTGAATACTGATAGCCACTTGTTATTGATCCTAATAGCTATATTGAATACTGATAGCCACTTGCTATTGATCCTAATAGCTATATTGAATACTGATAGCCACTTGTTATTGATCCTAATAGCTATATTGAATACTGATAGCCACTTGTTATTGATCCTAATAGCTATATTGAATACTGATAGCCACTTGTTATTGATCCTAATAGCTATATTGAATACTGATAGCCACTTGTTATTAATCCTGATAGCTATATTGAATACTGATAGCCACTTGTTATTGATCCTAATAGCTATATTGAATACTGATAGCCACTTGTTATTGATCCTAATAGCTATATTGAATACTGCTAGCCACTTGTTATTGATCCTAATAGCTATATTGAATACTGCTAGCAACTTGTTATTGATCCTAATAGCTATATTGAATACTGCTAGCCACTTGTTATTGATCCTAATAGCTATATTGAATACTGATAGCCACTTGTTATTGATCCTAATAGCTATATTGAATACTGATAGCCACTTGCTATTGATCCTAATAGCTATATTGAATACTTATAGCCACTTTTTATTGATCCTAATAGCTATATTGAATACTGCTAGCCACTTGTTATTGATCCTAATAGCTATATTGAATACTGATAGCCACTTGTTATTGATCCTAATAGCTATATTGAATACTGATAGCCAGTTGTTATTGATCCTAATAGCTATATTGAATACTGCTAGCCACTTGTTATTGATCCTAATAGCTATATTGAATACTGATAGCCACTTGTTATTGATCCTAATAGCTATATTGAATACTGATAGCCAGTTGTTATTGATCCTAATAGCTATATTGAATACTGCTAGCCACTTGTTATTGATCCTAATAGCTATATTGAATACTGATAGCCACTTGTTATTGATCCTAATAGCTATATTGAATACTGATAGCCACTTGTTATTGATCCTAATAGCTATATTGAATACTAATAGCCACTTGTTATTGATCATAATAGCTATATTGAATACTGATAGCCACTTGTTATTGATCCTAATAGCTATATTGAGTACTGATAGCCACTTGTTATTGATCCTAATAGCTATATTGAATACTGCTAGCCACTTGTTATTGATCCTAATAGCTATATTGAATACTGATTGCCACTTGCTATTGATCCTAATAGCTATATTGAATACTGATAGCCACTTGTTATTGATCCTAATAGCTATATTGAATACTGATAGCCACTTGTTATTGATCCTAATAGCTATATTGAATACTGATAGCCACTTGTTATTGATCCTAATAGCTATATTGAATACTGCTAGCCACTTGTTATTGATACTAATAGCTATATTGAATACTGCTAGCCACTTGTTATTGATCCTAATAGCTATATTGAATACTGATAGCCACTTGTTATTGATCCTAATAGCTATATTGAATACTGATAGCCACTTGTTATTGATCCTAATAGCTATATTGAATACTGCTAGCCACTTGTTATTGATCCTAATAGCTATATTGAATACTGATAGCCACTTGTTATTGATCCTAATAGCTATATTGAATACTAATAGCCACTTGTTATTGATCCTAATAGCTATATTGAATACTGATAGCCACTTGTTATTGATCCTAATAGATATATTGAATACTGATAGCCACTTGTTATTGATCCTAATAGCTATATTGAATACTGATGGCCACTTGTTATTGATCCTAATAGCTATATTGAATACTGATAACCACCTGTTATTGATCCTAATAGCTATATTGAATACTGATAGCCACTTGTTATTGATCCTAATAGCCATATTGCATACTGATAGCCACTTGTTATTGATCCTAATAGCTATATTGAATACTGATAGTCACTTGTTATTGATCCTAATAGCTATTTTGAACACTGATAGTCACTTGTTAAAGATCCTAATAGCTATATTGAATACTGATAGTCACTTGTTATTGATCCTAATAGCCATATTGAATACTGATAGCCACTTGTTATTGATCCTAATAGCTATATTGAATACTGATAGTCACTTGTTATTGATCCTAATAGCCATATTGAATACTGATAGCCACTTGTTGTTGATCCTAATAGCTATATTGAATACTGATAGCCACTTGTTATTGATCCTAATAACTATATTGAATACTGATAGCCACTTGTTATTGATCCTAATAGCCATATTGAATACTGATAGCCACTTGTTATTGATCCTAATAGCTATATTGAATTCTGATGGCCACTTGTTATTGATCCTAATAGCTATATTGAATAATGATAGCCACTTGTTATTGATCCTAATAGCTATATTGAATAATGATAGCCACTTGGTATTGATCCTAATAGCTATATTGAATACTGATAGCCACTTGTTATTGATCCTAATAGCTATATTGAATAATGATTGCCACTTGTTATTGATCCTAATAGCTATATTGAATACTGATAGCCACTTGTTATTGATCCTAATAGCTATATTGAATACTGATAGCCACTTGTTATTGATCCTAATAGCTATATTGAATACTGATAGCCACTTGTTATTGATCCTAATAGCTATATTGAATACTGATAGCCACTTGTTATTGATCCTAATAGCTATATTGAATACTGCTAGCCACTTGTTATTGATCCTAATAGCTATATTGAATACTGATAGCCACTTGTTATTGATCCTAATAGCTATATTGAATACTGATAGCCACTTGTTATTGATCCTAATAGCTATATTGAATACTGCTAGCCACTTGTTATTGATCCTAATAGCTATATTGAATACTGATAGCCACTTGTTATTGATCCTAATAGCTATATTGAATACTGATAGCCACTTGTTATTGATCCTAATAGCTATATTGAATACTGATAGCCACTTGTTATTGATCCTAATAGCTATATTGAATACTGATAGCCACTTGTTATTGATCCTAATAGCTATATTGAATACTTATAGCCACTTGTTATTGATCCTAATAGCTATATTGAATACTGCTAGCCACTTGTTATTGATCCTAATAGCTATATTGAATACTGATAGCCACTTGTTATTGATCCTATTAGCTATATTGAATACTGATAGCCACTTGTTATTGATCCTAATAGCTATATTGAATACTGCTAGCCACTTGTTATTGATCCTAATAGCTATATTGAATACTGATTGCCACTTGTTATTGATCCTAATAGCTATATTGAATACTGATAGCCACTTGTTATTGATCCTAATAGCTATATTGAATACTGATAGCCACTTGTTATTGATCCTAATAGCTATATTGAATACTGATAGCCACTTGTTATTGATCCTAATAGCTATATTGAATACTGCTAGGCACTTGTTATTGATACTAATAGCTATATTGAATACTGCTAGCCACTTGTTATTGATCCTAATAGCTATATTGAATACTGATAGCCACTTGTTATTGATCCTAATAGCTATATTGAATACTGATAGCCACTTGTTATTGATCCTAATAGCTATATTGAATACTGCTAGCCACTTGTTATTGATCCTAATAGCTATATTGAATACTGATAGCCACTTGTTATTGATCCTAATAGCTATATTGAATAATAATAGCCACTTGTTATTGATCCTAATAGCTATATTGAATACTGATAGCCACTTGTTATTGATCCTAATAGATATATTGAATACTGATAGCCACTTGGTATTGATCCTAATAGCTATATTGAATACTGATGGCCACTTGTTATTGATCCTAATAGCTATATTGAATACTGATAGCCACTTGTTATTGATCCTAATAGCTATATTGAATACTGATAGCCACTTGTTATTGATCCTAATAGCCATATTGCATACTGATAGCCACTTGTTATTGATCCTAATAGCTATATTGAATACTGATAGTCACTTGTTATTGATCCTAATAGCTATATTGAATACTGATAGTCACTTGTTATTGATCCTAATAGCTATATTGAATACTGATAGTCACTTGTTATTGATCCTAATAGCCATATTGAATACTGATAGCCACTTTTTGTTGATCCTAATAGCTATATTGAATACTGATAGCCACTTGTTATTGATCCTAATAACTATATTGAATACTGATAGCCACTTGTTATTGATCCTAATAGCCATATTGAATACTGATAGCCACTTGTTATTGATCCTAATAGCTATATTAAATACTGATGGCCACTTGTTATTGATCCTAATAGCTATATTGAATAATGATAGCCACTTGTTATTGATCCTAATAGCTATATTAAATAATGATAGCCACTTGTTATTGATCCTAATAGCTATATGGAATACTGATAGCCACTTGTTATTGATCCTAATAGCTATATTGAATAATGATAGCCACTTGTTATTGATCCTAATAGCTATATTGAAAAATGATAGCCACTTGTTATTGATCCTAATAGCTATATTGAATAATGATAGCCACTTGTTATTGATCCTAATAGCTATATTGAATACTGATAGCCACTTTTTATTGATCATAATAGCTATATTGAATAATGATAGCCACTTGTTATTGATCCTAATAGCTATATTGAATACTGATAGCCACTTGTTATTGATCCTAATAGCTATATTGAATACTGATAGCCACTTGTTATTGATCCTAATAGCTATATTGAATACTGATAGCCACTTGTTATTGATCCTAATAGCTATATTGAATAATGATAGCCACTTGTTATTGATCCTAATAGCTATATTGAATAATGATAGCCACTTGTTATTGATCCTAATAGCTATATTGAATACTGATAGCCACTTGCTATTGATCCTGATAGCTATATTGAATACTGATAGCCACTTGTTACTGATCCTAATAGCTATATTGAATACTGATAGCCACTTGTTATTGATCCTAATAGCTATATTGAATACTGATAGCCACTTGTTTTTAGATTTTGATAACTAATATATATTTTTTGTTTACAGCTTTCTAATCACATCACTGGTAAATTCTTCTTAGCTTTCCATTGATCGTGTAGCCAATCATCGTCGCCAAACACACCACAGCCAAAAATATATTAATGGAAAAGTATTCTTGGTACACATAGAGACAAATAGAAGACACAGGTGTAGGCAGATATGCACATGCTGTACACACACACACACACACACACACACACACACACACACACACACACACAAATACAAACACACACACATACACAACCATTTGTGCACATACACAGCACAAACAATTAAAATGTACACACAGGCACATTTATAATTACACGCACATGGAAATAGCAAATACAACGCACAAACATATACACATAATTACTTACACACAAACACACACATATAAACACACACGTACACATATCCTATACAAACACACACAGCTTCCCCCTCCAACACATGTACACAACCTACACAAACACACCTACACACAATGCACGCAAACACTCACACAGACTCACACGCATACAAATAAGGATACAAAAGTTAAAATATACACACACACACACACACACACATACACACACACACACACACACACACACACACACAGTTCCATAGCGTTTTATTCTTTCATCCCAACAACTCGGCATTTCACATGAGGGTTTATCGCCTTTTGATGAAGCCTTTGACAGAAATGATAAAAAATATAAAACGCGGGGAAAAATGGCGCGTAATCTAAATGCTAGCAAAAAAAAAAAGTGTATGAATAAAAAATGCTACAGACTAGATTACTAAAACGTGAAGCGAAGTTAATCAATCTAGTTAACACTGATGAGACGAGACAAAACATTTATTACTATTAAATATTGGAATAAAAGCTCAATTCGTTTGGGATTAGAGATGTCTTTGAAAGTAATCTAGCATGAAGAGATTGGACAACTGTCAATACAGACGTCATTTAGGAGGGAGGGTGGTGGGACTAATCAACAAAGAAGTAAATATCATATATATACAGTGGCTGTTTGTTTGGTCTATTAATTTATTTATTCATATATTTTTTTAGTGTCCTCCCTAGACCTCCATCAAGCTTAGAAAAACACCCTCTAGACCCCCCTTCAAGATAGATTTGTATATTTTTCGGTAGAAGAATGTCCCGGCCAAAGGCCGATTCCTCCTAAAATTACAGGCTCGCTATCGCTCGCCAGGAAAAAATCGACACCTAAATGGCACGAATGGTCCTAATATTGACAAAGAAATGGAGTGAAAGGTCATAAAATGCCCAAACTAATGTAACCAACGTCTTAAAATGTCAAAACTAGTGGGGCTAAACATTAGGGAGAAGGGGGTCCCGAAAAACGGTCTGTCTTCCCTAAATCTGAAATCCATTCCTATAATCCATAACAACAAATTGGTGCCCCATAAGGTTATCAAATCGGTGCCCCATAAGGTTATCAAATCGGTGCCCCATAAGGTTATCAAATTGGTGCCCCATAAGGTTATCAAATTGGTGCCCCATAAGGTTATCAAATTGGTGCCCCATAAGGTTATCAAATCGGTGCCCCATAAGGTTATCAAATTGGTGCCCCATAAGGTTATCAAATTGGTGCCCCATAAGGTTATCAAATTGGTGCCCCATAAGGTTATCAAATCGGTGCCCCATAAGGTTATCAAATTGGTGCCCCATAAGGTTATCAAATCGGTGCCCCATAAGGTTATCAAATTGGTGCCCCATAAGGTTATCAAATTGGTGCCCCATAAGGTTATCAAATCGGTGCCCCATAAGGTTATCAAATTGGTGCCCCATAAGGTTATCAAATCGGTGCCCCATAAGGTTATCAAATTGGTGCCCCATAAGGTTATCAAATCGGTGCCCCATAAGGTTATCAAATTGGTGCCCCATAAGGTTATCAAATCGATAGTCTTGGAAAATAATGAAACACAATTTATGGATACACAACGTCATGCCCAATATGGTGGTAGATGTCCAGAAAGTTCATATTAACGGGAGGTATATATTTTGTATGGACACCTTTCTCCTCCATGATTAGCCCCATTAGTTATGATATTTTAAGACGTTCGCCCCATTACTTTGGTGATTTTTTAATGTTTTCCCCCATTTGTTGCCAATATTAAAACTGTTCATGGCATTTAGAAGTCGATTTATTCCTGGCAAGTGAAAGCCAGACTGTAGTTTAGTAGGGACTGGCCTCGGCCGGGACATAATTATATCTACCGAAAAATTTACAAATGGATCTCAAAGTGGGGTGTTTTTTAAAGCTAGATAGAGGTCTAGGGAGCAAATTTTAAAAACTATATAATAATACAAACTAAAATAATAATAATAATAATCTTTCCTTAAAGGAGCACATCTCGCTTTTTTCTCTTTCTCTCCGTCTCTCTTTGGCTTGCATCCATTCGGCCCCATTCAGCCTACTGTTTTAAGACGTTTACCCCCATCCAGGTGTCAATATTTTTCTGGCGAGCGGTAGCGAGCAAGCATAAATATGTGTTTCTGTTTTGACAGCAAGCTAAATTTGTAAATTTTTCGATAGAAAAATGTCTCCGGTGAAACCAGATTTCTCCAGACAATGCTGGCTCGCTGTCGCTCGCCAAGAAGAAATCGACACCTGAATGGGGATAAAAGTCTTAAATCAGTTGGCTGAATGGGGCCGAATAGATACAAGCCAGAGAAAGAGAAAAAAGGAGAAAAAGATAAAAAAAGCAGGTGACCCCCCTTACAAAACGTGCCTTGTAAATGCCTGGTGGTGCATCGGGTTGAGGTGTTTGGTACGTGTATAAAGAGATCCCACCCTGGCTTAGGATTAGTCTCTTTCATTTATATATATACAGTATTCGGTGGGTCTCTCTCTCTCTCTCTCTCTCTCTCTCTCTCTCTCTCTCTCTCTCTCTCTCTCTCTCTCTCTCTCTCTCTCTCTCTCTCTGTATACCTGCTATGTCTTCCAATGGAGTGCAACAGATTCAATATATCCCTGGCCCCGGCTCGAACCCGCATAGCCTACACACACTAAAAGGGGAGGTTTTTTTCCCTTCTTGAAGGGAGGTCTTGCAACCATGTTTTAAAGCTTGATGGAGGTCTTATATATATATATATATATATATATATATATATATATATATATATATATATATATATATACCGGTATATACTGTATATATATAAATATATATATATATATATATTTATATATATATATATATATATCTTCATCCCTAGACCTTTATCAATTTTAAAAAGGAAAACCAATTAGACCCTCTCCTAGATACATTTTCAGATTTGTCGGTAGAGAAATGTCCCGACCCTGACCGAAGGCCACTTCCTACTAAATTACAGGCTCACTATCGCTTGTCAGGAAAATCGACACTAAATGGCATACAAGGTCTTAATATTGAAAGGAAATGGGATAAAACGGTCTTAAAATAGCCAAACTAGTTGAGCAAACGTCTTATATTATAATAACTAATGGGGCTAAACATGTAGAAGAAGAGGGGTCCATAAAAAAACAAATACCTCCCCTTAAGATACGGTTGTAGTGCATTTATATATGCATAATGGCCAAACAAATCAAGCTTTCCATTCATCACAAATCTACATCATTATTGATTTTTTCCCTATGTGTATGAAAGACAAAAAAGGCAAAGCTGCCCGTAACAAGTGTCTCCCACAAAGTTGCAAGCTCAATAGTGTCTATACATGGTGTGTGTGTGTGTGTGTGTGTGTGTGTGTGTGTGTGTGTGTGTGTGTGTTGGAAAGAAGTGTGGTGTGCTTGTATAGTGTAGTGAAATTAATAGGAAGAAGAGGTGTTTGTGAGAGCTAGCTGGGTAACTCTCTGTGTAGGTGACACAAACAAAAACAGTGAGGGAAGCCACAAAAATGAAATAGGAGTTCCATCAACTCCTTATAACATGCCTATGAGTATACATTGGGGTCTGTAATGGGTGATTAACGTTAAGAACGGGGTGTTACTTATTTCTATAGGTTCAGGAACTAATGTATAGCGAGGCCGGTCCTTAGTGATCTTGACCCCATTCAATGTTCTTTCCTCTCACTAAAACATTACGCTTTCCATAATGCAGTTGGGTCTGAAAATGGATATTAATTGTGATCGTGTACTCAACCTTTTAACTGTGTTGGTGGTGTAACGGTTTAGATGTTTTTGTTCTGGATGTGGTGTCCCGACTTCGAATTTCGGGAGGACCAAATGCTTTCATTAGTTTATTCTAGTACATTGGGGTTTGTAATGGATGATTAATGTTAATTGGCTGGTCAGTTGGGCGTCTAAAAAACGTCACCAACCGATCGAAACCCACTTAGTAATTATAATTTGTTTACATATGTTTTGGTAGATCAGTTTGTTATTTGTTTTCCCCTGTGTATCAAATCGCAGCAATGTGGGTTTAACACTGGAATGCATATGAGAAGGAGCAGAGGAAAAGTAACATGAAATTGTATTTTATTTGTTTTGCCATTTTATCCCTTCCTAAGACATATCAAGATCTGTAAACTATAATTTTAACTATACATATACTGTTTATACAATAATAACAAATATACAAAAGGGACTCGGATTTCATTTGACACCCTTTTATGACAAATCAGGTTCTTTCTGTAAACATGTACACCAATCTTATATAACAAAATGCGCAACCAGACCTCTTCCAGATAAATTTATACTTTTATCGATATAAAAATGTCACGGCCGAAGGCCGATTTCTTCTAATTTACAGGCTCGTTATCGTTCGCTCAGACAATAATCGACACCTTATTGGGGTTAACCATTTTATTATCGCCGTACTAAAGGAGTGATAATCCACATTCACAAAAACAACCAAACAACCCAAATGAATCAATCAAACCGTATTTCATCATCACTTTGTCAGATGTAACTCCTCATATACTGTATATTCATACTGGTTTAACTATATACTGTATATTCATACTGGTTTAACTATATTAACAATTGCAGTTTTACATTGGAAAAACATAATATCAGTTGTAAATACAGTATATTGGAAATTACCAAAACAGTACTATGTGCACACTGTACTTTTATCAAGCGAAATTTAAATAGTTTGTCAATTTCACTCCAGCCCACCTGTAGTCACACATACAATTATATATATATATAGTGTATATATATATATATACAGTGTATACAGTATATATATATAATATTTATATATATATATATATATATATATATATATATATATATATATATATATATATATATATATATATATATACCGGTATATATATACCATATATATATATATATATATATATATATATATATATATATATATATATATATATATATACCGGTATATATATATATATTATATATATATATATATATATATATATATATATATATATATATATATATATATATATATATATATATATATATATATATATATATATATAGATATATATATATATATAGATATATATATATATATATATATATATATATATATATATATATATATATATATATATATATATATATATATATATATATATATATATATATATATACTTTTTTTTTTTTTTTTTTTTACATTAGTTTAACCAGACCACTGAGCTCCACAAAAGAACTCTCATAGGGCTGGCCCGAAGGATTCGATCAAGATATATAACTAAACGAGTCAAGATAGATATGGGAACAAATCGAGGAAGGTGAAGACACGCAGACATTTCTCGCCATTTCACCAGTTCATCCGGACCACATGAGCTCCACATCAGAGCTCTTATAGGGCAGGGCCGAAGGATGAGGCAAGAACTGCTACACCGCAACACCAACCAAGAAGTGATCAGGGCGAAGAATGAGACAAGAACTGCTACACCGCAACACCAACCAAGAAGTGATCAGGGCGAAGAATGAAAGATCAGGTCAAAGGTAGAAAGAATTACATCGAGAAGCAAAAAATGCATTACCGAAGGGAATCAAGTCAGTTCGGCCACATCAGCAACCGAAGAGACAAACGGGTCAGGAGGCAACCACCTAGCCAGGCCAGGGAGACATGAGATATAGGCTGCCCGAGGACAGCCGGATGGGACAGAATAAGAATAGAAGGGGAAAAACATAGAATGAGGAAAGAAAAACTACTCAAAATTAGTCAAGCTGAGGACGAAAGCTCGAGGGGAGAGGGAGGGAAACAACCACATCCCTCCCCCATCAAGCCCCAGTCGCCGGCCCCAAAGCCCCCCAACCGCGACAAGGAGAGTAGTAACAGGGGGGTATATATACTGTATATATATATATATATATATATATATACATACTGTATATATACCGGTATATAACCGCGACAAGGAGAGTAGTAACAGGGGGGTATATATACTGTATATATATATATATATATATATATATATATATATATATATATATATATATATATATATATATATATATATATATATATATATATATATATATATATATACAGTATATATATATGTATATATATATATATATATATATACATATATATATACTGTATATATATATATATATATTATATATATATATATATATATTATATATATATATATATATATATATATATATATATATATATATATATATATATATATATATATATATATATATATATATATATATATGTGCATATACTGTATATATATATATATATATATATATATATATATATATAAAGAGTGAGAGAGATAGTTACATGGAGTTACAATAAATAGTTAGTATCTCAGAGACCTTGCGGTCCATTCCGAGGAGATACTCGAAGTGGAAGGAGAGAGCTTGTTTATTGCACTACACTCATTACAGAGTGTGCGAAATACTATCTACTCTCTTCTTGAACTGCTCTACTGAAGAACTGGTTACAGCTTCAGAGGGAAGTTTGTTCCAGGTAGAACAGATCTTATATGTGAAAAAGTTTCCACAAATACTAGTGCTGAACCTTTTCAATTATAATTTCCAGCCATGGTTGCGTGTTGTATTCATATTGAAGCTAAACATTTTGCTATAATCCACATTGTCAAACACATTAAGTATCTTAAATACTTCAATGAGCTGACCTCGTAGTCTGTGTGTCCCCAACGGAAAGAGATAAAGAGCTCTCAACCGGTCCTCATAACTCATTCCTCTAAGCGATGGAATAAGCTTTGTAGCTCTAGCTTGTACTCTTTTTCGTCGTTTTATATCTTTCCTGAGTGCAGGAGACCAGAATTTAACAGAATACTCCAGGAGAGGCTGTATCAGAGCATTTTAAACTGTGATGACTATTTCCTTATTTCTATATTCAAATTGCCTCGTAATATAGCCCAATAATTTCTGAGCTTTCTTCTCTACTTTAATGCACTGCTTGGAAAAATTTAGGTCATTGCTAATCAGAACATCCAAATCCTTTTCCAAGTCAGTCACTTCCAGAGCCATTCCCAATAGTGAATAGCCTGACTTGGGGTTTGCTTGGCCGATATGCATTACCTTGCACTTTTCCAAGTTTATAGGCATCTGCCATGTCTCCGACCATTCACCCAGTCTGTTGAGGTCCATCCTGAGCTGTTCAACCCCTTTGGGGTCTTTCACATTCATTCCAAGTTTTATGTCATCTGCAAACTTGGTCTCAACAGACCAATATCTATGTCATATGATAAACAGAAGTGGGCCAAGGACAAATCCCTGTGGAACTCCAGAAGTGACTGCATTCCACTCAGAAGAAACACCATTGATTACCACTCGTTGCTGTCTACCTGTTAGTCAACTTTCTACCTAATCTGTGACCTCTGTATTGATACCTAGTGCACTCACTTTTGACATTAGCCTGCAATGAGGCACTTTGTCAAAAGCTTTTTGAAAATCAAAGTAAAGGATGTCTATAGCTCTACTTTCGTCATACTCACTCATCATTTCATGGACAAATTCCAGCAAATTTGTAAGACATAATCGGTGTCACCTAAATCCATGTTGGGAATCTGTAATTAAATTGTGCATTTCTAGTTAGTCAACTATCTTGTCTACTAGTATCCCTTCTAACAGTTTTACTATGATAGAAGTCAAGCTAATTGGCCGATAATTCTTGGGACATTCGTGATCCCCTTTCTTAAAGATTGGGGTCACATAGGCCAGTTTCCAGTCTTCAGGGACCTCTCCATTTTCTAGTTATTTGTTGAAAATGTCTGCCAAGAAAGGTGCGATTTCATCTCGCACTTCTCGTACAACTCGGGGAAGAAATCTATCTGGGCCGGATGACTTGAACCTAATTACCTTATCTATTCTTTTTGCTAGCTTCTCTGGGGTACATCGAATTCTGCTAAGAACTTCACCCTCATGCTACATTGTTAATGTTCCAAGATATGCAAGTAGCCATAGTGTAGCGGAATTTACTAATCAGTTCTTACTTAACCACTATGTGGTTCTTGTACTAATTAGGTACTTTAAAAGCCTTATGAAGTAAAAATAATGCAATATTTGAGATATCTCGTGTGTTCCTTAGAGATGGATACCAAATATCTAATGCTATAAGATATTTTAATAATACGTATGGAATACATTTTTATCACTTCGAGATGGATGTTATAAAATCAAGAATTTCTTGGATTCAAAACCACGAAATCAGAACTGGAGTGCAGGTATCGGAATTTTTGTAGAATTTATGGTCAATATTATAGACTGTTGGTACTGATTTGATATTTCTATTGTTTGCAATGAACACTGATTTCATATAATTTTAAGGCATATGTATTATTTATTTAATACGATATAAAGTTTGATTGATTGATTGCTTGATTGACTAGTCCTGGACTTGGCATGTCACTGGTATTTTCCATTGTGACTACTGAAGCAAAATAGTCGTTTTGGGATTTAGCTATATCAGTGACAGAAGTTTGAAGTTCGCCTGTTGGATCCTTTAGACTGAGGTCCAATGCTACTTTTGAATGGCTTCCTGTTGTTCACATAGCTGGAGAACACTTTAGGACTCTCTTTGCAGAGGGTTGCAACCCTTAGTTATTCATTCTGCTTTGCTACCTTTATAAGATATTTCACTCTTCCTACACATATTATTGAAGGATCTAAATCTCTTTGGTCTTGACTTCTTTTGGCCTTTCTGTATGCAACCTTTCTCTTTCTAATTGCTGAAGCTATGTCACTTGTGAACCATTTTGGTTGGGTTGAGGCTGATTTGGTAAGCTTAGTAGAAACGAATGCAGCTTGTCTCGATCTATAAACTGCTGTTTGAATGAGCACCACATTGCAGTAACATTCTCTCCCTCAAGTCTGATCTGGGATAAGCTTCCCCGAAAGCCTTCAAAATTTGCACGGCAGAGATCTAGTTTTGCACTCTGAGGATTGGTGGGTCTGCTGCTAATGGTGCGAAGAGAGAACCTAACTAGATTTTGGTCACTACCTCCAAGTGATTCCCCAACAGATAAGCTGGTCACACTTTCATCTTCAGTGGTGAACACAAGATCTAGTATATTGTTCCCTCTAATTGGCTCGTTCACCCACTGGGTCAAAAAGTTATCGT
>CM064567.1:25041042-25131042 GCA_032716605.1 Paralithodes platypus | reverse complement strand
CACCCTCATGCTACATTGTTAATGTTCCAAGATATGCAAGTAGCCATAGTGTAGCGGAATTTACTAATCAGTTCTTACTTAACCACTATGTGGTTCTTGTACTAATTAGGTACTTTAAAAGCCTTATGAAGAAAAATAATGTAATATTTGAGATATCTCGTGTGTTCCTTAGAGATGGATACCAAATATCTAATGCTATAAGATATTTTAATAATACGTATGGAATACATTTTTATCACTTCGAGATGGATGTTATAAAATCAAGAATTTCTTGGATTCAAAACCACGAAATCAGAACTGGAGTGCAGGTATCGGAATTTTTGTAGAATTTATGGTCAATATTATAGACTGTTGGTACTGATTTGATATTTCTATTGTTTGCAATGAACACTGATTTCATATAATTTTAAGGCATATGTATTATTTATTTAATACGATATAAAGTTTGATTGATTGATTGATTGATTGACTAGTCCTGGACTTGGCATGTCACTGGTATTTTCCGTTGTGACTACTGAAGCAAAATAGTCGTTTTGGGATTTAGCTATATCAGTGACAGAAGTTTGAAGTTCGCCTGTTGGATCCTTTAGACTGAGGTCCAATGCTACTTTTGAATGGCTTCCTGTTGTTCACATAGCTGGAGAACACTTTAGGACTCTCTTTGCAGAGGGTTGCAACCCTTAGTTCTTCATTCTGCTTTGCTACCTTTATAAGATATTTCACTCTTCCTACACATATTATTGAAGGATCTAAATCTCTTTGGTCTTGACTTCTTTTGGCCTTTCTGTATGCAACCTTTCTCTTTCTAATTGCTGAAGCTATGTCACTTGTGAACCATTTTGGTTGGGTTGAGGCTGATTTGGTAAGCTTAGTAGAAACGAATGCAGCTTGTCGATCTATAAACTGCTGTTTGAATGAGCACCAAATTGCAGTAACATTCTCACCCTCAAGTCTGATCTGGGATAAGCTTCCCCGAAAGCCTTCAAAATTTGCACGGCAGAGATCTAGTTTTGCACTCTGAGGATTGGTGGGTCTGCTGCTAATGGTGCGAAGAGAGAACCTAACTAGATTTTGGTCACTACCTCCAAGTGATTCCCCAACAGATAAGCTGGTCACACTTTCATCTTCAGTGGTGAACACAAGATCTAGTATATTGTTCCCTCTAATTGGCTCGTTCACCCACTGGGTCAAAAAGTTATCGTTAGTAAAGTCCACAAGACGCCTACCTTCAACAACGGCAGTTCTTGCTTCCCAGTTTACTAAGCAATTGAAGTCACCTAAGATCACATTGGTTTTACCCTCAATAACAGCACTCAGTATTGTGTACAGAAGTTCATTCTTTTCAACATTTTGATGTGGAGGCCTGTACACCAGAACAATCCTATAGCTAGATTTACCTAGATTAAGGTCTACTCCAAGCAGTTCATGTTCTGACCTGATCTTGCAGTCAATTGGGGTTAGAAAATCTCTGATGTACAAAAGAATTCCACCTCCTTCCTGCATGGTTCGTTGTTTGTGAAACATTTTACATCCAGGTATTTCAAAGAGACAGAAACGAGCGAGGTACGTGGAGAGTAAGAGGGTGGTGAAGAGAGTAGTGAAGGAAAGTAAGAGAAGAGTAGATGAGGAATTTGGAAGGAATCTGAGTGTAAAATGGAGGGAGAGTAAGAAACTGTTCTGGAAAGAAGTCAAGAAAGTTAGGGAAGGTAGCAAGGGAAACAGTAAGGGTGTGAAAGATAAGAATGGGAGAATGCTAGCCGAGAAGCAAGAGAGAGTCGAAAGATGGAGGGAGTACTTCAGTGAGTTGCTAAATGAAAGGAATGAAGAGCCAGCAAACATAGCTGGATATGGTATGGGAGGGAGAAGAAGAGAAGTAGTGGAGGAGGAGGTGGGGATCAGGAGGTCAGAAGTGTGGGAAGCCATGAAAAGAGTGAAGTTGGGGAAAGCACCAGGAACAGATGGAGTGTGTGGGGAAATGTTGAGGTATGGTGGTGAGATAGTGATAGAATGGGTATGGAAAATGTGCAAACTAGCATGGGAGAAGGGGAGTGCACCCGATGACTGGAAGACTGGCATAATAGTCCCCCTATATAAGGGCAAAGGGGAAGAGGAGTGTGTGGTAACCACCGAGGAATATGTCTTCTAAGCGTAGTAGGGAAGGTATACAGTAGGGTAGTGATTGAGAGAGTGAGAGTGAGAACGGAGAAATGGATAGGCGACGAGCAGGGAGGTTTTAGGAAGGGAAGAGGATGTGTAGATCAGATTTTTACCCTGAATTGTGTTGTGGAGAAGTATCTGGAGAAGAAACAAAAGGTGTATGTTGCCTTTATGGTCTTGGAGAAGGCCTATGACAGAGTGGATAGAGAAGGTTTGTGGAAAGTACTTAGAATATACGGAGTAGAGGGCAAGTTGCTGAAAGCAGTGAAGAGCATGTATGAGGGTGCAAAGGCGGCAGTACGTGTGGAGAGTGAGCAGAGCGAGTTCTTTGACCTGAATGTTGGTTTGAAACAGGGGTGTGTGATGTCCCCGTGGTTGTTTACTGTATATATGGATGGAGTTATGAAAGAAATACTATCAAGAGCAGTGGATGTTGGTGTATCGCTGAAAAGGGAGGGAATTGAGTGGAAGCTACCTATACTGCTGTTTGCGGATGATACAGTTCTGATGAGTGATAATGAATGGGAGTTGCAGGGTCTGGTAAATGAGTTTGGAACAGTGTGCGAAAAACGGAATTTGAAGGTAAATACGGGGAAGAGCAAGGTTATGGTCTTCGAAAGGGGTGAAGTCACAGAGTGTGAGGTGAAGCTGAACGGTCAGGCTATGGAGATCGTCAACTCTTTTAAGTATCTGGGCAGTGTGTTGAGTAAAGATGGGACTATGGATGAAGAGGTGCGGGAGAGGGTACAAAAGGGGAAGAGGGTTGTAGGAACGCTAAAAGCAGTAACAAGAAATAGGGTGGTCAGTATGGAAGTGAAGAAGTCCTTGCATGACAGTGTGGTAATCCCAACACTGACTTACGGAAGCGAAGCATGGACGTTGGTTGAGAGACTCAGATCAAGAGTGAGAGCAGTGGAAATGAATTACCTAAGGAGTGCGTGCGGAGTTACATGGAGGGATAGACAGACTAATGAGGAAGTAAGAAGGAGGTGTGGTGTGGAGGTAGATGTGCTGGAAAGTGTGAAAAGGAACAACTTGAGATGGTTCGGCCATATGGAACGTATGGAAAGCGAGAGAATGACTAAGAGGGTGTACGAGAGCGAGGTGGAGGGACAGAGGGGGAGAGGTAGACCGAATATGAGGTGGAAGGATGGAGTGAGGAACTACATGAATGAAGGCGGTGCTGGTTGGGGGGAGGGGCGTCGACTGACTGGGGACAGAGGTGCATGGGGGCGGTTCGTTCGTGGCCACCCCTTCGGGGATCATGGCGTCAGGCAATAGATAGATAGATAGATTTCAAATTCCCCAACATAATCTCTGGTATCACTGTGAATCCAGGATTCTGTGATAGCCACAATATCAAAGCATTATATAATACTACCTTAAGGGGATTCAGGGTTTTCTTAGAACCCCCTAGCTTAACCCGTTTCCTGAAGAGAAAGGGGTCTCTGGGGGTAGTGCATTTTCTTTGCACACTATTTCTCTATACACTATCAGAGATGTTGCAATTCCCTATGTTTGGTGAATCCTCACCTGTGGTAGAAGAACCACTATCTAGTGGATCAGAAATTGGCAACTGAGGTGTCGAGTGTAGAGGGAGTTGCGAAACATCTCTCAATCTATTGAGAGAGAGAGAGAGAGAGAGAGACTGAGAGTGATTTACAAGGAACAGTTATTATCTCGGAGACCTTGCAGTCCATTCCGGGGAGATACTCGAAGTGGAAGGAGAGAGACTGTTTAGTGCACTACACTCCTTACTATGTGCAAAATACTATCTACTCTCTTCTTGAACTGCTCTACTGAAGACCGGTTTACAACTTATGAGGGAAGTTTACTCCAGGTAGAACAGATCTTATAATTATGTAGAAAGGTTTCCACAAATACTAGTGCTGAACCTATTCAGTTCTAACTTCCAACCATGGTTGCGTGTTGTATTCATATTATGGCTAAGTATTTTGCTATACACGTAATCTACATTGTTAAACCCATTAAATATTTAGAGAAAGAGAGAGAGAGAGAGAGGGAGTGGGGTGGGGGTGGGGGGGGGGGGGGGCAAGACAGAGCTACTTTTACATGTATTTGATGTTATGTTATCTCGCTACACAACATGATATGCTCAAACCAGACCCAGACCACGGTAGTATCTAAAGGTCTGTAATAGTTAGTGAACCATATCCCATTTCCGGAACTAGGAATTTCCGGCGGCAGTGGAAGTATTTAATGTCAAGTTTACGGCTGACTTGAATTGCACTACACCACAGCAGTGGTAGTTTGGGCACTAAGCCACAGAACGCTTAATGGATGTTTTACTTTTTTTCTGGACTCCTTTTTCCCTCATGATTAGCACATTAATTTTTATATTTTAAGGCGCTTGCCTCATTGTTTGGCGATTTTAAGACTTTTTTCCCCATTGATTTGTAATGTTAGGACCCTTTGGGCCATTTAGGTGTTGATATCTTTCCTGGGTAGCGATAGCGAGCCTGTAACTGATGAGGGAGCGGCCTTCGCTCAGGAACATTTTTGTTTTACCAAAAATTTACATATTCATCTCGGAGGGAGGTCTTGGGGGTGACTTTTATAGCTTGATTGAGGTTAGGGAGCAAACTAAATCAAAATACTTAAAATTTTAAGTTGTAAACAATAATAGATAAATACCTTTCTCTTGAGCATATCATTGTATAATATTCCTGTCAACCACACTCACCCAATACCTGTAGTACCAAACGCATCAAGCCAGAGCCGAAAATGTGTGATCTCCACCCCCCCCCCCCCCCCCCCCCTAAGACCCCCTGAACCGATAATGTGGGAACTGCTTCCCCTAGCACTAAACCCCCTTGAACAGAAAATATGTGATCACCCGCCCCCCCTACCCCTAAACCCGTCTGAACCGAAAATGTGTGATCCCACGCCCCCACTTCCCTCAACTCCCCAGACCCCCAACCCCTCTTGAACACCCACGCCCCCCACTTCCCTCAACCCCCCAGACCCCCAACCCCTCTTGAACACCCACGCCCCCCACTTCCCTCAACCCCCCAGACCCCCAACCCCTCTTGAACAGAAAATTAGTGACGTCGCCCAAACCCGTGATCTCCCGCACCCACACCCCTCCCCCACACGGACATCACTTTGGCTACCTCCTTAACTCCAGGTCCCGATATTCAGCCTCTCCCCCCTCCCCTCAAAAAAAAATAGCTCCCTCACCCAATACCCCCCCCCCCTTTCCCCAAGTGTCCATAATTTACAACATACTTCGCTACAGAATCTTCGTGATAGCTGAGTTATCGAGACGGTAACATGGCATTTGACTACTTGAGAGTTTGGGGCTTTAAGGAAGTTGGAGTTGTAAACAACTACTGTATATTTAGCATATATACATAAATTATAGAAGTTTGTGATGGACAGACCGTCTGATATGTATACAGTATTTCTATATATCTAAATTTGCACTACAACCGCATTTGCACAACTAATTCTGCTAAATATCGACGCCTACGGCTTCAACTTCCTTATAGCCTGAACGTAACAAGTGGTCAATTCACATTCAGCTGATAATAAACAGTCTATAACTGGCTGAGAAAGTACCCGTGAGATATTGATGTACTCCTTTTTGTAAGACTACTACATTCAGTATTTTATTATGACCATCATTAGAAGATTATTTAGCTTAGGAACGACCTATGGATATCTAAACCTTAATCGAAATTTATTATTAACTCTCCATATTTCTAGAGGTCTTCGTAAGTTGAGTAAATTAATTTAAGGTTATCCAGAGGAAAGTTACTATGACACCACCTTATTGACAGGGTAAATAATCCTGTGCCAGTGACCGAATTATGAGGTCAGGTCAAACGATACACCCATGACCTCAATAACGTCATACCCACCCTCCCGGCTCAATGGCGACATCAGGCAACTCATTTCCATTTTCAAAACCTCCGCCAAAATGTTATCCCGAGGGCAATAACACGATTTGCACGCAATGTTAAACACGGCGTCAAAAAATTATTCGGCATATGTATTCCGTATCATCAGCGAATTAATACCTCTAGTTAGTTTTTTGTTAGGGGGGGGGGGGGGGAGGGGGAGTCACATGAAATACAGAGAGTGATACAGCAATATTAGTTGTGTAAACATGGCGAATTTAGTTTGGGGCTCAGGCAACCGTCCATTCGCGCCGAAACTGACACCCGGCCTGACAGCTGTAAGTTATTGTTTTCATGATGTTTACCCGCGTTAGTTTATACTGAGGGTGGGGGAGGGGGTGTACATGGTGGGGGTGGGGGTGTAGGTGGTAGGTGTTGGTTGATGTGTGCCTGTGTGATCTGGTTGATGTGTGTGTGTGTGTTCTAGTTGATTTTGTGTTCTGGTTGATGTGGGTGGTTGGTGTGTGTCTGTGTATTTTGGTTGATGTGTGTGATTGGTGTGTGTTTGTGTGTTCTGGTTGATGTGTGTGTGTATGTTCTGGTTGATGTGTGCCTGTGCGTTCTGGTTGATGTGTGCCGGTGTGTTCTGGTTGATGTGTGCCTGTGTTTTCTGGTTGATGTGTGTCTGTGTGTTCTGGTTGATGTGTGTGTGTGTGGTCTGGTTGATGTGTGCCTGTGGGTTCTGGTTGATGTGTGTCTGTGTGTGGTCTGGTTGATGTGTGTGTGTGTGTTCTGGTTGATGTGTGCCTGTGTGTTCTGGTTGATGTGTGTGTGTGTGTGTGTTCTGGTTGATGTGTGTGTGTGTGTGTGTGTTCTGGTTGATGTGTGTGTGTGTGTGTTCTGGTTGATGTGTGCCTGTGTGTTCTGGTTGATATGTGTGTGTGTTATGGTTGATGTGTGCCTGTGTGTTCTGGTTGATGTGTCTGTGTTCTGGTTGATGTGTGTGTGTGTGTGGTCTGGTTGATGTATGTGTGTGTGTTCTGGTTGATGTGTGCCTGTGTGTTCTGGTTGATGTGTGTCTGTGTGTGGTCTGGTTGATGTGTGTGTGTGTGTGTGTGTGTGTTCTGGTTGATGTGTGTGTGTGTACTCTGGTTGATGTGTGCCTGTTTGTTCTGGTTGATATGTGTTTGTGTGTTCTGGTTGATGTGTGCCTGTGTGTTCTGGTTGATATGTGTCTGTGTTCTGGTTGATGTGTGTGTGTGTGTTATGATTGATGTGTGTGTGTGTGTTCTGGTTGATGTGTGTGTGTGAGTGTGTTCTGGTTGATGTGTGTGTGTGTACTCTGGTTGATGTGTGCCTGTATGTTCTGGTTGATATGTGTCTGTGTGTTCTGGTTGATGTGTGCCTGTGTGTTCTGGTTGATATGTGTCTGTGTTCTGGTTGATGTGTGTGTGTGTGTTATGATTGATGTGTGTGTGTGTGTTCTGGTTGAGGTGTGCCTGTGTGTTCCGGTTGATGTGTGTGTGTGTGTGTGTTCTGGTTGATGTGTGCCTGTGTTCTGGTTGATGTGTGTGTGTGTGGTCTGGTTGATGTGTGTGTGTGTGTTCTGGTTGATGTGTGCCTGTGTGTTCTGGTTGATATGTGTCTGTGTTCTGGTTGATGTGTGTGTGTGTGGTCTGGTTGATGTGTGTGTGTGTGTTCTGGTTGATGTGTGTGTGTGTGTTCTGGTTGATGTGTGTGTGTGTGTTCTGGTTGATGTGTGCCTGTGTTTTATGGTTGATGTGTGCCTGTGTGTTCTGGTTGATGTGTGTGTGTGTGTTCTGGTTGATGTGTGTGTGTCTGTTCTGGTTGATGTGTGCCTGTGGGTTCTGGTTGATGTGTGTCTGTGTGTTCTGGTTGATGTGTGTGTGTGTTCTGTTTGATGTGTGCCTGTGTGTTCTGGTTGATGTGTGCCTGTGTGTTCTGGTTGATGTGTGTCTGTGTGTTCTGGTTGATGTGTGTTTGTGTTCTGGTTGATGTGTGTCTGTGTGGTCTGGTTGATGTGTGTCTGTGTTCTGGTTCATGTGTGCCTGTGTGTGCTGGTTGATGTGTTTGTGTGTGTGTGTTCTGGTTGATGAGTGTGTGTGTGTTCTGGTTGATGTGTGTGTGTTTTCTGGTTGATGAGTATGTGTGTGGGTTCTGGTTGATGTGCGTGTGTGTTCTGGTTGATGTGTGTGTGTGTGTGTGTTCTGGTTGATGAGTGTGTGTGTTCTGGTTGATGTGTGTGTGTTCTGGTTGATATGTTTGTGTGTTCTGGATGATGTGTGTGTGTGTGTGTGTGTGTGTGTTCTGGTTGATGTGTGTGTATGTTTGTGTATATATATATATATATATATTATATATATATATATATATATATATATATATATATATATATATATTTATATATATATATATATATATATATATATATATATATAATATGTGTGTGTGTGTGTGTTCTGGTTGTTGTGTGTGTGTAATAATAATAATAATAATAAACTGTTTATTGATACTTGCAGCCGTAGGCTGAAAATATACAGATGAACAGTTTATAGCTTCAATTATATTATCTTATAATATGGACCAAAGCATGAGGTTGTATAAGAGCTGTTTGACGTGATAAATATTATGTACTAGGTTAGCAGATGATTTTCCAGTTGAGATGATAGATTGCATAGAAGGTATTCTACCATTAAACATTATGTACTAGGTATGCTGAAAAAATAATAATGGTTACGCATTTATAAAAGGGTCAAAGAGTTTGTTGAAAGCTATTGAGTTGATTTACTGACAATGTTTCTGACTATGTTTACTGTTCGCCTAGTTACTATGTAACTGCTGATCATAAAAGTATGTTTACTGTTCGCCTAGTTACTATGTAACTGCTGATCATAAAAGTAAACGGATTATTAAGAATTATAGCCAGAGGCTAAAAGTATACCTTTGTGAAATACATAGATATGCTGACCTATATTTAACTGCATTATTGTAAGCTTGATTAAACTTGTAAGGTGCAACCGTGCTGTATACTTGCACAGTACATGTGCATGTACGTATCGCTACATACACATACACTGCATGTACATACACACACAATGCACACATCTAAGCGTATCAATATGCAGTTTATGCATTTGTATACATATATGAGTGCATATACACCCACATACACATAAATCCACATATACATAATCATACACATAATGTGCGCACGCACAACTATACAATTATACACATATACATATCTGTATTTGTATATACATATATTTACACATACATATACACACGTATATACTCGTGCGTGAGTATACATACATAAATATACATAAATACCAGAAAACGTACAGTCATATTCATATTGGGCCTGATTAATTTAGTATTTTGGAGGTAACTGTCTGTGTACGTATAGCCTGTGTGGTGTGAGTTTAGACCGGGGAACGAGTAGCCTATATTAGTTAAGCGTAGCTATGCTAGCACGGGAAAAGGAGAACATCATTTACTTTAGTTTTGCTTGGTATGAAGAATGTTTTATTTGCTTGTGTTGTGATTGTTGGCTACATTACTTATTGTTGATCAAGTTGATGGATGCTAGGGATGGATCTTTTGTTATACCTTTGGGTTCTTGCTCGAATGGGAACGAGCGTGTTGTTGTGCCTGGTGGCTTGTCTGTGTCTGATGGGGTAATAGGTGTCTGTGTCTGGGGTTGGTCTTGAGCTGTTCCCCAAATTTCTGGGTGAGGATCTTGTGCATGCTGGCTAGTGATTTTAGACCCAAAGTGACTATAGTGCTTCGTGATAATGTGTGTATGCGGGATCAAGGATGATCTTACATGCTCGCTTCTTTACTTTTTCTAATTGATCTTTTTGTGTTGCAGTAAGTGAAGAGGCCCACGCTGGGCAGGCATAGGTGAGTTTTGGCAGAATGAATAGAGAGTATACATATTAAAATGTAAAACTTGCAAACTAAACAAACCAAAATTGGGACAAGGACAATATAAAGTCAAATTAAATTATCAAAATCGCTATGTGGAATGTGAGATCAGATGAGGGGGCGCCGAGTGATTTGAGGCGACGGAGGAGGTATAGTTTGAAAGCAGAGACCTTGATTACTTCACTGATATGGGGTTTCCAGTTTAGTTTATTGTCTATGATAACCCCTAATAGTTTGAACGTTTGATTCGAGTGTGATAAGAGGTGGTTCTATGTTCTCTGAACCTACACTCATGTACATCACTACCGTTTTATCACTATTGATGGTCACGTCGTTTGCTGAAGTCCACTACTGAAGTCCATTCACGTTGTCCTGGAGGGTGCTAAAGTCGGGGGCGGTGTTGTCAATACTGATTGCGATGGTAGAGTTATCCACATATTTCCACCGTAGGTTTGTGTCCCTCAGAGCGTTGTTGATGAGCATAAGGAAGCATAGGAGCCCCATTCTTGTACACTGCGGTACGCTGCATGTTAGTGGGAGGGTGGTGGAAATTATACCCTGACACCGTACTGCCTGGCGCCGGCCGGTGAGGAAGTCTGCTAGCCAGGCCACTAGACGTGGGTGTAACCGTAGCTCCGCCGCCTTCCTGATGATTATGTTGTGATTCACCAGGTCGAAAGCTTTACTGAAGTCGAAAAATGTGAGGGCTACCGATGTTTTTCCTTTTTTCTAGGTTGCGATATATGAAGTCAAGGCAGTGTGTGGTGGAAGAAGCTTTCATATTGCCAAATTGTTGTGGATCAATTGATGGAGCTATATCTGCGTATGCCCACTCGAACACGAAACTCTCGCAGATGAGTCTCGGGATAGAGGTGATTGCTGTCGGACGAAGTTTGTCTAGGGATTCCGGACTTGTGGTTCTGGGCAATGGTGTGACAAACGAGATTTTCCATGCCGTAGTACACTTGCATTGTAATAAAGATGCGTGTAATATAGAGGTGAGGGGCTTAGCTAATTCGTATGCAAATGTCTTGTAGAGTTTTGCAGGAAGTTCGTTTGGAGTGACATCTTCTTGTTTTTAATTGTTTTAGGCGACTCATAACCTGATATTCTTCCACATTTTCCGAAGGTGTTGGTGATGGGAGGAAGGCAGGCAGGTTCTGCGGTTGTAGGGGGGGGGGGGGGGGGGAGAGAGAGACGTTGACAGATGGCTGCGAAATGCTGATTGATCTTTTCGGCCGCTTTTTCGTGGTCGAGGTTGCTTACACAGGGAAAGGATGGGGTCTGTTTCTTGTTCAAGCCGGTTAATTTCTTTACACCTTAATTTCATACCATTTACCGATGTTTGCCTGTTTCAGATTCTGCAGTTTGTTTGGGTGATATCCCTTTTTTGCTTTATGTATTTCCCGGATGACTGTTGCGTAGGATTCTGTAGAAATTCATATCACGTTGCTGAAGGGCTAAGTTTCTTTGATGAATAAGCCCTTTAATATGGGGGGTGATCCAGTTTGCATCAGAGGGGTGGAGTTTCGTAGTTTTCACTGGGAAGTGCTGTTCATATGCTTGGGTGAGGGTGAGGTTGAAATTATTCCACTTGGTGATCACATTATCAGGTGTTGTAACTTCTGACCATGGGTGGTGTGTAATCCATTGACCGAAACTTCTGATGCCAGAGTCGGTGAGAGGTCGATAGCTCTTGGAGGTGTCAGGTGGCGGTGGTTTGGAGATGGTGGGGGAGGGGGGCCAGAGGACAGACATATGTGGGCTCCGACCTAGGGGTGGCAGGGGTTGCGGGCGCTGGTACATGTCAGACAGAATTATGTCAAGCGTACGATCGATCACCGTGGGTAGGAAAATCGACGACTTGTTGTAGATGAAGCTGGTCTTGAAGGGAAGTGCTATCAATTTAATTGAAATCTCCACAGATCACAAGTTTCGCTCAGTGGTAAGTTGTCCTTAGGCTGTCGGCGGTGTCGGTGAGATGTTGTAATAATATATCTTTGGTGGGTGAGCGGAGTGGATGGTATACCACACAATATATTATAGAGGCGGCCACTCTGGGACTGTGTCTTGGTGTAACCCTAACCCACAGTGCCTCTACATTCTCTGGTACTTGAACTGTCAGCGGGGTAGGGCATAGGTCTTGGTGACAATAGAGTGCTACGCCGCCGCCACGTTTGTTTGTGCGTAGGTGGGTAAAGAGTTGGTAGTTATCTATTGAGCAAATCTCGGGAGTAATTTACCAGGCTTCTGTTATGGCCACAACATCATTGTTTACTGACCGTGTAGCAATGATGAGCTCCTCCAGTTTGTTGGTTATTGACGTGATGTTGGAGAGTAGTAGGGTAGGCATAGTATACCACTGTCTCGGGACTTCTGTGTGCCTATAAGATTTTATTTCCGGTATTTGTTTTCTTCTCCTTCTATAGTCACCTCCGCTCGATTTTCCTTTTTTTTTTGTGACCTTTTCAATGAACCCCTGGCGTGAAGGATATTTAAGTTTTTTAGCTTTGCAATAACATTGTTTGGTGGGTAACCATTTCCCCTTTTCAGACGAAATAGTGCGGAACAGGAATAATGTGTCGCTGTCATTTTGTTTACACAGCGAGAAACCACACGGGAAACCACAACCCTTACTTTCTCACCACTCTACGCCACTGCGTTCACTCGTTGTATTTCACTGTACACACTTTCTTCTCACTAAAACTGTTTATGGTGATATGATGGATGTGCTTCACGAATGAGATGCCAGTCTTTTGCTGAGTTGTATATTAGGTACTAGGTGTAGCTTACCTTAAAGAAGAAACAGAAGAAGGTCACAGCTGACCTCGGCGGCCGAGGGAGCGCCAAACAAAATATGTCCGACCCTGGCTGGGTCTAAAGATGGTGTGTTCTGGTTGATGTGTGTGTGTGTGTGTGTATGTGTGTTCTGGTTGATGTGTGTGTGCGTGTTTTCTGATTGGTGTGTGGGGATGTACATGGGTGGTAGGTGTATACATGGGTGCCAGGTATACTGTACATGGGTGGTAGATGGAAGTGTCGTTGGTGGGTTTTGCTGTAGGTGGGTGCTAGGCTGAAATTAGTTTCCTATGCAAGGAGACAAAAGGCAAAGCTGTCTGTACCAAGTGTCTCCCCCAAAGTTGAAAGAGAAATCGGCGCTATTTTATTATATTTTGTTTTATTATTATTATTATTATTATTATTATTATTATTATTATTATTATTATTTGTTTTATATATTTATTTATTTGTTTGCGTAATGGAAATAAGTGTGGTGTGCATGTTTACTGTAGCGAAATAAATAGTAGGAGGAGGTGTTTGTGAGAGCTAGCTGGATTACGCTCTGTGTAGGTGAGGTATAAACAGAAACAGTGAGGGAAACCAGATTGGGTACGCATTTTTCTGCTAACTTAGCCCATGTATAATAGTTTGTAAATATACATATGTTGGTTATTGAATGCTGCATTAAAAGAGTGAACAGTGTGTCCGTGAGTGAATAAGAGAGAGAGAGAGAGAGAGAGTTACAAGGAGTCACTAGGAATAGTTAGTATCTCAGACACCTTGTGGTCCATTCCGAGGAGATACTCGAAGTGGAAGGAGAGAAACTGTTTAGTGCACTACACTCTTTACAAGTGTGCAAAATACTATCTACTCTTCTTGAACTGCTCTACTGAAGAACTGTTTACAACTTCGAAGGGAAGTTTGTTCCAGGTAGAACAGATCTTATATGTGAAAAAGTTTCCACAAATACTAGTGCTGAACCTTTTCAATTCTAATGTCCAGCCATGGTTGCGTGTTGTATTCATATTGAGGCTAAAAAATTTGCTATAATCCACATTGTCAAACCCATTAAATATTGTTAATACTTCAATAAGCTGACCTCGTAGTCTGCGTGTCTCCAACGGAAAGAGATAAAGAGCTCTCAACCGGTCCTCATAACTCATTCCTCTAAGCGAGGGTGTGTATATGGGTGGAGGGTGTGTACATGGGTGGAGGGTGTGTACATGAGTGGAGGGTGTGTACATGGGTGGAGGGTGTGTACATGAGTGGAGGGTGTGTACATGGGTGGAGGGTGTGTACATGGCTGGAGGGTGTGTACATGGGTGGAGGGTGTGTACATGGGTAGAGGGTGTGTACATGAGTGGAGGGTGTGTACATGGGTGGAGGGTGTGTACATGGGTGGAGGGTGTGTACATGAGGGGAGGGTGTGTACATGGGTGGAGGGTGTGTACATGAGTAGAGGGTGTGTACATGGGTAGAGGGTGTGTACATTGGCTGGAGGGTGTGTACATGGCTGGAGGGTGTGTACATGGCTGGAGGGTGTGTACATGGGTGGAGGGTGTGTACATGAGTGGAGGGTGTGTACATGGCTGGAGGGTGTGTACATGGGTGGAGGGTGTGTACATGAGTGGAGGGTGTGTACATGGGTGGAGGGTGTGTACATGGGTGGAGGTTGTGTACATGAGGGGAGGGTGTGTACATGGGTGGAGGGTGTGTACATGAGTAGAGGGTGTGTACATGGGTAGAGGGTGTGTACATGGCTGGAGGGTGTGTACATGGCTGGAGGGTGTGTACATGGGTGGAGGGTGTGTACTTGAGTGGAGGGTGTGTACATGGCTGGAGGGTGTGTACATGGCTGGAGGGTGTGTACATGGGTGGAGGGTGTGTACATGGCTGGAGGGTGTGTACATGGCTGGAGGGTGTGTACATGGCTGGAGGGTGTGTACATGGGTGGAGGGTGTGTACATGGCTGGAGGGTGTGTACATGAGTAGAGGGTGTGTACATGGGTGGAGGGTGTGTACATGGCTGGAGGGTGTGTACATGGCTGGAGGGTGTATACATGGCTGGAGGGTGTGTACATGGGTGGAGGGTGTATACATGGCTGGAGGGTGTGTACATGGCTGGAGGGTGTGTACATGGCTGGAGGGTGTATACATGGCCGGAGGGTGTGTACATGGCTGGAGGGTGTATACATGGGTGGAGGGTGTGTACATGGCTGGAGGGTGTGTACATGGCTGGAGGGTGTGTACATGGCTGGAGGGTGTGTACATGGGTGGAGGGTGTGTACATGAGTGGAGGGTGTATACATGGCTGGAGGGTGTATACATGGCTGGAGGGTGTGTACATGGGTGGAGGGTGTATACATGGCTGGAGGGTGTGTACATGGCTGGAGGGTGTATACATGGCTGGAGGGTGTATACATGGCTGGAGGGTGTATACATGGCTGGAGGGTGTGTACATGGCTGGAGGGTGTGTACTTAAGTGGAGGGTGTGTACATGGCTGGAGGGTGTATACATGGCTGGAGGGTGTGTACATGGCTGGAGGGTGTATACATGGCTGGAGGGTGTGACATGAGTGGAGGGTGTGTACATGGCTGGAGGGTGTATACATGGCTGGAGGGTGTGTACATGGCTGGAGGGTGTGTACATGGCTGGAGGGTGTGTACATGAGTGAAGGGTGTGTACATGGCTGGAGGGTGTATACATGGCTGGAGGGTGTATACATGGCTGGAGGGTGTGTACATGGCTGGAGGGTGTATACATGGCTGGAGGGTGTGTACATGGCTGGAGGGTGTATACATGGCTGGAGGGTGTATACATGGCTGGAGGGTGTATACATGGCTGGAGGGTGTATACATGGCTGGAGGGTGTATACATGGGTGGAGGGTGTGTACATGGCTGGAGGGTGTGTACATGGCTGGAGGGTGTATACATGGCTGGAGGGTGTATACATGGCTGGAGGGTGTGTACATGGCTGGAGGGTGTATACATGGCTACTACATGCATACATATACCTTGTACTATTTAGTTTTCATTAGTTAAATATTAAGTGAACAAAAGTTCATCAACATCTTTCAGTATACCATGACGCAATTCAGTCATGCATTGTGGCTATTATTAGACGATTTTATTCAGTTTAGGAAAAATGTACAGGCTCTAAAATGTTAATTGAGTTAGCATTTACTTATTTGTTCATAGAGATTTGTCCTAAGTTACCAAACATCGTAATAAAAGTGAGAATACGCATTATCGTATATTGAGAGAGGCCAATCAACCTTTTGTGCCATTCTACCGGCCATCGACTGGAACAATTTTCTACCGAAAAAGTACAAATCTATCTCGAAAGAGGTTCTTGGGGTTTTTTTTTTTTTTAAGCTTGATAGAGGTCTAGGGAGCATTATTGTAAAAGCAAGCTCCAAAAATCAATCCAGATAGGTATAATTGCAAAAAAGAAAAACACTGGGCCCACGAATTCATGTAAGTAGCTGTACAATCGTCTGCAGTGATAAGTTATATAGCCTAAATATTAATGATGGATAATGACAACCTGACGTACTATTTTGAAACATTAACATTAGCCACATATGCTGAGGCAATACTTTATCAAAACATAAAGGTGTGTCCCATTTACTTGTATAGGCAATTGTACATACACATACATAATTACAATTCACGTACTACATTCAAAAGTTCACCTATAAATAACTCTAGTACATGAAGATAAAACAGTCATTAAGCCGAAGGGGATCATTTTGAAACTTCCCTGTTTTCCTCCATTACTTTGACATTTTAAGTCGTTTCACCCCATTAGGTTGGCGACTTCACCCCATCTAGGTGTCGAATATTTTCTGGGCAAGCGATACTGAACCTGTAACTAACGAGAATTCATCCTTCGGCCAGGACATTTTTTTATCGAAAAACAAATATTACACATTTAGATTGAAGGTGGTCTGGGTGGGTATATCTTAGTTTTAAAGACGTCTGGGGAATGCATTCTTGTTACCCTAGGGGACAAACTGAAATACATTGCTCGAAAATGGCAAAATCAAGCAAAATCCTCAACAAAATATCATAATCACCCCGAAGACGTCAACAGAGTGAGTAGATAAAAATCTGAACATAGAGAGAACTGCCCGGAGGGGTATACTTAAGTGGGTAGTACTCGGTTTTAATGGACCCCTTTCTCCCTCATGTTTAAACATATTAATTTTGAGGTTTTAAGACGTTCGTTTCGTTAGTTTGGCGATGTTGAGACATTTCGCCTAATTTTGTGTTCAATAATTAGACCTTTCGTTCCCTTTAGGTGTCGATGTTTTCCTAGAGAGCGATAGCAAGCCTCTTATTTTAGAAGGAATCGGCCTTCGACCGGGAAATTTTTCTACTGAAAAATTTACACATTTATCTTGTGTTTTTCTAAGCTTGATGGAGGTCTATCGAGGAAACTACAAAAATATTAAATATATAAATATAGAGCTCAAAAACCAAGTACTAACCCCTTAAAAGGTTGTCAATCCAGGTCCTTCAATCTGATCTCCAACTTAAACACTTAACCCCTTTAGGATTATGACGCGTATTGCCAGCTTACTCTGGCTAACATTAGATGATTATATACAGCTTAGGATGGATCTGTGGGAATTGAAAGGGTAAAGACTTTCTAAAAAAAAACTCTGACTTCCACATACCCTTCCTAATCTACAGTACATATAATCGTCTAATGATAGCCAGAATAAACTGCCAAAACGCGTCATAATCCTCAAGAGGTTAACAAATAATATAGCTCTAAACAGGGCTTGCCGAAATGCAGTCATTAGGGCGTGAGTGCTTTTTTTCTTTTCTATGTGAGTAAGGGAGAGAAAAGGCAGAACTGCCTGTAGCGAATGCCTCCCCAATAGTTGAAAGAGTGACAGGGCCAAAATCAAGTGACGTTTGAGCTAAAATGCCTGGACACACGGAGTTTGAAACAATTTAAGTCATAGGATGAGGGAAAGACTGATTCTGGGAAAGACTTCCAGAGTTCAGCTGTTGAATAGAAGAAAGACTGACAGTAAAGTTTCACTCTTGGGTTGGAGAGTTACACAGAGCAGGGTTGGGATTGTGTTGCAAGACGGGTACCACGTACCCTACGTAGAGAAGGTGGTATGCAGTGCTCTTAGGAGCACTGATTATTGTAGTAGCGATAGAATAGCGAGAGATATGCAACATTGTGGCGAAGAGAGAGAGTTTGCAGAGAGTTGGTGAGTGAGCGGGAATTAATGATACAAAAGGCCTTCCTTTCTACTTTGTCTAGGAGTGTGGTGCGAGAGGATCCTCCCCACACATGTGAACAATATTTAATACAAGGACGCATTCTGCCCCTGCACAGAGCAAGAAGCTACACAGGGGTAAAGAACCCCTTGAGGCGGTTGAGCACACCCAGCTTCTGGGAGACTGCCTTAGCAAGACTGGTAATATGGTCATTCCAAGTGAGAGCAGAAGAAAAAGAGACACCAAGAATATTGAGAGAAAATGAAGGATTGATTTTTGTATTGTTAAAGAATAAGGGAAAGCCCTCTTGGAAGTTCCGGACGGGTAGATAGATGGATAAATTGGGTTTTGGAAGCATTAAAGGCATCAAGGTTTTCTCTGCCCCAATTGGAAATAGTAGTTAGATCAGAAGATACGTGTTCTATGGCTTAATTATATTTGTCTTTGGGGGATTGCTGGCTGGTGCGTTCTGGAAAACTAATTGAGTAGTGCAAGGTAGAGTCATCTGCGTATGAATGGATGGGACTGGAGGTACAGTTGAGAAGATCATTTATGAAAATTAGAAAGAGAATAGGAGGTAGGACAGAGCCCTGAGGAACACTGGAGTTGATAGGATGAGGAAGTGAGCGAGGGCCGTCACAACTGCAGCTATGGAATGACCAGAAAGGAAATTAAAGACAAAGGCACAGATGGAGGGATGGAAACCAAAGGAGGGTAGTTTAGAAATTATGGATTTGTGCCAAACTCTATCGAAGGCCTTCATTATGTCTAGTGCAATAGAAAAGGTCTCACCAAAGTCCCGAAAGAAGGATGACCAAGAGTTGGTAAGATATGAAAGAAGATCACCAGTAGAGCGACTCTTAAGAAAACCATAATGGCGATCTGAGAGCAGATTATGAGAAGAGAAATGCTTAAGAAATTTGGAAGCAAGAATAGTTTATTTTTTTTTAGAGATACAACAGATGAGAGCAATTGGACGATAGTTGGAGGGTTGAGAGCAGTCACCCTTCTTTGGGACAGTTGAATGAGAGCAAACTTCCAGCGTGAAGGGAAGACGTTAGAAGAGAGACAGAGACGAAAGAGTTTGCCTATGCAGGGAGTCAGCACGGAAGCACAGTTTTTGAGTACATCAGGAGGAACACCGTTCGGACCGTACGCCTTCGTAGTATTAAGCCCAGAGAGAGTAGAAAGTACATCTTTAGAAGAGATTAGGATATTAGGCATAAGTAGGAGAGAGGGGGGTGGAGAAGGAGGAATAGCACCAGATTCATCCAAGGTGGAGTTTCTAGCAAACGTTTGAGCAAAGAGTTCAGCTTTGTCAGAGGAAGAAGTGATGGTTGTGCCATCAGAGTGGAAAAGGGGAGGGAAAGACAAGGAAGAAAATTTGTTGGAGAGGTTTTTGGCTAGATGCCAGAAAGCTTGGAAAGAGGTAGAGTTGGATAGTTCAGTGCATTTATATTGATGAAAGAGTGTTTGGCAAGTCGAAGAACAGATTTGGCTTGATTCCGGGCAGAAACATAGGAAGAATGAGATTCTTGAGTTTTAAGGTGTCGGTACCGTTGGAATGCATCCTCCTTGTTGCAAACAGCAGTAGAACAAGCGTGAGTAAACCAAGATTTTTTTGCATTAGATATTGAGAAAGAAAATGGAATGTATTCACTCATGCCCGAGAGGATTACCTCGGTAATGCGTTCAGCACTCTCAGAGGGTCCTCGGCCATGGAAGCAGAAGTCAATCCATGGTAAATCAAAGAAATACTGCCGAAGAACCTCCCAGTCGGCAGCGCCAAAGTGCCACAAGCGCCGCCGGCTTGGAGGATCGGGTGGCTGTACTGGAGAGATAGGACAGGTAACAGAGATAAGTTTATGGTCGGAGGAGCCCAAAGGAGAGAAAAAATTGACAGTATATGAGGAAGGGTTAGAAGTCAGAAATAAATCAAGAATATTGGGCTGATCTCCGAAGCGATCCGGGATACGGGTGGGATGCTGGACCAGCTGCTCTAGGTCATTTAGGATAGAAAAGACGAAGGTTTTTTCACCAGGTTGGTCAGTAGTACGAGAGAAGAGCCTTTGCCGGTGGTGAACGTTGAAATCTAAGATGGAGATTTCCGAGAAGGGAGAGATGGATAGAATGTGTTCCACGTTAGAGTTTAGATAGTCGAAGAATTTGGGAAAGTCGGTAGAGTTAGGGGAAAGATAGACAGCACAGAAATATTTAGTATGAGAATGACAGGATAGTTTGAGCCATAAAATTGAGAATTCAGGGGCGTTGAAATCGGGAACACGAGAGCAAGTAAGTTTGTTGTGCACGTACGCAGAACATCCGCCTTTGGCTTTAAAACTAGGATAGATAAAGTAGGAGGACACAGAGAACGGGCTGCTGGCAGTTGTCTCAGACACCTGGGTTTCAGTGAGGAAAAGAAGATCTGGTTTGGAGGAGGAGAGATGGCGTTCAACAGAGTGAAAATTAGAGGAAAGGCATCGAATATTGCAAAACTTGATAGTAAGAGTGACAGGCCGTGGTCCAGAGCATTCAAAGGGGTCGTCAGGGGAAGGTTGGGCGGGTATGGGGGCATTTATGGTCCCTCCCCCTGGGGACTCCGAGGCTTGGTGTGAGTTCATCATTATAACAAAACAAAACAATTTTGTGGAGGGAGGAAGTGTGGTGTGCATGTTAAGTGTAGTGAAGGGGATAGGAGGAGGTGTTTGTGAGAGCTGGCTGGACTACTCTCAGTGTAAGTGAGGCACAAAGGGAATCAGTAAGAGAGGCCAAGCAAATGAAACAGGAGTTCCAGTGACTCCTTATCAAATGCCTACAGCCTCTCCTGGGTATAGCCCTGTTCGATTGGTGCCTACAATCTACCCCAATCTCCCCTATTAGTCGCCTTGTACGATACGCATTAGGATGCGTGGGGCATCCTATCTCCACGTGATTTTGTTCTATAATTTATACATTATAATCAGGCCAACAATCTTGACCACTAACCTCCATAACTCAATCTTGACCACTAACCTCCATAACTCAATCTTGACCACTAACCTCCATAACTCAAAACAACTAGAGTAATCGAGCTAATATTTCTACCATTTAGGAAGATTCAGCTATGGAACAGGTGTGACAATTTGCAGCCCAATTTGTTCGAGCTCTTTTTTAGTTACATGGATAAAGGTCATGATTTCTGGCCTACTTACAATGAATAGACTACAGTGGAGTTCAAGGGTCGCGGTACTTAATTCCCAAATTGATTAGCGCTAGGTTTAGTTATATTATATTTGTGTAAATTATGGCGACGTAACCACTTAACAATCCCTGTGTCGCAGGTCATCCGGAGAGACCCCAAAAGTGGATCCGGTGGGTGAGTGCAGCTCCACACCGTCATGTGGCGTAAGCCCTGTTTGAATTAATATAATCATAAATCTTTACACTCCACAATCTGATACATACCTTATATACAATATGCACAATATAATATTGTATTTCATATTATCGATTTTAAAAACTACAATTTTTAGTATATAATGTTATGTAAATGAATAACTTTATTTTATCCCCCCCTCAATTACTAACCCATCTGTCCCCTACTAACTTCCTAATCCTGCCACGGACATTAGTTCTAGGGCAGTAGTTCCCTTTCCAATGTTCCCTTACCCACTCTAAGCCACTGTTTGGACACTTGATCCTCAGTGTTTTGGAGGACAATCAGCCTAGAAGGGGCACTAGATCTGTTGTTGCTTGATTTCCTTTGTACTCCTTTGTACATTATACTATAATATTATATACTATTAAATATATTTGATGCAGTTCACACTGTATAATATATATTATACAATATATGATATACAGGTGCGTTAGTAGGTCCACATTCAAAACGAGGAACGCATATTTATATTATCATCCAAATTAATTATCCCAATATAAAATTAACTTTAATTACGCGTTTATTATCACGGCAGCAAAATGCACATTAAACGGGGAGGTTTAAAATGATATATAGCTCTGGTGGGCCTTATGTCACGGGCACCTTGAATAATGATATATAGCTCTGGTGGGCCTTATGTCACGGGCACCTTGAATAAATAGCCAGGGAACACCAGTACCGACATTGTTTAAGGGGGGTCACAGGCTGTTTTGATCTTTCTCTCCTTTTCTCTCTTTCCCTGGCTTGTATCCATTCGGCCTCATTCAGCCAACTGTTTTAAGACGCTTATCCCCATCCAGGTGTCGATTTCTTCCTAGCGAGCGATAGCGAGCTAGCATTGTATGAAGAAATCCGGCTTCGCCGGAGACATTTTTCTATTGAAACATGTACAAAATTAGCTTGTTGTCAGAACAAAAATATATATATGCTGGCTCGCTACTGCTCGCCAGGAAAATATTGACACCTGGATGGGGATAAACGTCTTAAACAGTAGGCTGAATGCGGCCGAATAGATACAAGCCAAAGAGAAAGGAGAGAAAGAGAAAAAAAGTGAGGTGGGCTCCCTTAACCCCATCTGTACAAGCGACGTATATTTAATGTTAGTCTGGCTAATATTAAACGATTTATCCAGTTAAAAAAGGGTATAACCAGGCAGAGAACCTATCTCACTCAACCCTTTTAACTACCAAAGATCCTTCTTAAGCTGCAGAAAATCGCCTAAATATAGCTAGGACAAAACGAAAAATACGTTGCCGGTTATGGTAGTACAGTATTATAGTCTCTCTCTCTCTCTCTCTCTCTCTCTCTCTCTCTCTCTCTCTCTCTCTCTCTCTCTCTCTCTCTCTCTCTCTCTCTCTCTCTCTCTCTCCTCACACACACACACACACACTTTATATTCCAGATGACTTTCCGATGGTGTTGAGCTGGTCGTGTCTCATGGGGTAATTTCTTAATCGATACTCTAACACACTCGACCACCGCCAATACAGACCCCGGGACCGATAATTTGTGGACAGGTGGTAGGAAGGAGGGAGAAGGTTAGGAAAGAGAGAGAGAGAGAGAGAGAGGGAGAGAGAGAGAGAGAGAGAGAGGTATTTTTTTACTAAATAAAGGATTCGGTCTATAATGTTACAGAAGTGAGACAGTATTTTGGAAGTCTTGAACACTGTCTCACTTCTTTAAAATTAAATACAGAATCCCTGATTCTCTGCAATCGTCTGTGGTATACTTTTTTAAATGTTATTTCTGCAATGTTACTTATAATGGTCAGTCCAAGAGACATCTTAGCGCCAGGATCTCAGAACATCGGGGTAGGTCATTTAGAACTTACCGACCTCCCTGGTCGAGTTCTTCCTAGCGAGCGATAGCGAGCTAGCATTGTATGAAGAAATCCGGCTTCGCCGGAGACATTTTTCTATTGAAACATGTACAAAATTAGCTTGTTGTCAGAACAAAAATATATATATGCTGGCTCGCTACTGCTCGCCAGGAAAATATTGACACCTGGATGGGGATAAACGTCTTAAACAGTAGGCTGAATGCGGCCGAATAGATACAAGCCAAAGAGAAAGGAGAGAAAGAGAAAAAAAGTGAGGTGGGCTCCCTTAACCCCATCTGTACAAGCGACGTATATTTAATGTTAGTCTGGCTAATATTAGACGATTTATCCAGTTAAAAAAGGGTATTACCAGCAGAGAACCTATCTCACTCAACCCTTTTAACTACCAAAGATCCTTCTTAAGCTGCAGAAAATCGCCTAAATATAGCTAGGACAAAACGAAAAATACGTTGCCGGTTATGGTAGTACAGTATTATAGTCTCTCTCTCTCTCTCTCTCTCTCTCTCTCTCTCTCTCTCTCTCTCTCTCTCTTCTCACACACACACACACACACACTTTATATTCCAGATGACTTTCCGATGGTGTTGAGCTGGTCGTGTCTCATGGGGTAATTTCTTAATCGATACTCTAACACACTCGACCACCGCCAATACAGACCCCGGGGCCGATAATTTGTGGACAGGTGGTAGGAAGGAGAGAGAAGGTTAGGAAAGAGAGAGAGAGAGAGAGAGAGAGAGAGAGAGAGGTATTTTTTTACTAAATAAAAGATTCGGTCTATAATGTTACAGAAGTGAGACAGTATTTTGGGAGACTTGAACACTGTCTCACTTCTTTAAAATTAAATACAGAATCCCTGATTCTCTGCAATCGTCTGTGGTATACTTTTTTAAATGTTATTTCTGCAATGTTACTTATAATGGTCAGTCCAAGAGACATCTTAGCGCCAGGATCTCAGAACATCGGGGTAGGTCATTTAGAACTTACCGACCTCCCTGGTTTATTTTTAAACCGAAACGTAACCAAAGTAAAGATGGTTGTACTGTACCAGCGGAGTGTCACAAAAGCCATTTTTCAATTTTTACTGTCAATTGTTGTCTGGCAGCTTCATAATATAAGATCCATAAGAATTAAACTACCTAACATATCTACCGTCGATCTAGTTTCCGATTCCAATACGAATAAGCCTCAACATAGTACGAAAACCAACTTGTTCATCGACAATTGGTGGAGAAGTGCTTCTCTCACACCACCTATAGAAGAATTTGGCCTTCGACTGAGACATTTTTCTATCGAAAAATGTACAAATCTAGCTTGAAGCGGGTATGTGGACAACTTTTAGTTTGAAGGAAATCTGGGAAGACGTTTTTGTTAGCCTATGGGCAAGCTAAAATACATTGCTTCAGAACGGCAAAGGCGATCAAAATCCTCAATAATGATGAAACATAATATCCTAATAACCCCCAAGACGTCGGACCAAATAGCGTTAATCGAATTAGTTATAAGGCTGATTTATTGTCTGCCACTCCCCCAACTACAGTCTTCAGTGTGGGGTAGGCCATCTATTTTATTTGGACGCCATTTTGGTGCCTAATTAAATATAAAGCTACCGGGTGAGTTTTCATTGTTGTTTATAATGTAATGTCGCTATTACAGCAATTACACACAATCCCACTCTTATTCTGTCCAGCTATCCAACCCAAGAATTAAAAAAAAAAAAAAAAAAAAAATGAATTCTGGAACTCTCTCCCTCAATCAATCATTCCTTCATACTATGACGTAGCCTGCTTTGAACTTCGTGTGTCCAGGTGTGTCCCATTCAACGTACCTTGAAAATATCTCTCTATCACTCTTGCAACTTTGGAAGAGACAATTGTTACAGGCAGATTTGCCTTTTGCCTCCTTCACTCACATAGAAAACAAATATCCAAAGTTCAAAAGCCATGCTTATACCATAGTGTATAGCTTTAAAAAGTTTGCAATGGTGCCCCTATTAACGGCTCTACAACCACCCCCATTCCTCCAGCACCACCTCCCCACACTCCTCTCCCCACCAGTGCCCCACCCCTCCCCCCCTCCTGGCTCGTTTCTATCTAGACCCCCTCTCTAGGCTGCAGGTGACACTATCTGCGCCCCCCTCCCCCCTACCCTCCACCCTCCCAATCCCTCCGTATCCCTCCTCGTTAACCCCCCTCCCTCCTATAACTGTGTGCTCACCTTTACCCTTACTTTATCCTGTATGGTGAAATACACACACACTCACATGTACACAACATACGAATGCACATGTACTGAGCATATACTGTACACACAAGAACAAACAAAAACTCAAGCCAGCACACTAACAAATAATATATACAACCACATCATTATGAACACGCACACATTATATATATATATATATAGATAGATAGATAGATAGATAGATAGATAGATAGATAAATAAGTAGATATTATTGTTATTATTGTTATTATCATTAACTATTATTTCCAAATCAGAAAAAAAAAAATCTGTCGAAAATATTATTTATTGGACTGAAAAGCGGTGCACGTGTGAATAATAATGTACCAGTGGAGGGTGCGGACAAAGGTGTATTGTTAGCAGTGTATGACCAGGTACAGTCATCAGCCATAATTCCTCAACATTTATATAATTCTGTATCGAACCCAAGAGAGACAATCCAATGTTCTAATATATCCCAGAGGCTTCACAGCTTGGCCTTAAGGATTCAAAGATTCACAAGGGTGTGCATGGGTAGTATGGATCATAACTAAGTGTTCATTTAAAGAAAACAAATAATATAATGAAGTATCATTACCTATAATATAATGAAGTATCATTACCTATAATATAATGAAGTATCATTACCTATAATATAATGAAGTATCATTACCTATAATAATGAAGTATCATTACCTATAATATAATGAAGTATCATTACCTATAATATAATGAAGTATCATTACCTATAATATAATGAAGTATCATTACCTATAATATAATGAAGTATCATTACCTATAATATAATGAAGTATCATTACCTATAATCATACATATTGATTAAATTTACCGCCATGGTTAATAAGGGCCTCTCGAATTTATACATAAAATATATATCCTTCCCGTAACCTAATCCACCTTTTGCTAATTTTATTAATGTAACTATAAAATAGCTTTGGATTATAGCGCCCCGAATTGATCTTAATATATACTTGTCAGGATTAGCAGAGAGAGCGAGAGCGAGTGAGCAAGAGGTGAGAAAACAAAGGAAGATAAAGTTAAAGAAAGAGAGAGAGAGAGAGAGAGAGAGAGAGAGAAAGAGAAAGAGAGAGAGAGAGAGAGAGAGAGAGAATGAGAGTATAAGCAAGGGAGAGACAGAGAAACAAGAGTAACAATCTTAAATATACATTCATAATTACCCAATTACAACAACGCTACCAACATCACAGCAGACTACGAAGGCTTGATCTTTGCTTGACCTTCCTTTGTTACGGGGGGAATTCACTCAATGTTTTACCTCTCGTCGAAAAATATCCGGAGAGTTTATTGGCAAATAACTGCTCTTCAGTTTACAGTCCTCAGAGAAGCACAAATATTTCTATAATAATTGTATATTATTGGAAGCCAGTTCAGCTCTTCAAGTATGCAAACATTTAATTGTTCTATTTGGTTAAGGGATGTTTTTGTTTTTTTCTGGACCCCCTTCTCTCACATGTTAATCCCCATTAGTTATGAGATGGTAAGACATTCGCCCCATTAGTTTGGCTATTTTAAGATTTTTCGCTCCATTTCTTTGCCAATAAGACCTTTCATGCGATTTAGGTGTTCATATCTTCCTGACGAGCAATAGTAAGATTGTAATTTAGAAGGAAACGGCCTTCGACCAGAACATTTTTCTACTGAAAAATTTACAAATTTATCTTGAAGCCCCCGGGGGGGTCTTGGAGTCATTTTTAAAAGCTTTATGAAAGTCCAGGGAGGAAACTATATACAGTATATACATATATATATATATATATATATATATATATATAGAGAGAGAGAGAGAGAGAGAGAGAGAATTGCAAAGTACGAGACACATTTAGTAAAGTTTAAGATAAAGGTCAAAGTTCAATTCAAATAATATTCATCATTTCTCCTAAACTAATCAATGATTGTGTTACCAAATTGTACAGACATAGTTGATTTGTCAATGAAATTATCATACAATAAACAGATATTTCCTCTTTTAAAGGTCAAGGAAACAGGTCAATGTCATATTTCAGTTATTATAACTGGTGTTAAAATACTTTGTATTTCACCAATATTGCTCTCCTAGATGTTCTTTTTATAACAATTATCTTTAGCAAATACCACATATGTATTTTGAATTTCAAGGTCAAAGGTCAAGGAATAAGGTCAAAATCATATTTATTAGTATTACTTCTATAGTAAAGGATAGATTATCGCCAAACGTTGCAGAAATATCTAGTATTTATACAAAGGTCAGCAAGAACATAAAATATTAATAAAAGGTCAAGGTCATAGATCAAGGTCAAATGTTAAGGTCAATATATACTTTTTTATGGTTTATTCAAATATCACGAAATTCCCTGAAATGGTTGACTTTGGTATAAAAAAATAACTATGACTATCAGACACATTCCGCAAAGGTAAAGATAAATGTCAAAGGTCAATTCCAATTATATTCATAATTTCTCGTCAGCTAATGAAATATTGTTCATCAAAATGTACATACATACTGGATTTGCCAATGAAATTATCATGCAATAAACAAAAAAATCTTCTCGTAAAGGTCAAGGTCACAGGTCAAGGGCAAAGTTCAGTTATGTAAAATTGTGTAAGCAAATAATTTGTATTTTACCAATATCGCTCTCCTAAATGTTGTTTGTAAAGAAATAATTTTATTGAACAAATACCACATATATATTTCAAAATCCAAGGTCAAACTCAAGGAAAAAGTTACAAACAAATAAATTTTAATTTCTCCTAAACTGACCAAATCTCACTAAGTGTGATGGATATATGCAGAAAGTGCATGCAGAATTACAGAAAAAACACAAGACTTTATACTACTCAAAGGTCAAGGTCACAGGCCAAGGTTAAACTTTGAGGTCAATGCATTAACGTTTTCACTATTATTTCAAATTTCACCAAATTCGCTGAGATGTTGGCCTTTACATGCAAATTACAATAGTATTTGTTGACACAAAAAAACATAAAGGTCAATATAAAGGCCAATGATCAGTTCCAACTAATCCTATTGTTCCCGCAAACTCACCAATAATGTTTCACCAAAGTAAACTTGTGTCCTTGATTTGTTAACAAAGTTATCATGAGACAAAAATATATTCCTTCTGAAATGCAAACTTAAAAGTTCAGGGAAAAGTTTAAAATATTACGGATTTTTATATATTAAATGTCATCAAACTTATTGTGTGATTTGTAATGTACACATATATATATATATATATATATATATATATATATATTCTGACATACGGAGCCCTGTATGTTAATTTAAGAGTTAGAATTAGAGTTGAAGGAGTGTCAAACTACCCAAGCGGCGAAGCAGACCAGCGAGCGAACCAGCGAGGGGGAAACCAGCTCGCCCGCATACCAGCAAACTAGCCTTCACACCTGTGTGCGTCATAGGGGACCCTGCAAACTACTTCGATGACCCGACGCTATGACGTATGATCGACGCCAGGAGACTCCATTGGTCCACGCACCTGCTATGCAACTCGAGGAGCTATGATAGGGGCGCGCACCATCACTCGCCTCCTGATTCGTTCCTACACCATCATTGTTTAGTATATAAGACCCGAGTAGTGGGCATTCAAATCAGTCTCATTTGGAGTTGGGGAAGGTGAACTTGCAGCTGGAGGAAGACGGGGTGAAGTATTATAATAGGATTGTGACTGTCAGTCAGATTATATAAGTGTGTGTTAAGTGTGTTCGGTGTAAACACTTACGTTATGTTGGTTAGTGAGATATGTGATTGGGAATTAACGTTAACGCTACTATTATGTGCTTAACTATTTGATTGGGAATTAACGTTAACGCTACTATTATGTGCTTAACTATTTGATTGCGAATTAACGTTAACGCTACTATTTATGTACTTAACTATTTGATTGGGAATTAACGTTAACGCTATTATTATGTACTTAACTATTTTAGTTGACTAACTTGTGGACTAAAGCAACTCTTTAAGTAATTGGGTTATGATGAAAGTAATACTATTGTTTTATATTAATACTTACGAGTTCTTTCATTTTTTTTTAATTAAGCTTACATTGCTTAACGGTGCTTAGTACGGTGATGCTATTGTCTCATATTAGTAATATCGCCTTAGACTAACATGGCTGTGTTAATATTACTTCTAGTGATTTCCTAAGCTGAAGAAAATTCTTTTAGCTTCAAAATATTATTTTTGCTTTTCATATTATTTGAGTGAGACCTGAATCGAATCTATGAAGCGATCCTGTAACTTAATTTACTCCTAATCAAACCTCAATGTTACGTGGTTAAGAAATACATTTAACTAATTATTATACATATACCTAACTTTTTATGTGACTTTGATATAAATCCTGATGATAATAATAATATAATACTGTTAACGTAAGACAAGAACCAAGAATAATTACATTAAATATAAATAAAAGGACATATAAGAAAACTATCTATTCATTTCAAAAAGGGTAAGAGACAGAAATATTCTTACTTTAATGTTTATCTTTCAAGACTTTTTATAGAATTAATAGTCCTTCTTTAGATATACTTCTTCGGTTCATAACCATAGCCTACTAAGCTTCGGTTAAATAATAATTCTTTATAAATACTACATGACTTTAATTAGTTTCAGTATTTTTCATAATTAAAGAGTATCAGACAATAAAGGATACTAAGTCCTAAGGTCCAAAAGGAAAGGAAGCAACAACAGGAAATCATTTTATTAGATTTTACTTTTGTTTTGCCTTCAGCTGACTGATACCTTAATATATATCTCTGTGCTATCTAGATTCATCAAGTTAACCACTTGAGGATCAAGATACGTAACAGAAGAGTGGCGACCTTGCCAGGATTCGTTTCATACAGTTTCACTCAGTTTCATTACCGTTTCACTTCTTAAAAATCAAATATTAATCATGCCTCATCTAATTAATGACAAAGATGCTCGAGTTTTCATAGAATCAGAACCCACAGCCCCTGATATTGACTGTCTGTCAAACTCCGAACTGAAAGTGCTTGCCTCACATCTCCAATTAACTGTCTCAAACATGTCCAAAGTAGAGGTGGCTCAGACCATAAAAACCAACATGTTCCCTGTAGAAGGCGGGGAGGGTGACGGAGCAGTTGTTGGGATCCCGAGTAAACCTAGCCAACTTGATGAACAATTGCCACTTGGTTTGACCGGTGATCAAGTACTGGAACTAGCCAGAATAAATGCCGAACAAGCCAGGCTAAATGTCGAACTAGAACTAGCCAGAATAAAAGCAAATACCGAAGAAACCAGCATAAAATGTGAATATCAATATCGTATGGCTCAACTAAATGTCAATACAAATGCTCCCGAAATTGCTCCCCTTCTGGGATTGACTATGACTAGTGTCATTCCACCTTTCACTGAGGATAATGTGCAGGATTTCTTTGTTTTGTTTGAGGAAGTTGCTGGAGGTATGAAGTGGACAAGAGATCAATGGCCTTTTATGTTACAAACCGTTTTGACAGGGCAGGCTCGAGCCACGTATTTGTCAGAAGTAGCAGAAGTTAGGCAGGATTATGACAATCTCAAAGAAGCTATCCTAAAAACCTATCAATTGCAGCCTGAGGCTTACAGGCAATCTTTCCGTAAAAACCAGAAGAAAGTAGAAGAAACCCATAAGGAATTTGCCAGGACCATGACTAAAACTTTCAATCATTGGGTCAAGAGTAAGAAAGTCACAAGCTACAACGATCTGAAGGAGTTGGTCCTGTTAGAAAATTTCCTATGGAAAATTGATTCTTCTGTATCCTATCATTTAAAGGGGAAAAAGGTAGATTGTCTTGCCGACGCCGCTGACATGGCTGACACATAGGTGCTCAACAACAAATTTCGTGGAAAAAAGCCCTACGATAATTCTAGCTCTAATTTTAAGTATCCCAATCACAAATCTGACAGACCCAGTCACAAGCCTATAACGTCTTCCCCAGCTAGCCAAAATAGAATTGTTCCCCCAACTAAAAATGCGACTCAGGGCAATGGTAACAGAGGTGGGCCCCAAATTAATAGTAATGCTCAAAGAGGAAACGTTCCCGTATCCCCTAAAGTATGTACTTTTTGTGGCAAGAGAGGCCACCTAGCTTATCAGTGCTGGGCCAAGGAGAGAACAGAGAGATCGGGGCAGACAGTTGCCGCCGTATCTCAAACTCCATATGTGCCTGTAATGCAGGACTCCCGACAGAAGGAGTACCTAGCACCAAAAGTTCCTTTAATGCAGGACTCCCGACAGAAGGAGTACCTAGCATCTAACGTAAATCATCTAGACAGGGGTGTAGTAGCATGTGTGGTGCAACCCACTAGGGTTAAGCCAATAATAATTTCACCATCGGTGCAGGACAGTTACCGTCCCTTTATTTCATTTGGCAACGTGAGATTAAATGGTTGTATGCATGAGGTAAAAATTCTGAGAGACAGGGGTTCTACTAGCACCCTCATGGTGAATCCTTACACGGAGTGCCCACCTGGCGAACCAGTTGTAATGAGAGGTGCTGGAGGCCAATTTTATGCACACTTGGTAAAAGGCGAAATTGAATGCGAGTTACTACAGGGTGAGGCCACCAGAGCTTTGTGTAGGTCCCAAGATATCCCTGTGCCTGGGGTAACACTCCTTTTGGGGAATGATGTAGCAGGTGAGAAGGTCCGACCAGACCCCATTTTGTCACTTTCCCCTGTTAACGAGCCACTAACCGGTGAGCTCGAAAAGGAGATGCCACCAGTTTTCCCTGTGTGTGCTGTCACACGTTCAATGTCTCAAGTAGCAGTTCCCTCAGACAGAAATGTACCGAATGTAAGAGTTGATGAAAGGGATGATGAGAGTGTGAATGACGCTCCAACTGTGCCTGATGATGTGACTGAGGTGGATTTATCTGACACCTTTATGGCTCATCTTGACCCTAACGATGACCATGAAACCCCTCCAAATTGTCCTAGTGGCCTGGTAGAGCTACAGAGAAATGATAGTGAATGCAAGGAGTTAGCTGCCAGGTCCGTGAGTGAAGAGGAATGTGAGAAGGAGGGTGGTGAATGTTTCTACCTCAAAGGAGGAGTATTGTGGCGTAGATGGAGACCGCCACAGAGACCAATCGATGACGGGGCTTGGGACGTCCATCAAGTAGTAGTCCCCAAACCTTGTCGTAGAGATATCTTGGAAATGGCACATTGTATACCATTGGCAGGACACCTAGGTGTGAGAAAAACTCTAGACAGAATCAGAGCCCACTTTTACTGGCCAGGAATGCGTGCAGATGTAGTGGAGTTTTGTAGAGTGTGTCACACTTGCCAGATGACAGGAAAACCCAATCAGAAGGTGCCTGTACATCCTCTGGTGCCCTTGCCCGTTTTCGAGAATCCTTTTACTCGGGTGGTAGTGGACATTGTAGGCCCATTGCCTAAAACTTCCCAAGGTAACAATTATTTATTAACTATTATGGACATGGCAACTCGCTACCCAGAGGCTACCTCTACTCCAACTGTCATCAAGGAACTGCTCAAATTCTTCACCAGAATGGGTTTCCCCCATGAGGTGCAAAGTGATCAAGGAACTAATTTTACCTCTAACATTTTTCAGCAGTCCCTGAAGGAGTTGGGTATCGAGCATGTTAACTCTAGCACCTACCACCCAGAAAGTCAAGGGGTTCTCGAACGATATCATCAGACATTAAAGGGAATGTTACGTAAGTATTGTACAGAGACCGGAGTTGAGTGGGATAAGGGGGTACCTTTTCTTTTATTTGCTACTCGTGAGGTTCCAACTGAATCCCTGGGTTTTTCCCCTAATGAGCTAGTTTTCGGTCACCAGGTAAGAGGTCCTTTGCAACTATTGCAGGATAGCCTAGTTGGCCAGGAGGGGAACCAAAACCTCCTCAAGTATGTTTCAGATTTCAAAACCTGGCTGAGATCCTCATGTGAGTTTGCAGCTCAAAACTTGACAGTGGCTAAAAGCTCCATGAAGACCTGGTATGACAGAAAAGCCCGTGAGAGGGAGTTTCAGCCCGGTGATGAGGTTTTGGTCCTGCTCCCCCTTTTTGGCCAACCTTTATCTGCCAAGTTGAGGGGCCCATATAAGATCATTCGGAGGGTGAGCATTACCGATTATCTAGTAACTACCCCAGACAGGAGAAAGCCCACACAAGTATTCCATATAAATATGTTGAAACCCTACCATAGGTCCCCTGATTCCTCTCCTCCAGATTCTCCCACTGTGGCAGTGAATGTCAGGACCTGTGGACAGCCTGGTGCGGACGAAGTCTTCAGTTCTCTTACTGACCCACAACAGACTGTTCCAGAGCCTGAAGGTATCCATGCAGACTTTGACTTGTCATGTAGCCTATCCAACTTTCAGTATAATTCAGTGGCTTGGGGGGAATTACCATCTAAACTATGTCATCTTCCCTCTGATCAAGCGAACCAACTAATCTCTGTTTTATCTCAGTCTCCCAGTGTGTTCCGTGATACTCCAGGGCTCACTTCTTTGGCCGTGCACGACATCGACATAGGGGATGCAACTCCCATTAAACTATCCCCCTACCGTGTCTCGCCACAACGCAGGAGTATACTGCAGGTCGAGCTTGACTTAATTTTTTCAAACCAGCTGATCACAAGGGCCTTAAGCCAGTGGAGTAGTCCGGTCATACTTTTGCCAAAGCCAGACGGGAGCCATAGGTTATGTATGGACTATAGGCAAGTTAATGCTGTCACAAAGAACGATACCTACCCACTGCCACGGATCAAAGATTGCATTTACCAGGTTGGCCTCATTCAGCAGTAAGTTTAACTTAATGAGAGGATTTTGGCAATTAGCTCTCCCTTGTAGCGAGGTAAATATCATGCTTTAGTAGTGCGTTGTCAAGCCTTCAGCTGTGAGATGCCTTGCAGTTCGAATAACGCTCCAGCTACGTTCCGGCAATGTTCTGATGTGGTACCTGGAGACGTTGCCTACTTTGGGTGATATCCTTAATATATCCTCATTATGATCTTGCTGTTGCCAATCTGGTGGTGAATCTATTTGTGTATTATGTTTAATATTATGTACTATACTCCTTAAACTCTTTTCTAGGGGGGAGGTCTGACATACGGAGCCCTGTATGTAAATTTAAGAGTTAGAATTAGAGTTGAAGGAGTGTCAAACTACCCAAGCGGCGAAGCAGATCAGCGAGCGAACCAGCGAGGGGGAAACCAGCTCGCCCGCATACCAGCAAACTAGCCTTCACACCTGCGTGCGTCATAGGGGACCCTGCAAACTACTTCGATGACCCGACGCTATGACGTATGATCGACGCCAGGAGACTCCATTGGTCCACGCACCTGCTATGCAACTCGAGGAGCTATGATAGGGGCGCGCACCATCACTCGCCTCCTGATTCGTTCCTACACCATCATTGTTTAGTATATAAGACCCGAGTAGTGGGCATTCAAATCAGTCTCATTTGGAGTTGGGGAAGGTGAACTTGCAGCTGGAGGAAGACGGGGTGAAGTATTATAATGGGATTGTGACTGTCAGTCAGATTATATAAGTGTGTGTTAAGTGTGTTCGGTGTAAACACTTACGTTATGTTGGTTAGTGAGATATGTGATTGGGAATTAACGTTAACGCTACTATTATGTGCTTAACTATTTGATTGGGAATTAACGTTAACACTACTATTATGTGCTTAACTATTTGATTGCGAATTAACGTTAACGCTACTATTTATGTACTTAACTATTTGATTGGGAATTAACGTTAACGCTATTATTATGTACTTAACTATTTTAGTTGACTAACTTGTGGACTAAAGCAACTCTTTAAGTAATTGGGTTATGATGAAAGTAATACTATTGTTTTATATTAATACTTACGAGTTCTTTCATTTTCTTTTAATTAAGCTTACATTGCTTAACGGTGCTTAGTACGGTGATGCTATTGTCTCATATTAGTAATATCGCCTTAGACTAACATGGCTGTGTTAATATTACTTCTAGTGATTTCCTAAGTTGAAGAACATTATTTTAGCTTCAAAATATTATTTTTGCTTTTCATATTATTTGAGTGAGACCTGAATCGAATCTATGAAGCGATCCTGTAACTTAATTTACTCCTAATCAAACCTCAATGTTACGTGGTTAAGAAATACATTTAACTAATTATTAAATATATCTAACTTTTTATGTGACTTTGATATAAATCCTGATGATAATAATAATATAATACTGTTAACGTAAGACAAGAACCAAGAATAATTACATTAAATATAAATAAAGGACATATAAGAAAACTATCTATTCATTTCAAAAAGGGTAAGAGACAGAAATATTCTTACTTTAATGTTTATCTTTCAAGACTTTTTATAGAATTAATAGTCCTTCTTTAGATATACTTCTTCGGTTCATAACCATAGCCTACTAAGCTTCGGTTAAATAATAATTCTTTATAAATACTACATGACTTTAATTAGTTTCAGTATTTTTCATAATTAAAGAGTATCAGACAATAAAGGATACTAAGTCCTAAGGTCCAAAAGGAAAGGAAGCAACAACAGGAAATAATTTTATTAGATTTTACTTTTGTTTTGCCTTCAGCTGACTGATACCTTAATATCTATCTCTGTGCTATCTAGATTCATCAAGTTAACCACTTGAGGATCAAGATACGTAACAATATATATATATATATATACCGGTATATATATAAAAAGGGGGAATATGTACAGTACATACATGAAGTTAACGTGGGAAGCAGAATAGGGCGTAAGATGCCGTGTCGCTGATGGATGGTTTGTGCCTATACTGGTGAAGGGCCTCCATGATCAGAAGGTCTGTGGCGTTGTTGCTACCACCAAGAACTGCGAAGTCTGACTGAGTAAAAGGGTGGTCGTGTTGGTGAGAGTGGTTGCGTATATATACTGAGTGAGACGGGTTCGTGATTAGTTGTCCTGTTCAAACTGAGCGGCCTAGGTGTTCGTGTATACGGGAGTTTAGAGTCTTTTTGTTTTGCCTATATATGCTGCCTTACAGCTAGCACACGTAAATAAATAAACTGATGACTGTAATTGTAGTGGAATTGTGTCCTTGCATCTAAACAACTTTTGGGTAGTACAAAGTGATCTAAAGGCGGTTTTGAGAGAACTTGTCGGTAAAATTCATTTAGAAGCAATTGAAGCTTTTTATTTAGGGTGTGGCTTAGAGGTCCTGTGTATGGGATAGGGGAAAATATTGTATTTATTGGAACAGTGGACACAGGTGGTTTGTCTGACGTAAAAAACTTATTAAGGATTTTTCCTATATAGGTGTCTGTGAAGTTTTTAGGGAAGCCATTGTTTAATTGTTCCTTGAAGTATCTCAGTTCGGTGTCAAGGTGAAAATAAGTGGAACAGATCTCATAGGCTCTATGGGTGAGAGCACCAACCAAACTACGTTTATAGCTATGTGGGATGAAGCAGGAAAATTGCATGTAGAGACCCATGAAGGTAGGTTTTCTGAAAAGAGATGTTACGAACATGTTGGGAATGTGGTGGATGCATACATCAAGAAATTATATTTTATTCTCTTGTTCCAGTTCACAAGTGAAATTAATATTACTGTGTTTTGAGCTTAAGTAGCTTAGGAACTGGGGGACATGATCAGGGGATTGGAAGATTAGGAAGGTATCGTTCACATAGCAGCGATAATGAAGTGGTTTGAAATTAGTAGGGCATTCATCTAACCAACGTTTTTCATGGAAACATAGGAATGAATTCGCAATCGAGCTGCCTAATATATATATATATATATATATATATATATATATACTGTATACAGTATGTATACATATATGCAGTATATAATATATATATATATATATACATATATATATATATATATATATATATATTATATATATATATATATATATATATCTATATATACGGTATGTATATATATATACTTGTATTGGTTAGATTGGTTAGATGAATGTATATACATAACAAAAATATATATATATATATATATATATATATATATATATATATATATATATATATATATATATATACAGTATATATATATACAGTATATATATATACAGTATATATATATATACTGTATATATATAATTATATATATAGACTAGCTGAGGTACCCAGCGCTGCCCGGGTACCTAAACAAAATAATACAAAACAATAGACAAATTAGTAATGTTTGCTGACAGTTTTGCTAATCCACTAAATTCAGTAAATATGAGCATAATAGTCAAATCTAACTCTGGTCCTGGTTTACCCCGAGCTTGGTATGGTGGAGTCTAGTAGTGGCAGTTCTTAAGCTGGTGTCACACGAGTGATTTTTCGGCAATTTTCGATGAGCAAGTATTTGTTCGTATCATTTTGAGGCTCTTTCATATTGGTTCGGAAACTAGACTGATGATAAATTATATTAGGTAGTTGATTTCTTATAACACTGAAATTTTAAAAATGCCTGCCTAAATTTGCACTGAAAATTGACGAAAGAAGAGTTCGTGTGACACTGACTTAAAGACAATTATTTGGGTACATTAGTGTGAAAGCATTTGTTATATTTTCTTGTGACATAAACTTCCTCCAGTACACCTAATTAACACTAGCATTCCTTCCATTACAGGTGAGTGTGGTACTGGTGCATTCATACTGGTGCGGTACTGGTAAGTTTACGGGTACTGTTTTGTATTACCAATAGTAGAGTTTAACCCCTTGAGGATTATGACGCGTTTTAGAAGTTTATTCTGGATATCATTAGACGATTTTATGAAGCTTAGGAAGGAGTTATAGGAGTCAGAGGGATGATCGATTATTAGAACTCTATCGATTACCACTATGTCCACAACTCGTGAAATTTGTGCTGACCTTAAACATCCCTATGCAAGTCCTTCACTTGATTGAACTGTAACGTCGTAACACTTTACTTTCCAATGTTCATAAAGTTCACCCTGTTCATTATAGATAAGCCAGAAATCCCCAACCCAGCCATCCATAACCTAAAAAATAACGTCAATGATTGAGCTGTAATTTCTACCATTTGGAAAGAGCCAACCACTAAATAGGTATGGAAATGTACAGCCCATTTGATATAGCCCTTTCTTAGTTATAGAGGTTATTGGTCAAGATTGATGGCCTACTTATAATGAATAGACTATAGTCTTCCTACGAAAAATATTAGACACAGAATATATAATCACTCTTGGCCGATAACTGCCGCAGCCTAGCTCTTATGGCTTAGTTTAAGTCAAATAAATCATATAATCAAAACAAATATTGTAAGCATTAATAAGTTTGATATGGTAGAAAAGTCATATCATTTTGTCTTTTGCACTTCTGACAAATGCTTTTCGTTATCCTATTCATAATAAAGATATTTTCGTCGAAAGCACAACATTAATAATGTAATTGTCCAAAAAATAATTAGAGGCAGTTACATAATAATTTGCTTAGATTTATTCGCGTACTGAATCATAACATTGCTCATAAAATTGATATACGGTTTCTGAAGGTGTCAAAGTGGTGTTGTATCCAAATGCTCCCACACACCTGCTGTGTTGTAGAGGGGTATTTCCCCCTCTTTCCACCTGTGCCTGACCAGAGCTCACACGTGCCAGCATAAATTGCCAACTTTATATTTGTCTTGTGGATTTTGAACAGATCGTCCATCAAGTCTTGTGTGTGATATATTATCAATGACTTGTTACTGCTAATGACAACGAAGGGTCTCCACCATCACGGAAGGAACGCTGTACGATGTATTAACTCCTTCAGACATTTAAAGTCCCAGTAAGTCCAAGGAGGCGGGAGCCCCGGTATCATTGCCACTGCCTCGCACTACACTCACAACAACACTGCGGCCGTTAGAATTATCGGAGGTGGCTGAGGTTGCCACCAACGGTTTTATCATAAGCTAACTTATCGGACTTACTGAGCTCATATGACGCAAAATCGCGTCATAAACTTATTGGAGAGCCATGGAGATATGTCCATATGACGCGATCGCGTCATATGAGTTTTTGGCGCACTGGACCATATGACGCGATCTCGTCATATATGTCTGAGGGAGTTAATTGGAATTGTGCACTAGTATGAAATTATGATATCTGAAAACTTCTTCATACAGAAATGAGGGAGTTCAATTCCATAGTGAGAAAGGGACAATTGAGAGAGCGACTTATACCCGGTTAATTTCAGCTGACGGTGAATTACCATGTCCCCGTCTTGGTTATTCAGCTGTTACGATAATTATATGCCGAAATATGATGTTAATTATAAAAACATGGCATAACTATGACTCAGAGATACTGTAATTTCATATTTTTCCATTATTTATCAAGAAGTTAGTTGCTAAGGATTCAATGTACTGTCACCTGGAATAAAACCGACTAGGCTATAGTATTTGTTGTACTGATGAGGTGATGTGTACAGGTGGACTTGGGTGCGTTGGCCAGGTAGGGGGATACGTGGGAGAAGTGTATTAAGGGCAGGTAGTTAGTTTTTCTGCTCCCTCTTCTCCCTCATGTTTAGCTCCATTTACTTTCATGTATTAAGATAAACGGTTCATTAGTTTGGCGATTTTAAGGCATTTCGCCCCATTTACTTTGTCAACATTGACTATATATATATATATATATATATATATACAGTATATATATACTGTAATATATATAATATATATATATATATATATATATATATATATATATACCCTATATATATATATACCCTATATATATATACCCTAATATATATACCCTAATATATATACCCTATATATATATATACCCTATATATATATATATATATATATATATATTTTTTTATTTTTTTTTTTTTTTTTCCTATATTCCAACTTCTCCCTCTCGGGCATAGGCTGATAGCCTTTACACTCTACCGCTGAACACGGTGAGGCCCGTGAGGTATTGCTCCAGTCTAGGGATTGAGATATGCGAAGCTTCACAGCTCGAAGCAACTCCATCTCTGAAGCCACCTCGCCTCTGCGCTTCACAGTCTTATCCCACACACTCGGACCCTCACTCTCAGAACGCCACCTATTGAGCAATTAACTCACTAGGCATTGCCCCCCTGTAGCATATTTTTGAATATGGGAATATTCATACAATGCTATTTAATCAGGGAACAATGAGGGTATTTTTTTGGCATTTCGGTGTGCTGTGGTAATGCACTGATACTAGGTACAGCACAAATTCCTTCCCAATAATATCTTCCCATTGACATATTGGGATTCGAACCCGGGTCCATTGGATTACCAGTCCAATGGCAAGACCACTCCGCCACACCTATATATATATATGTATATAACATATAACATTATAAGGTAGGACACACGAGTTTAGACCATGACTGTACAGGCACAAGCATGTGTGTCTGTGTGTATTTTAATGTGTTTGCATGTGGTTAATAAAACTTGTTGCATGAATGTGTGATCATGTGTGTGTACCATGACCGCACGCCTGGAGTTCATGTGTGTGTGTGTGTGTGTCTGTGTGTGTGTGTGTGTCAAGATATTTATATGAATCCCAATTATAATTAGAATTGTAATGGATATACGACACAACTTTAAAGCTTGACTGTATGTGCTTAAATGTGTTTGCATGTGGTTAATGCAACCTGTTGCATAAGTGTGTGTCCCTGCATGTCGCGTGACCGTCCGCTTGGTGTTCATTGGCGTGCATGTGTTGAGGTGTTTGTTTGTGTGTGTGTGTGTCCATGTCCGTGTGTGTGTGTGTGTCCGTGTGTGTGTGTGTGCGTCCATGTGTGTGTACTGTGAGTGGGAGCAGGTGTACATTCTGAGACATAATTGGTGGCCTTGAATTTATGAAGCTATTTCGGATTGAATCAAACATTTGTAATTATTGACCGGGCATAATGTATATACTGCAGTTCGATGGTTCATTTAAGTAGTTGAGGAGCCAATACTAATGTCCTAGTGTGTATATACAGTAGACATAGGTGTTAGCGTGCGATTGTGCCTTTGTCTCTAATTTCCTTTCCGGCCGTTCCATAGCTGCGGTTGTGGATGGCCATCGCTCATTTCCTCATCTTATCAACTCCGGTGTTCCTCAGGGTTCTGTCCTATCTCCTATTCTCTTTCTAATTTTCATAAATGATCCTCTCAACTATACATCCAATCCCATCCATTCATATGCAGACGACTCTACTTTACACCACTCAATTATTTTTCCAGAACGCCCCAGCCAGCAGTCCCTCAAAAGTAAATGTAATGAACCCATAAAATGCTTATGTTCTGATCTAGCTACTAATTCCAATTGGGGTAGAGAAAACCTTGTTGCATTTAATGCTTCCAAAACTCAATTTATCCATCTTACTACCCGTCAGGAACCTCCAGAGGACTATCCCTTATTCTTCAACAATACAAAAATCAACCCTTCATCTTCCCCCAATGTTCTCGGTGTCTCTTTTTCTTCTGCTCTCACTTGGAAAGACCATATTACCAGTCTCGCTAAGGTAGTCTCCCAGAAGCTGGGTGTGCTCAACCGCCTCAAGGGGTTCTTTCAAATTCAAATTCAAATTCAAATTGTTTATTTTGCCTATAAACAAATTACAGAGTATAATATAAATATATGTCCATATAATCGAAAGACTGAGCTCATGAAATAAAATATTTTTTATGAGCTCAATAAATAGTTATACATTATATACTACGGGAAAACACTGCACACTACATACACAATAGCTCCGTCTGATATTCAGTGATTAAAAGAATATATTTTTAATAATGGGACATCCATATATGCTAAGAGTCATAATTTTAAAAATGAATCAACATAATAGTACGGTACTGACAAATATTGCATCAGTATCTATTTACAATAGATTTATTCATTTTGATCTTAATGGTTACTTGGTTGGTGATAGTTTTTAATTCATCAGGCAACGTATTCCACATTAATCAACCAGAATAAGCAACAAATATTTTAGATTTTTCAGTCCCTGGTTTAGGGGGTCTTAATAAGTTACTATTTCGTAAATTGTGGGAATGAATATTGGATATATTCTGAAAAGTAATGGCAGTGGGAAGGCGTAATTGATTGTATACAAATTTAACTGGCTCTAGTATATATACATCTTGTATCTTTAGTATCCCTAGATGTTTAAAGAGGGGATCAGTATGTTCTCTGTAGCTTACTCCTGATATTATTCGAACAATTTTTTTCTGAAGTAGGAGAAGTTGCTGAATATTTTACTGCTGAGCCCCTGCACAGCTTCTTGCTCTGTACAGGGGCACAGTGCGTCCTTGTATTGAGAATTGTTCACATGTGTGGGGAGGATCCTCTCACACCGCACTCCTAGATAAAGTAGAAAGGAAAGCCTTTCGTATCTTTAACTCCCGTCCACTCACCAACTCTCTGCAATCTCTCTCTCTTCGCCGCAATGTTGCATCTCTCTCACTATTCTATCACTACTACAATAATCAGTGTTCCTCGGAGCTTTCCCAGTGTATACCACCTCCTCTACGTAGGGTACATAGTACCCTCCTTGCAACACAATCCCACTCCTACTCTGTGCAACTCTCCAACCCAAGAGTGAAACGCTATTCTCAGACTTTCTTCTATTCAACTGGTGAGCTCTGGAACTCTCTCCCAGAATCAGTCTTTCCCTTTTCCTATGACTTAAATTGCTTCAAACTCCAATGTGTCCAGGCATTTTAGCTCGAACGTCCCTTGATTTCGGCCCTGTCACTCTTTGATATATGGGGGAGTCACTCGCTGCAGGTAGTTATGCCTTTTGTCTCCCTCATTCACATAGAAAAAAAATATGCATGGGTAAAGGGTGAGATAATTGTATAAAACTCCTGTTCTGATCGTTTATACATGACAACAAGCGTCTCATCTGATGGACTACCTACATACTTGCATTGCTCTATATTTATATATATTCCGACACAGAAAATGTTAGAGTGGATCAAACTAGGTTATGTTACGGTAGGCTAACATAGATTAAGGGGAGGTTGTTGTTCCTTCTGGTTCCCCTTCTCCCTGATGCTTAGCCTAATTAGTTTTGAAATGTTATGACATTTGCCCCATTAGGTTGGAGATTTGAAGACCTTTCACCCTATTTGTTTGACAGTATTTAGACCTTTCGTACCATTTAGGGGTCGATTTTTGCCGGGCAAGCGATAACGATCCTGTAATTTAGGAGGGGCCGGCCTTCAACCAGGACATTTTCTACCAATAAATGTACAAATATATATTTAAGGTTGTTTTTGTGTGTGTGCCCCCCCCCCCCCCCCCCCCCCCCCCCATACACACACACACACCATTACCACCACCACCTTAAGCAGCTGTTGAATAATAAATGTATTGCCAAATGTCCGGATTATCCGTAAGTTTTTTCGAGGATCGATTATGACACTAACGCTGTATTATGAGAAACTCCACATATCAAATTTCGGAGTTCCACAGACAGTACTTATCATCTCTCTTTAACCCTATTTAAACCGGGGAGGGTTTTTTGTGGCTCCTCTATTTCGGTCCATTAGTTTGAAGATTTTCAGATGTTTCATCTCATTACTTTGGCGATAATAAGACGCTTCACCCAATTCAGGTGTCGATTTGTTTTGTAAGCGAGCGAAAGCGAGCCTGTAGATTAGAAGAAATCCACCTTTGCCCAGAGCATTTTTGTATTGAACAATATACAAATATAGGTTGAAGAAGGCCTGGGTGGGCATTTATATAGCTTGAAGGAAGTCATGGAAAGCGATTTGGTTAGCGTAGTGATCAAACTAAGATCCATTGCTTGAAAATGACAAAAACAAGGAAAATCCTCAAATAATAATTAAATAAGATATCATAATCCATGTTATACCAGGTTTGTATATAAGTTATAGTGAGTTCTACTTGACTGGGGAATTTGGAAGTCACACAATACATGGATATAAGTCAAATAAAGGATTTATATAACACCAAGTATAATTATAAAGAACAGTTTTATTTAGCTTAACTCTTACTTATACTTGCATAGATAGTTACATATGAATTAAATTATAATTTGATACAACATAATTTACTATCCTAGCACGATCGAGGATCTAAAAGGAGTTCAGGTTAGAGTCGGGTATATCAAATAGGTTTAGCTTGCCTATTGTACAATTTAACATAAGGACAGATTATTAACACTGATGAGTCGGATAATTGTGTGCTATTTTAATATTTATATATATATATATATAACTCTTTAAGCACAAAAATAGACGAGGGTTTACAGATGAGTCAAAATATAATGAACTCTAACTTTATAGTGCACCTTACGCACTGGTGGAAATTAGGCAGAGTCAATATCATGGGGACTCTACTTCTATAGTGCACCTTACGCACTGGTGGAAATTAGGCAGAGTCAATATCATGGGGACTCTACTTCTATAGTGCACCTTACGCACTGGTGGAAATTAGGCAGAGTCAATATCATGGGGACTCTACTTCTATAGTACACCTTACGCACTGGTGGAAGTTAGGCAGAGTCAATATCATGGGGACTCTACTTCTATAGTACACCTTACGCACTGGTGGAAGTTAGGCAGAGTCGATATCTCGGGGACAAACGCGAGTATATTTTTAGCAGGGGAGCTACAGTAGGGATACTCGACTATCCTGACCGTTATATTAACCGGTGATGAAGTTCTGTTCAGGTACTTGGTGTACGGTCATTAATATTTAAATGTCATGACACAGTGACAAGATATAGGGTTAACGCGAGGAGATAATATGATCATGACCAATATTATATTCCTCGACTACCACTGACCTTTGTAAGAGGTTCAAAGAACTCGGGGCGGTGTTTAAACCTTTTAATTACAATTGTATACTAACATGTCAGTAAAACAAAAGTACTAAGGACTTCTGTATGCAGAGTGCCGGTTAAGGTGTCTCGCAAAGGGCGGTTCGTTCGTGGCCACCCCTTCGGGGATCACGGCGTCAGGCAATAGATAGATAGAAGGAGGAGTCTAGTAGAGATATGAGGTAAAAAAAAAAATATATATATATATATACCGGTATATATATATATATATATATATATATATATATATATATACTGTATATACTGTATATACACTGCATATATATATATATATATATATATATATATATATATAAATACATCAATTGACATGTCCGGGATACCCGGGAAATTATATTTTGTAAAGTTTGACACAGGGTCCGAAGCCGTGGATGATATCGTGGCCTATAAGAATCATATAACAACTTAGCCAGCATTCGACTGGCTTAGTTGATAGCGTCTCTGCCTCCCATCCTGCAGACTCGCGTTCAATCTCCATTCAGATTGAAAAGTTTTTTTCTGGTAAATAGCCGACGGTTACCGTCTCCTCCTGAGCAAATTAGATGGGTATTGGCCTCTGGTTGATTAAAGGTCAAACGCTTGTGAATCCTAGAAGAGGATATACTGGCACTATATAAACACTATATAAGTTTTAAGGGAAGGTGTGGCGGAGTGGTCTTGCCACTGGACTGGGTTCGAATCCCAATATGTCAATGGGAAGATATTATTGGGATGGAATTTGTGCTGTACCTAGGTGTCAGTGCATTACCACAGCACACCGAAATGCCAAATAAATACCCTCATTGTTCCCTGATTAAATAGCATTGTATGAATATTCCCATATTCAAAAATATGCTACAGGGGGGCAATGCCTAGTGAGTTTATTGCTCAATAGGTGGCGTTCTGAGAGTGAGGGTCCGAGCCTGGGGGATGAGACTGCAAAGCACAGAGGCGGAGCAGCTTCAGATATGGAGTTGCTTTGAGCCGTGAAGCTTCGCATGTCTCAATCCCTAGACTGGAGCAAGACCTCACGGGCCTCACCGTGTTCAGCGGTAGAGTGTAAAGGCTATCAGCCTATGCCCGAGAGGGAGTAGTTGGAATATAGAAAGGAAAAAAAAAAAAAAAAAAAAAAAAAATATTATCAATATTATTATTTCTTCATTGCTATACATGTGTAGACAGTTGGAAAATCATTATATAAAAAATCCCTAGATCGACGAAACCCTAAATCCCTACCTGTCACCGATCACCCTCAACCCATCGTATATTTGCACAGCGACCTGTTTTCTCCCCTTACTGATCTACATATATGATTAATACAATGAATGACGGGGGCGCTCAACCCATCGTGTATCCCATGACGACTTGTTTTGGCACAATACTTCTAAGGTTTTTCGACTGGAAAAATTCTTAAATTCCTTGATTGTCCCAGATTTCTATAACCCTCCTCACTATCTGGGGTCGGTGGTTCGTAAGTTTAATGGCTGGATAATAGTTTGTTTTCCTATTTCCGTTGGGGTTCATAGAAAAACACAGCTTTAAACAAAATAATAATAAAACAAAAAATAGTTATAAAAATAATTTCCGGTGTAAAACTTTATATTTACCAAAATGTTAACCCTTTCCACAATGTGTCACCAATCCCCAAACTATTCAGGCTAAACATAAAATATAATATTAATTCTATGAATGACCTATATAATTAATAGGGTATTCATTATCACAGTTAGCTATTTGACTAACCAAAACCCTTCCGAAGTTGAACATAACCGTTTAATATTAGGCAATTATAGCTTTAAAACAAAGGCATTGCAGTGAAAGGGTTAAGAGCCCTATTAGTGTCTCCATAGCTTACGAAAGGTCAGAACTAGACTGAATATAACAAAGCAGAGTCGCGGGTACTGTGCGGTGCGTGTTATTTCATTCGTAACATTTAATAATCCGAAAAGCGGAGGGCCTGAATTGTGGTGTGGAGCGGCCGAGTAATTATTCACTCTTGGTGGAGCTCTGCATTATACACGAGGCTGGGAGGGGGGGGGGGGGGGAGGGGGAAGGTGGAGAGAAGAGGGTAGGATAGAGGGGGAGAGGAGAGAAGGGGAGGATGAAAGGAGAAATGGGAGTGAAGAGGAGTATAAAGGAAAACAAGCAACAACATATCTACTGGTCCTCATAAGGCTTCTTGTAACTGAAACTACCTAATCTATGTGAAAAACGGTAAGTGTAGCACAATAAAGACTTTAATTATTTGTTTGTAGACGCAGTTCATCGGCGGTTAAGAGTGCGATATTTAGCTGTTCGCAAAAATGGTATCACACTCAATGACTTTACTAGGTAGTCCATTCCATAGGTTTACTACTAGATCGAAAAAGAAATGCTTTACCTCGTGTATCTACCTAAGCTGATAAGTTTACCTGGAGTTTTGATATGGTTGTCTCCTCTATATGGGTTGCCGACCAAGGCTGACAAGTCCCATGTGAGTTTAAAGGCATTCCAATTATCTTACAACCATTTCCTCTAATGTAATTTGATTGATCAATTGTGAAGTATTTGTTGAAAATCATATTGCCAATACCTATAATATTTTTTAGCACTTAGATTAGGTCCCCTCTTAGCCTGTATTTTGTTAAACTAAAGAGGTTTAACTCTTTTAGAAGTTTTTTTGTATGACTTAAGCATCAAACGGTACCGACGCCTTAAAACTCAAGACTCTCATTCTTCATATGTTTCTGCCCGGAATCAAGCCAAATCTGTTCTTCGACTTGCCAAACACTCTTTCATCAATAATAAATGCACTGAACTATCCAACTCTAGCTCTTCCCAAGCTTTCTGGCATCTAGTCAAAAACCTCTCCAACAATTTCTCTTCCTCGTCTTTCCCTCCCCTTTCCCACTCTGATGGCACAACCATCACTTCTTCCTCTGACAAAGCTAAACTCTTCGCTCAAACTTTTGCTAGAAACTCCACCTTGGATGATTCCGGTGCTATTCCTCCCTCTCCGCCCTCCTCTCTCTTAGTTATGCCTAATATCCTAATCTCTTCTAAAGATGTACTATTGTCGACATAAGTCCTGCGACACCTGCCTGAGAGTGATCCGCGAATTGTGTTGGTAACATTGGTACCCGCCCCGTCCCCCCACTCCATCCACACTATACCACCCTCCCTCAGTCAAGCCCTCCCTTCCCTCTCTACTTCTTTCGTTCGTGTTGACGTCTATAAGCCGTTATTTATTTATCTCTCTCTCATCGAATCATTGTATTTTTATGTATGTTTTCCAGATCTTCTTCCTAAAATTATATATCATACCGTTACATACTTCTTATATATTGGATATTTGTCATTGTATACAAACCTAACAGAATATAAAGTTTGATAATCCATTCGAATATGGAAGTTTATTAACAATATATGTTATTTAAGTCAAATACAACTGAGACTTTAAATTACTTTTGCATTATCATATTTCAATTCAGTTATAATTATCTAAGCCCATATATCCCACTGTTTGGAGTAAGCATGTATTTCACTGTCAAAGTGTATATATTATTGAATGAAATATTTAACACACACATAAAATGCGTTCCTATATTAATTTCATTGAATATTAAAATTTATAAATATATGGTTACGTGTGTATTCTCAATACTCGCCTGTCAACCCACCTCCCCCTTAACTATGGTAGCTCACACTAATCTACTCATATTTCGTAACTAGTCAACGCAAACACACGGCCACACACATTAATGTAACATTACATTACATTACACAAACTTGCATGTTATTTTCTTACTTGAGGAGATTTGGCGTCTTTCTTGCCTCAGCGAGCGCTGCTCCCTCCGAGATTGACCCCTTCCGTATCGGGGTTGTGTTTTGTTTTATTATAGCTATATTTACACAATGTTGTGCAGATAAGGAAGGATCTGTGGTATTTAGAAGAATTAATTGAGCTAGTATGAAGCCTTTTAATTGTTACATTTCTGTCCTTAATTGAATAAAAACTTATAAATTTAGCTATTCTCCATTCACTCGAACCATACATCTGGCTCCTAATTGGTGTTTGTATCGACGTTCATGATTTCCCATCTTATGAATACCGTAGCTCACTGGCCCTGAAGAGTCGCAGAACTGATAATGTCTGTATTATTATTTGTATTATTCTATATTCATTCATTATACTAGACACGTTTTAATAATGTTAATGATTACTTAACTATCTACAGTGATATCGACGTCTTAAGAGTCATGATATATTACATTAATACACATTTATCACATATATAGCATACAGTATACACAAGCGAAATAAAGAAATTATGAACCCAAACAGTACGGTAAGCAAGAGATGAATATTGACTGACTTGGCCCACGTGTCTTAGACCCAATCACAGGCCCTTCTTCACTTATTATTCACAATAATAATATGATAGGCAGGGATGGCATTTCATATCTTGCTTGTGTTTACGGTATTATATCTGCGTTATTTATGTGTTTTCTGTAATAGTTCTTTGCTCTTAAGGTTTGGATATCACTCTAGATTATCACATTATTTGAATTAATTAAACTTATCTTTATTATTCTATATTTGTTCATTAAACTAGATAAGTCTTAGTAATTATAATTATAATGCTAATATGATAAGTTATATCCAAACCTTAAGAACTATAAAATATCACATAGAACACATATATAACGTAGATATCATACAGTAAACACAAACAAGGTGACTGCCTATTTATATGTGTAAATGTGTGGTAGAGGTATTAAGTGTTCAATACAGAGCTAAAATGTTTCGAGTTTGAATATTGCCTCCGACAGGAGGAGGATATTCTTTGGTCTTCCTTGCAACACTATTTACCCCTTGAGATTTATGACGCATTTTGACAGTTTATTGTGGCCCTTTTTCGACGGTTTTATACAGCGTAAGAAGGACCTTTGGGATGTAGGATAAACTATAATTTGTTAACAGTGATTAAATTATAGACATATTTCTATATCTATATTAATCACGATTGAAGTAGCTTAAATGATGCAGGACAAACTATCAAATGTATTATTATGATAGTTACAGACACAAATACTTTAATATATTGACAAGTAGAATCTTTGTCATCTTTATATGCCTTCATTTACTACCATTTCACACACACATTCGTTTTCACTCACACCATCATCTCCATTAGTTATAATGGTGACACAAGGTTACATTGTTTCGGTTATAACTGTTCATACATTACTTCCAATTATGTGTTTTAATTAAGTGCACGTCCGTAATTTGTTAACAAATAACCTATAACTCAAACAATATCTACACTGCATCATATTATTGTAATAATCAATGTTGAAACAAACTGCCTGGGGAATTTAGTATATGGTGAAACCACAACAAACACTTCGGCTTAGGACTCTCTAAAACGTGTTTGTTTTCTCTCTCTCTTAAGTACCGTAAATAAAGCCCAGAGCGAAGAAGTGATTTTATAATTATATTTCATACAATTATTTTAAATTTATTTTGTTTTTCTGATTATTTTTGTATCTTGGTATACAACAGGTTCGGCCCTACATGGACACTCTTCACGTATAAGCTATATACGAACACGTGAACATTGTATATATCTATCTATATCAATTAATTGCATGTGGAAGAAAGAAAATGGTACCGGTATTTCATAATATGTAACCAACCCTCGCATTTACTTTTCACAGCATGAATTTGAGAAATATTGGATTGAAAAATATATTCAGCAAATTGATGGTGTATACAGCTAATACTGTAGCTACAAACAAAATCAATATAATAATATTTAGGACCAAAAAAGTGTACAAATAAATGCCACCGTATATAAATAAGGCTATAGCAATAGTGCTCTCAGTTTGATGACGTGTTGCATAGGAAACCAAAAACTTTACCGGTAATCTTATTGTTGGACAAGACGATAATCAAACGCAAAACATTTCCGCTGCGTGTTTAACAATACCTCTACCACTCTAGTGTAAATCTAATCTCTTTGGATGACAGCCTAATTTTATTATCAATAAAATAAATGGGCCTAATAATTCAATGTTTTATTGTATGATCTGTTTGACCCAATAGCAATTTTGTTGAAACACCTATTAAATAATTGGACATTACATATTTAAAGTAATAAAGGGACAACAATAATCTTATTTACATTAGGTGAATTCCCACTGTTTCAGTATTTACAAGATTCCTTATCCATTACATTTATATCCTACTTCATGAATCATTAGGTTATTGGGTTTTTGTATTAGTCTCTTTGGTTGGTGTTTTATTATAATGGTATGGGCAGGATTCTCCCCATCCAATTAACGCTACGATTATGAGGTTTAACTCATTCAGTACCGATGTTTTCATCATAATATTATTCTGGCAAATATTCGACGATTGTATTAAGTTAAAGAAGGGCGTCTACTATTTGAAATTTTACATACTATCGCAAATAATACCATAGCTACCAAAGCCCCTTTCTTATTTACATATAATAGTATGAATATAGTTATAGTGAAATATTCAGTATATGAGATGTCCTCGGTACCAAAAGGGCTACTAAAATGTCTCTATTTATGGCCTAGCTAAGATTCACCAAGGGCCTCTGTTCTATGATATATAAAGTCACCTGCAGCGGAACGATATCCCTTAACCCTTAATTGGCGGCGCGCAACTTATGTCGTGTGAAATAAATATGGACTAAGTGGCGGTTCACAACTTATGTTGTGTGCCATTTTCACCACGTAATGTTGCTGAGAGAGAGAGATGAGTGGTGGGAGGAGCGTAACAAGCGTATGACTGCTCCAGACCACCGCGGCGGACCTACTGACATGAATCCCACCCTCCTCTACCCTCTCGCACTCGCTCCACAGGGAATTATGTAGGGAAAGTACCTAATTACATGGTTTTTGCACTCATGTTGCGCGATCGTTGCAAGAGAACAAGTGGTCCTACAAGGATGGTTGGGATGTCATTGGAAAGCTCTGTTTATGCCCTTTCAGGAATAGATACTTGTTTTACGCTCTGAGTCTTATTTAGGCATGAAAATTATCACGTAAACAACCCTATTTAGGGTAAAAACACCCCGCTGGGCGCTACGGTCAAATAGACCACCTAGCCCGCTAAATAAGGGTTAAACTACTTCACACGTGATTAATATAGATATAGAAATATTAGTTCTATAAATTTGTCATGTTTAAGGAATTATGGTCCGTTTTGTCTTACAAATTTCCACCGCCTCTATGTTCGACTTACTAATTCGTGTCAACTGCCATATTTAACATAGCCTACCCAAATTTCATACCATATATTGGCATTTTGCCTCAACGTTATGATGAAACAGAGTCGAAATTAATTTGGTGTAAATTTACATACATGCAATCCAAAAATATATTTGACTGAACTGCACTTGTGTATTTGTTTATGTTAATCGAAGGGACAAGAAGAACCAGACCCACTCTCGTGGGTCCATCTATCCATTCGGAAGGAGGGAGAACTGTAGCACTTCCTTCACCACTTACATGTGGCATCTCCCAACACTTTAATCTCACCCTCTCCAGTGAATGGAGTATAGTTATTTATTAACATTATTATTCAGTAAAAGAAGGAAGTTTAACAGTTTAACGTCTTTATACCATCTCAATTAACTCTTTTTAATACCACAGATCCTTCATTAGCTGCATACAATTTCTTAAATATAGCTAAATAAAAAATAAACGGAACCCTGGTACGGAAGGGGTTAATCTCGGAGGGAGCAGCGCTTGCTGAGGCAAGAAAGACGCCAAATCTCCTCAAGTAAGAAAATAACATGCACGTTTGTGTACTGTGTAATGTTACATTAATGTGTGTGGCCGTGTGTTTGCGTTGACTAGTTACGAAATATGAATAGATTAGTGTGAGCTACCATAGTTAAGGGGGAGGTGGGTTGACAGGCGAATACTGTATTGAGAATACATACGTAACCATATATTTTTAACTTTTAATATTCAATGCATTGAATCAAGGTACCCATTTTATGAGTGGGTCAATGATTTGTTTAATAGTATTGTATTTATACAGTAAAACACATAAATACATGCCTACTCCAGATATTGGGATATATGGGCTTAATTAATCATAACTTAGTTGAACTATGAGAATGTAAAAGTATATTAAAGTCTCAATTGTATCTGACTTTTTTTTTTTTTTTTTTTTTTTTAAGAGACAATGAACGGAGGAAGGAAAAACACAGATAAAACAAAAAGGTCCATGTGCCTAAAGGCATCCTCCATTCATAAAATGTTTGTAACAACTGGATTTAAACATTTGTAGATTGTAAGTTTGTGGAAAGCAATTCGAGGGAAGTGAATTCCAAAGAGTAGTAGCTCTGGGGATAAATGAATTCTGATAAGCAGAAATTCTGCATTGTGGAGGAGAAAGTGTAAATTCATGGGCGCTCTCAGCTGCCCTAGTTCTACGGGGAAAGATGTGGAGAGGCGGCACAATTGAAGCAAGTTCCTCGGAACAATTGCTGTGAAAATATCTGTAGAATAATGCAAAGGATGCAACGTTTCTTCGTATGGCTAATGTAGGAAGATCCTGTGTGATTGCAGGGTTATTGATTAATCTAATAGCTTTATTTTGAATTTTGTCCAACTGCCTCAATGCAACCACTCCACTTCCACCCCACAGAGGTGAACAGTAATCCATCTGAGAGCGCACATGACTTTTATATATTACGGCCAACTGCTCGTCAGTGAAGAATTCTCGAACTCTGTACAGGAGTCCCAGTTTTTTAGAGGCATTCTTAGCAATGCTTCTAACATAGATAGACTTAGATAACATTATATCGTTGTTGTTGTTGTTGTTGTTCCCCAAGCTGCCTGGCCGAACATCCCCAAGGCCCCGAGCAAGACCAAGGCCATAACCGAGCGCCCTCACAGAACCCTCCTATGGCTAATTTAGATAAGTGGAAGTGGTTAGTAAACAAAGTATGAAAAGAGGCTACAATAGGCTAGGATAGGCTAGATATTTACGTTAAGTTGTGCTAATTAACAAAGATGATGATGTAGTGACTATATGGAATATGAGATGAAAAGTGAAGCGAAAACACCTGGTGAAATAACTAGAAGAAAGAAGGCTTAGCGTGTGTAGCTGGGACGGAGGTTGGTTGGAGAGTGAGCGAGCGCGTTATGTTCGTCTCTGTCGTGACATACCGCGCACGCGCATAACATATGGAAAATGTATCCCATCTTCTTTACAATGAGATACTTATAAACAATCTTAAATAATACACACATATATATATATATGGGAATTATAATCCTACAATACTTTCCCATATACTATTATAGAATAATATATTCTACCCAATCCTGGAACGTTCGACCAAGGTTATGGAAGCGTTCAACTTAAGACTACGGAAAGATACGTAACGCTACATCAACCCAGATTACGTAACATCGAGACTGTTCATACTAGTTTGAGTACACTAAGTATGGACATATTCCCACCAACAGAAAATATACAAAATTTACATGATTAGATTTGCCCGGAGGCAATCTTATCCCGCCAAGCTTGGGAGGATATCTGGGCTGCCTGTCGACGTGGGCGTTCGCCAGACACGTCAACAGGCTGCGCCGAAGTAGAAGCCAGAGAGGGGACTTCAATGGATAACTGATCCGAGGGGGTGTCCTTGCGATCGAGGTCACCCTCAAGAGGATATAGTCGGACTGTTGGCCGTGTGATTACTCCAGTCCTGGTGCGAACCTTTGCTACCCGAACCTCACCATCACGACCTGGTAATAACTCCTCTATCCGACCCAATTTCCAAAATGCGCGCGGGCCCTCCTCATGGATGGTTACCACGTCCCCTACCCTAGGCCAATGACCTTTTAATGGTGTTAGTTTATTCCTTTGCGCTTCCCTTAAAGTCAACAGATATTCTGTTGACCAGCGATGCCAAATATCTCGCGATAATTTACGAATATATTTGTAGCGGGCCGATATCACTTCCTTACTTATGTAGTCTGGATCTTCCATAGTATCCTCGTCATGCTCTTCTGGAAGATCCCGCAGTCTGTATCCACGTACCAGTACTGAGGGTGTGATTGGGGTAAGGTCTTCCAAATCACCAGAAGCATAGTATAGAGGGCGATCATTTACGGTGGCTTCAATCTCCAAGAGAATGGTGTTGAGTTCCTCAATCGAGATGAGAGCTCTACCCAACACCTTCTTCAGACCCGCCTTCACGATGCCTATGGCTCTCTCCCATATGGCGCCAAACCAAGGCGCTCTGGCGGGAATGAAACGCCATTCGCATTTTACATCCGCTAGGCAGGTCTGAATCTTAGGATTGTTGCTCACTTCCTTGAGATATGTAGATGCCCCTATGAAAGTCTTTGCATTGTCACTCAGCATGATACGTGGATATCCCTGTCTACTGCAGAATCTTCGGAAGGCATGTAGGAAGCTATCACAAGTGAGGTTGGTGACCAGTTCCAGGTGAATTGCCCTGGTAACAGCACAAGTGAAAAGTATCATGTACACCTTAAGATTGGGTGAATCTTTCACAGGGATTGCTCCACTGTAGTCAACCCCGGTAACTTTGTAAGGGTCACCTGGGGTAGTTCGCAGGTTTGGTAAGGGAGGAATTCCGACGGGATCATAATGTGTTCCCTGTACTCTTCTACACTTTAAGCATTTGCGAAGGACTTTCTTCACCACCTGCCTGATTCTAGGCACCCACCATCGTTGTCTTACATAGGTGACTATATGACCAACCCCATAATGACAACAGAGTCGGTGACACCTATCGATGATAAGATGGGTGAAGGGATGATTGGGGGGCAGTAGTATTGGATACTTACTTGCCTCAGAGAGGGCTGCCAATCGTAATCTGCCTCCGCAATGTATCAAGTCCCCCTTCAAGTGTAAGCCCAATTGGTTGATCAGGTTATTCTTAGACTTTGTTCCCTTAACCAGTAATTTATATTCCTGCGTATATATTTCTTGTTGACAGAGCTTATGTAATAATTGATCTGCAATTCTGATCTCCTTCACATTGAGGTAAGCACTACCTGTGGACGGTGTGCCTTTAATTTTTGCTTTTACATTTTCTACAAATCGTATCACCCATGCTGTAACACGTTGTAACTTTTCATAGCTGCTGAATCTATCCCACTCCCATAACCGTGTGTCTTCGTCAGGCACCGAGTCAATTACCGGTGCCACAATAGCAGTGTGTTGCTCGCTCAAATCTATATTTTTCTGGCCATTCGTTGGGATCATTAAGCCAGCATGGGCCATTCCACCACAACGCAGAAGATTTGAGAAATTTAGCAGATACACCACGAGTAATGCAATCACTTGGATTCTCTTTGGTAGACACATACCGGAACTGTGCGGTCGGGAGCAGGTTACGAATTTCGTCGACACGGTTGGTGACGTACACTGGTAGCTTCTTACGGCTATGTAACCAGTAGAGCGTAATTTGGCTGTCACTCCATACAACAATCTCGGAGACATTTAGCAAATATTTAAAGGTTTCCTCTACAAAGTGAACGAGTCTAGCAGCCAACAGAACTGCAGTCAGCTCTAATTTTGGGATGGAAAGGGATTTGATCGGGGCGACTTTCGCCTTCGCTATGACGAGACGGCTGCCACTTGTGTCAACAAAGTATATGGCGGTGCCGTACGCGACCTTGCTAGCGTCTGAGAAGGCATGAATGGAAACAGGATGGTCCATGACAACTCTCCGAGGAAAATTAAAACCCTTACAGAGACGAAGATCCGAAATAATGTCATCCCACTCCTGAACCAGATCGCCAGTCAAAACTTCATCCCATCCTAATTTTATCCTCCATAATTGCTGAAGGAATAATCTCGATTTGATCGACACCGGTAGAACTATTCCCAAGGGGTCAAAAAGTTTAGCTGTCATACTCAAGCAAATTCGTTTTGTAATCTGCGAATATTGCGCGTACTGAACGCCGAATGAGAGGGTATCGGTGTCCGTATTCCAAAACAACCCTAGCACTCTAACCTGTTCCTGCTGTACAGCCGCCACACCATCCCGTTGCAGTACAGTCCGCAAAACAGAATTATTAGTCGCCCATTCACGCAAATGTAGATGGGCGTCATTCATAATCTCTCGGACTACAGCGTAGGTATCAACCAGGAAATCTTCTTCATTTCCTGTACCCAGTAAATTGTCTATATATAACCCTGACCGAATCTGATGAATAATCTGCGGATCTGCACTGACATAAGACAAATGTTTCAAAATGGTGGCGTTTAAAAGGAATTGGGAACAAGTCGATCCAAATAAAACTGCCCGGAACCGGTAACAAATTAGGGGAGAATTCAGTTGCCTCGGATACTTGGGCCACATAAATCGCGTATAGTCCTGGTCGTCTTCATGGAGTCTTAACATGAGAAATGCCTTCTCAATATCAGACACCCAGGCATACTTACCGAGTCGAAACCGAAGCAAAACCTGCGCCAAATCTGGCACCAGTGAGGGTCCAGTGTACAGGCAGTCATTAAGACTAGGATGACGTTCACTCATCTTGGCGGAACAGTCGAAGACAATACGCACTGGCGTAGTTTTGCTCTCCTTGACTACACCATGATGAGCCAAGTAATGCCCGGTATCCGATTTATCAAAAGGCACCTCTTCGATAAAACCCCGAGACACCTGTTCCTTTATGACTTTTGAGTATTCCTCGCAAAAGTCAGGCTCCTTGAGGAATCTTTTCTGAAGTCCCCGAAGACGGCCTATGGCCAAGCCCTTGTTAGATGGCAGCTGATCCTTGGAATTGTTCCAGGGCAGTCTCACTTTATACTGTTGGCTGTCGGGATCGTAGGTAACGGTATCCTCGTACGACGATAGTGCTTGACGCTCAACCAGTGAATATTCCTTAGGGGTTATCCCGATATGATCTAATTCCCACAAAACATTTAAGTCATTTTTGCATGGTTGAATATTGCCAGTGGATATGTATTCGTCCATTGGTGTTACTGCTACTTTCAATACAGTAATTACTTCTGTGCTGGAGCTTGTAGGCTGTGTCACATATGAACCACTGATGGCGTACCCGTACTTGGTAGGAAGCAGAATTAGGCTACCTGACCTTTTATACCCAGGTCGCACTATATCGTAGTAATGATCCGCTCCGATGAGCAGCTCCAGCTGATCTGTGTCCGTTGCGTGAGGATCGGCTAATTTTATGCCTTTACTTTGTAAACTAACCAGTTTAGACTTTAGGTCAATTTCACCTTTATGGTCTGGCAATTCATCAACCACTATTGCGTCTAGATGATGAAATTTACCTCTGTGTTTGTATTGCAGTGCCACAACTTTATATTCCCTAGAGGCCTGTTTCCCGGTAAATCCGTGAAGACATAACTCCTCAGTTCCTTTAGAAATGTAGGAAAGGGAGGATAGAACAGAAGACTTCACAAAGGTCCTCTGAGAACATTGGTCAAGTAGCGATCTGATTTTAACACAATTATTATCCTTACCCTTTACCGGCAGCTACGGTGGGCAAGATTACTGTATTTTTACCTGTGGCAACGGACATTGTAGTTGAAGTAGCAGCAGTATGCTCTCTCTTGGTGTTATCCTCCGCTGGTCTACTTTCTTTCCCTTGTTTTTGTGTACACAGGGAATGAAAGTGTTTGCCCTTACAAAACTTGCAGCTTCTTATGTTAGGATTAGTACAACCCGAATGGCCATGGTCTTTTGACAAGCACCCAGTGCAGAGACGTAGTTGACGGGCTCTTTTAACTTTAAGAGGCCCTGTCTTATACTTCATACACTTGTACCATAAATGATTGGTGCCACTACACAGAACACAGTTGAATTTCCTGTACTCACTCTGGGCGGTAAATGTTGCCGTAGCCATGGGTGTACCCCTACTCTGTCTTGACCCGCCACATTGTACACTTCAGCCTGGAGGCAATGAGTGAATTTCTTATAATCCAGGCTCGAGTCTCCCATTTCCCGTTTTATGGTTTCTTTTAGTGGTGATGGTAACTTATTGACAAGAGTCACCACACAAAATTCCTCCAGACAAATACCATGGCTAATGATTGACCTCATCACACTCTCTGTATTGGCATAGAAGTCCTTCAGGTCAGCTGTTTGGTGTTTGGGTGACACTAATTGATTGAATTTGGTAACATAAGCTGCCTTGATTCGATCTGGATGCCCATATGTCTCTTGCAGGAGCTCAATTGCTGGGGCATAGCTTGCACTTTCGATTATGAATCCTTCGACTAGCTTATGTGCATCACCCTGAAGCTGACCCTTTAGATAGGTGAAGCGTTGTATATCTGTTAGGTCGGGATTGTCATGGATGGTACACTTGAACATCTCCCAAAATCCCGACCACATGGTGGCATCACCTTCAAATTTTGAGAGAGTAAGATGGGGTAATTTGACTGCGGATTTCTTTGGCTCTTTCCTGACCTCCTTCTTGACCTCTGTAATCAGGATCCCCTTCAGTGTGGCAACGATTACTTGTATGCCCTCCATATATAGGGTATCCTCTCTGATCACCTCGATATACTCGGCGTCCTCGCAAGTGTCGGCCAGGTCCTCCTGTGTGACCTCATACTTGTCAAGTTGCTTTTGAATACTGAGCAACCTGGCCTCCACCTCCACTCTAGACGCCGAATCAAGGAATTCGTCAATATCAGAGGTCAAGACCGTCAAAGAGCCCTTAAGTCCAGCCCGACGCTTTTGTACACTTTTAGCCATGATTATAGAGGAAGGAATTCTAATTACGTTAAATCAAACTAATAATGCCAGACCGAATAAGTTGCGGCTAACAATACAGTACTCCGAGAAATCAAATTAAATCGTGAGCCGAAAATAAAACACCCTCACAAAAATGCGGAATAAGAATTGTGCGCTATGTAGACAAGCAATCTGGAGCTTTTCAATTTAACTCCTTACGTAATAGTTATGAAATTATAGATTCATTACGCCATAAGTTAAGAAAAGTCGGGAGGGAAATTTAGCACAATACAGTATAGGCCAAAAGTCTCCAGATGTCAAAAAGAGCAGTACCGTTAAAGTTATAATAAAGTAAAAAAGAGTGTGAGCCTATAGGGTAATTGAAACAGGCTAAACTCACTGGGTACCGCTAATTCTATATTATTAATTTAATAAATGTGAAAATTGTACACAAGAAAAATTCATCTCAAGAAGTCACAAGGAAAAAAAGGTTTGAGTTGGATTAACACACACTCAGCCTATCAGCTATCATAGTACCCCGCCTCCAGGGCACACGACGACGAGAGAATCATTCAGAATGACATGTGAATTTATAAAGAAGTTATTGGACAGTATAAATTTGATATAGAATTGAATAACCTTACCTTTTGAAATTATTATACAATACAGTATGGATGATTTTAATCTTAGTGCCAATCAAGTGTTATATAATTTGGGCCTAAAGGTTTTACAATCAAAATTTAATTAATATACTGTACCGATTTGAAGGCTTACTATTCCAGGCTATACTGATTGTGTTGATCAACTCTAACGTCATGGTGGGCAAACATCTCGTCGTATGACCTGGCAACCATGGCAAATTCGTCTTGCATAAAGCACCGACGACAGGTGGCCAAGATCTCCGAATAGAGACGCTTTGATGCCTCGTGCGTGAGGTGTACCCCGTCGGGACTGAAGTCAGCCTCAGAGGTATTCATCGACTGATAACGCTCCCGGGTGAAGGGGATATGGCGCTTTAGCCATCGGTTAACCGCATTTCTTATGCGATTAAACTCGTCCGTAGAGACCCCTCGTGGAGCCTGTCGCTTCTCTACCCCAATCACCCGGACTTCTCCTCCCGAGAGCCGCACCACCTCCTCAGCTAGGACCTCAATCCCCTCCGCAATCCCTCTCGGACTGACCCCGCTCCTTATTTCGTTTCCTCCTATCACCAAGAAGGTCAAGTCGGGCTTCAGCTCTAAAAACTGACCCCAGGCTACTGTTGATCTCAAGGTGCTGACGCGGGCACCTGGGGCGGCCAGAGGAGTCACGGAAAAGAAAGGCCTGTGGACGGCTTGGTCCACGTACAAATCCCTGACGTAGGAGTGGCCCAAAATTGCCACCTTCCTAATTGGGCCTGGGTACGCAGGCCTATCAACCACCGCAGGATAATCTTCCCCTACCCCACCACCCGCGGCACCATGACGCCAAAAGCCCTGGGCCATGAGGGATAGACGCAAATACGGCACAAAAAAATATAACCACGTAGGCTAGGCCACCACCAACACAAAAAGGGGGGGGGGGGGGGGGCAAACTAGTGAAAGGTCGAAGGACCAATTATATGGCTAATTTAGATAAGTGGAAGTGGTTAGTAAACAAAGTATGAAAAGAGGCTACAATAGGCTAGGATAGGCTAGATATTTACGTTAAGTTGTGCTAATTAACAAAGATGATGATGTAGTGACTATATGGAATATGAGATGAAAAGTGAAGCAAAAACACCTGGTGAGATAACTAGAAGAAAGAAGGCTTAGCGTGTGTAGCTGGGACGGAGGTTGGTTGGAGAGTGAGCGAGCGCGTTATGTTCGTCTCTGTCGTGACATACCGCGCACGCGCATAACATATGGAAAATGTATCCCATCTTCTTTACAATGAGATACTTATAAACAATCTTAAATAATACACACATATATATATATATGGGAATTATAATCCTACAATACTTTCCCATATACTATTATAGAATAATATATTCTACCCAATCCTGGAACGTTCGACCAAGGTTATGGAAGCGTTCAACTTAAGACTACGGAAAGATACGTAACGCTACATCAACCCAGATTACGTAACATCGAGACTGTTCATACTAGTTTGAGTAAACTAAGTATGGACACCTCCCAGCCGACCACAATAAAGCATGGGTGACCGAAGCCACTCCATGGCGGGGAGCTGAGGAGGGCGACAGAAACGCCTGGGAAACCAAAGCTCCACCCAGGGCCCTGTGCCCCTCAGCAATTATGAAGGGAAAGCTGAGGGGCAAAGGAAAAAATGTGACGCTTTGGCTTCCAATCTTGGTAGATTGGGAGGTTAATCCACGGAAGAGATGCCGTCACTTGAGATCTAGAAATATATAAGTAAAAGGAACAGTCAGAGTAAGCTATGGGTATGGCAGAGATCGCTCAGTTCTCACTCTGATAGACCAGTCCATCACCACTCGTAACATTATAACGTTAATATCGTTAATATGCTTACATATTTGAATGGATCATAACACCTTATATTGAGCTAGGTTTATAATAATTGGCAAATATGAACATGAGCTACGTAACCTATTGCTATTTTAACATGTTATTTCATTTTAGGAAAAAGATTTGGAAAGCATGCATAAAAATACATAGATACGATGATAGAGGGAGAAAGGAGAGAGAGCTTATCGTGATATTAATTTATCATCCTATGGTTATAGTCAGGGCCCTGGTTATAGTCACAGTGGTGGAAACAATCCAGTGGGAGGGGCTTACAGACGTGAAACAGGAAAGAAAGAGGAAGGGAGGGTTTGGCTGAGAGGGGGTAGTAGAGAGGGGAAGGATTGGGGTCGGGGGGGGGGGTGTATCAATGTTACCAACACAATTCGCGATTCTCTGCCGGGCAGGTGTATCAGGACTTATGTCCACAATAGTACTTTCTACCCTCTCTGGGCTTAACACTAATAAGGCATACGGTCCGGACGGTGTTCCTCCTGTTCTCAAAAACTGTGCTTCCGTGCTGACTCCCTGCCTAGGCAAACTCTTTCGTCTCTGTCTATCCTCTAACGTCTTCCCTTCATGCTGGAAATTTGCTCACATTCAACCTGTCCCAAAGAAGGGTGACCGCTCTCAACCCTCCAACTATTGTCCAATTGCTCTCATCTCTTGTCTTTCTAAAGTGTTTGAAACTATTCTTGCTTCCAAACTTTTTAAGCATTTCTCTTCTCATAATCTGCTCTCAGATCGCCAGTATGGCTTCCTTAACCCCTTATTGGAGGCGCGCGACATATGTCGAGTGAAATAAATTTGGACTATGTGTCGGTGCACGACATCTGTCGAGCACCATTTTCAGCACGTAATGTTGCTGAGAGTGAGAGCTGAGCGGTGGGACGAGCGTAGTAACCATATGACCGGTCCCCACCACCGCGGTGGACATACTGAACTGTATCCCACCCTTCTCCCCTTCTTCTGCTTCACTGCACAGGGAATTATGTAAGGAAATTGCCTTATTTCAGGGTTTTTGCACTCGTGTTGCGCGATCGTTGCAAGAGAACCAGTGGTCGTACAAGGATGGTTCGGGTGTCATTGGAAAGCTCTGTTTATGCCCATTCAGGGATAGATACTTGTTTTACGCTCTGGGTCTTATTTAGGCATGAAAATGAGCACGGAAACAACCCTATTTAGGGTTAAAAAAAAATGCTGGGCGCTACGGTCAAATAGACCACCTAGGCCGCCAATAAGGGGTTAAGGGTCGCTCTACTGGTGATCTTCTTTCATATCTTACTAACTCTTGGTCATCCTCCTTTTGGGACTTCGGTGAGACTTTTTCTATTGCACTAGACATATCGAAAGCCTTCGATAGAGTCTGGCATAAATCTTTAACTTCTAAACTACCCTCCTTCGGTTTCTATCCCTCCATCTGTACCTTTGTCTCTAATTTACTTTCCGGCCTTTCCATAGCCGCGGTTGTGGACGGCCATTGTTCACTTCCTCACCCTATAAACTCCGGTGTTCCTCAGGGCTCTGTCCTATCTCCTATTCTCTTTCTAATTTTTATAAATGATCTCCTTAACTGTACCTTAATTCCCATCCATTCATACGCAGACGACTCAACCTTACACTACTCCATTAGTTTTTCAGAACGCCCCAGTCAGCAATCCCTCAACGACAAACGTAATGAAGCCATAGAACTCTTAACTTCTGATCTAAATACTATTTCCAATTGGGGCAGAGAAAACCTTGTTAACTGTAATGCTTCCAAAACCCAATTTCTCCATCTATCTACCCGTCAGGATCTCCCAGCAGACTATCCCTTATTCTTCAACAATACAAAAATCAACCCTTCATCTTCTCTCAATATTCTTGGTGTCTCTTTTTCTTCTGCTCTCATTTGGAAGGACCATATTACCAGTCTTGCTAAGAAGTCTTCCTCCCAGAAGCTGGGTGTGCTCAACCGCCTTAGGGGGTTCTTTTCCCCTGCACAGCTTCTTGCTCTGTACAGGGGCATAGTGCACCCTTGTATTGAGTATTGATCACATGTGTGGGGAGGTTCCTCTCACACCGCTCTCCTAGACAAAGTTGAAAGGAAGGCCTTTCGTATCATTAACTCCTTCAGACTTATATAACGCTACCGCGTCATATGACAGAGTGAACCAAAAACTCATATGACGCTACCGCGTCATATGGACTTATCTTCATAATTCTAGAGTAAGTTATATGACGCCCTAGCATCATATGGAGCTCAGTAAGTCCGGTAAGTTAGATGAAGATCTGTTGGTTGGTGGCAACCCCAGGTTTCTCCGACAATTCTAATGGTCAGCAGTGTGGTTTTGACAGTTGTGTGGTGCAGTGGCAATGATACCGGGCTCCTGCCTCCGTAGACTTACTGGAACATAATATGTCTGAAGGAGTTAACTCCCGTCCACTCACCAACTCTCTGCAATCTCTCTCTCTCCGCCGCAATGTTGCATCTCTCTCGCTATTCTATCGCTACTATAATAATCAGTGTTCCTCAGAGCTATCCCAGTGCATACCACCTCCTTTACGTAGGGCACGTGGTACCCGTCTTGCAACTCAATCCCACCCCTACTCAGTGCAACTCTTCAACCCAAGAGTGAAACGTTACTCTCAAACTTTCTTCTACTCAACAGCTGAGCTCTGGAACTCTCTTCCAGAATCAGTCTTTCCCTCTTCCTATGACTTAAATTGCTTCAAACTCCGTGCGTCCAGGCATTTTGGCTCGAACGTCCCTTGATTTTGGCCCTGTCACTCTTTCAACTATGGGGGAAGCACTCGCTATAGGCAGTTATGCCTTTTGCCTCCCTCAATCACATAGAACAAAAAAATTGTTACTCTCCGCTGTATTCTCTCCAGTTTATCAATGTCATTTTGATAATATGGACACCAATATTGTACACAGTATTCCGGATGAGAACGAATCAAAGAATTGCATAAAGTGATAATAAAATTTTCAGATTTGTATTCAAACGATCTTCCAATGAAACCAGTAACTTTTCTTTGCTCTCTTAACTACCTCAGTACATTGTTGGCTGGGTTTTAAATTGCTTGTTATTGTAACTCCAAAATCAGTTTTGTATAAGTGCTTTGAATTAGCTACCATTCATAGAGTAGTTTGGTCTTTCATATTTGTATACTATACTGTATGCACTACTTTACATTTATCGATATTAACACTCATTTGACGGGTTTGGGCCCAAGTTGCTCATTTATCCAAATAATTTTGGATCTGTTGAACATGCAAGGGAGGTACTACTATATTCGCAATTTTGCCATCGTCTGCAAACTATTATTTTGCACATAGAAGATCATCATTGATGTCTTTGATGTACATCAAGAAAAGAACAGGTCAGAGTACTGAGCCCTGGGGCACACCACTTATGAAATTTTTCTAGTCAGAGGTGTTACTCTGTAAACTACTGCTCACTGCTTATGCCCATCTAGCCAATTCTCAATCCATTGAAGTACGAACCCTTCTATGCCATGAGCATCAAGAGATGCTTCTACAGTATGGTACTTTGTCGAAGGCTTTCTGGAAATCAAGGTAGACAATATCATCAGCTATATTTTCATCATACATATTAGAGATGCTTTGAAAAAAGTCAAGGAGATTTGTCAGTCACGAACACTTGTTTCGAAAACCTTGCTGTGATTCCATTATTATTATTTTGTCTTCTAAATGGTTTACAACTTTGTCTTAGATGATTGTTCCGAGCAGTTTACATGTGATTGAAGTCAAACTGATTGGACGATAGTTGCAAGGTATTGCTTTGTTGCCTTTCTTTTAAATAAGAGGTACATTGGCTGATTTCCATTCATTGGGTACAGTGCCACTCTGCACTGAATTGTTAAAAAGTAGTGTTAATGGATTTGATATCTGGTCTCTTAAGCCTTTCAGAACTCTTGGATAAATAGCAGCAGGTTCAGTGGTTGTCTTAGACTTTTGTTTGGTAATGGTATTTATTATATCAATCTCCGTGATTGTGGTATCACTTAGAATGTCATTTTTGTATATTAACACCTTATTGGCGGGCTAGGCGGTCTATTTATATGTACCGCCCAGCGGGGTGTTTTTAGCCAAAATAGGGCTGTTTACGTGATCATTTTCATGCCTAAATAAGACCCAGAGCATAAAACAAGTATCTATCGCTGAAAGGGCATAAACAGAGCTTTCCAATGACACCACAACGATCCTTGTATGACCGCTAGTTTTCTTGCAACAACCGCGCAACACGAGTGCAAAAACCATTTAATTCGGTACTTTCCCCATACATTTCACTAAGTAGCGAGTGTGAGAGGGTGGAGGAGGGTGGGATTCATGTCAGTAGGCCCGCCGCGGTGGTCTGGAGCAGTCATACGCTCGCTACTCTCCTGCCACCACTTGTCTCTCTCTCTCAGCAACATTACGTGCTGAAATTGCCACACGACTTATGTTGTGAGCCGCCACATAGTCCAAATTTATTTAACTCGACTTATGTTGTGGGCCGCCAATAGAGGGTTAAAGTTGGTGTGGGAAGTTGAATCGAATTCAAATTTTCCTCTGCAAAGACTGATACAAAAACTCATTGAGACTATTACTCATCTGGACTTTGTCATCAACAAAATCTTAATTTTCACTAATTACTGGTCCGATTTGAGAAGTTATCACATTCTATCTTTTAATAAATCCAATGAATTCCTCTGTATTTGACTTGCTTAAGCTTGCAAAATAGAATTGCAAATTTGTCTTGCTATGTTTAATCAGTTTCTTGATTTTTCGTCAGTGAGTAGGATGGCTTAACTTGTATGAATCCTTCTTTGTTCTACTGGAAGTACTGCGGGCAGCTTTTTTTGCATGTAGACCATTTCAATTTCTGTGTTTCACAAATGTGCCTTATTGTTTCGAGTCGAGCGCCTATTTTTCATGGGGATGTAAGCATTTATGGCATTTATATATATATATATCTCAGAATGTGTTCCAAATACCATTAGTAGCACTTATGTGGTTTATGAAGTTCCACTCTGGTTTGTCAAAAATAGTCCGTAGTTTATGAAAATTAGCTTTCTTGAAATCTAATACCTTTTCATGATTCATTTGATATATTGTTAAGGAATTTAATGTTGAATGTTATTGAACGATGATCGCTTGTACTAATCTCAGCTCCTACTTTCAATTGGTCTACTAAGTCGTCTTTGGTTGCAAAGATTATATCAAGAACATTGTTGCCCCATGTTGGATATGGAACAAATTGAACCAGTGAACTTTCTACTAGATTAGAGTACAGGTCTGATCCTGTGTTAGATGTCATGGGTTCTCCAAATTGTGGTACCAGCAAATGTATGTCCCCAAAATGTACAGTATCTTCGTTATCGCTTAAAACTGTATGTTGGTCAAAAATTATTCTATCAGAGTTTAGTGATTGCCCAGAAGGTAAATATTGTATTCCACAATGGTATTTTTTTTTTTTTTAGATAATTATTTAAAAGAACATAGATTATATAAATGTTGTCTATATAATACAATTGGGTGAAGATCATTCTTTATATACAATATAACACCTTCCCCATGTGTGTTTATCCGGCTACATTTAAACATTGTATATCCAGGAATGTTGTATTCACCTAAGAAGTCTCTTCATTTGATGTTTAGCCATGATTATATTACATCAAAGTTTTCTGTGAACGCAATTTCCTCAAGGTTTGAAAACTTGTTACGGATACTATTAGCATTTGCATATAATAACCTTAACTGCCTGGAAAGTTGAGGGGCAAAGGAAATAACTTTCCCTTCATTATTGCTGAGGGGCACAGGGCCTTGTGTGGGGTTTTGGTTTCCCAGGTGTTTTCGTACCCTCCTCAGCTCCCCGCCTTGGAGTGGCTTCGGTCACCTGGGCTTTTGTGGGGGCGCTCAATTATGGCCTTGGCCTTGCTTGGGATCTTGGGGCTGCTCGGCCAGGCAGCCTGGGGAACAGCAACAACAACAACAACAGCCTGGAAATGTTCACTATAGTTAGATGATGGAGTTGTTTGATTTTCGGAAAATATTTTGTTAACTCTCTGAGCTGCCCTAACCAACAATGTGTATTTAATGGAAAGAATGAACTGCATCACTAAGCACTCATCCAAGTCGCACAGATCTTACTTGCTTCATATGGAGTCCATATCCAGCAAACAGATGTGGTTGCTGAGAGAAGTCGTGTGGTGGTGTGGTGGAGTGGTCATGCCACTGGATTGGTAATCTAATGGACCCGGGTTCAAATCCCGATATGTCAATGGGAAGATATTATTGGGATTGAACTTGTGCTGTACCTAGTATCAGTGCATTACCACAAAGCCCACTGAAATGCCAAAATAATACCCTCATTGTTCCCTGATTAAATAACACTGTATGAATATTCCCATATTCAAAATATGTTACAGGGGGACAATGCCTAGTGAGTTCACTGCTCAATAGGTGGCGTTCTGAGAGTGAGGGTCTGAGTCTGGAGGATGAGACGGTGAAGCACTTGAGCGAAGCAACCGGCTGCTTCAGAGATGGAGCTGCTTCGAGCCATGATGGATGCTTCACATGTCTCACGCCCCAGACTGGAACAAGACCTCACGGGCTTCACCGTGTTGAGGGGTGGAATGTACAGGCTCTCAGCCTATGCCCGAGAGGGAGTAGTTGGAATATAGAAAAGAAAAAAAAGTGTTGATGAACTCAACTTGTTTCTGGGAGCAAAGAGTGTGTAGCCAATTATTTAGGCTGAAGGCCTTATCGAAAAATTGATGTTCAGCTGATTGTCTGGAGGAGGATTAGAGGGGAAAGGGGAGAGGACAATGACAGGGGATAGGAGAGAGAAGAGGAAGGTGAGATTAGAGGAGGATGAGAGGGGATATGGGAGAGCAGAGGAGGATGAAAGGGGAAAAGGGAGTGAATAGGAGGATGAAAGGGGAGAGAAGAGGAGGAATAAGAGGGGAGAAAAGAGGACGATGAGAGGGGAGAGGAGAAAAAAAAGAAGGGTGAGAGGGGAAAGGGGAGAGAAAGGAAGATTGAAAGGGGAGAGAGAAGAGGTGGATGAAAGGGGGTTGAAGAGTGGAGGAAAGAGAAAGACAGTGAGGAGAGGACGTTTCTGAAAGGAGAGAGAGAGAGAGAGAGAGATGAAAAGCAATTAAAATGGCAGAGGGATGGTCAAGATAAAATTGAGAAAATATTAGTTTTAGGTGCGATACCAGACCCGTCGATATTTGTGTGTCCTATAGGTTTTACATATCACATACTTCATTGCTATAGGTGTGCAGACCATCGGAAAGGCATAACAGAGTGAAGCCCTACCCACTCTCTACCTCCACTCCACTATCGACCTCGCTATTAATATTGAATTGATTTTGAATAGTAAAAACAGGGAAGAGTAATGGAGAGGGGAGCATGTTAAACATGATTGCAAGGCATTGATGCTTGTTATTATCAGCTCATACTTCTATAATACATAAAGTACATATTGATAAAATCATTGGTAGCACTGAAAATTCGATATATATCAAGGAAACTGGCCATCTTTTTTCTTGGAAATTTAAGTCATTTAACGAAAGCACATGACCTATACTTCATATTAATGTATGTCATTGCCTTCAGAAATTGATTACATTGGCACTGTATTCATTAAGCACTGTATATATGAAAACTGCTTATCCTATCAATGACGGTAAAACTGTTAATTAGGCCCCCTACTGGCAAAATAGAAGCTGATTTCAATAAGTCATGAGAGAGTACCCATCTTGTATCCAATGGCAAGAAACAGTTGTTCTTTTACTCTGAAAAACCAGTACATCAGAATGTTTTTTATGATCGATGGATAATGGAGAAAAATAAATGTCCGATGGTTGTTACAAATGAAAACCACTGAGCAAAGTGGTTGTTGTTGTTGTTGTTCCCCATGCTGCCTGGCCGAACAGCCCCAAGGCCCCGAGCAAGGCCAAGGCCATAACCGAGCGCCCCCACAGAACCCTACCCGCCGACCACAATAAAGCCTGGGTGACCCCGAAGCCACTCCATGGCGGGGAGCTGAGGAGGGTGCAGAAACGCCCGGGAAACCAAAGCCCCACCCAGGGCCCTGTGCCCCTCAGCAATTATGAAGAGAAAGTTGAGGGGCAAGGGAAAAATGTGATGCTTTGGCTTCCAATCTTGGTAGATTGGGAGGTCAATCCACGGAAGAGACGCCGTCACTTGAGATCTAGAAAATATATAAGTAAAAGGAACAGTCAGAGTAAGCTATGGGTATGGCAGAGATTGCTCAGTTCTCAATCTGATAGACCAGCCCATCACCACATGACTAGAACCCAATCCTCTCAGCATCAGCTAGGAAAGGCCCTAGAAATCCGCCTTTGGCGGGGGGGATAGCTCCCCTATTTCAACCCTTTTCGGGGTTTGGCACCCGCCTTGAGCAAAGTGGTGATCAGACATGATTACAGACACACTATATTTGTGACTTTGCTCAAACAAAAGATCGGACTGGACCCACTTGCGACCAGAAGACAAATACACAGATATTATCAGATGTTATATAAAATGCTTAGCAGTTTAGTAAACATAGACATATATATATATTTACACCCTACATGTATGCAATTTATGCGCTGCAGCCACAGCCTAAAATACCACACCTATCAGGCAGGCACGGACATATTTAGACACTTATTTTGGACAAGGTTACATTTATCCTCCAATTCAGGCACCTCGATATTTATTTCATATATACAATCTTTATGACATATACATCTTTCCTACAGATGTCATTACCACCGCAAATAATCTTGAATCCACGGAAAACATTTGTCTTAATTTTTCCATTGTATTTATAGTATTTGGTCATTCTCTGTGTCAATGGGAAGACCAACGGAGGTTAGGTTAGGTTAATGCCAAAATATGTTTTTTCGGGGGCCATGTCTTAAATTCCCTGAATAATGGGTAAATACTAATTTCCGATGCTATGGACATACATGGCAGCAACATATAGGGCCTAACTAAAGGATACACGACATAATTATCGAGGTGCCTGAATTGGAGGATAAAAGTAACCTTGACCCTCCTTTTTTTTTCCCGCAACATCCAAGAGTGGTATCAACTCTCATTTCATATAGTTAACAGTCCTATTTATGATTCTCTTAGAACTTGGATCACCAGTTATTATATCCCTAATCTTAATCCTTCTCCCGATCCTATCCCTAATCATCAACCCCGCTGCACAACACCCGCATATTATTCCGCCCGAGAGCAGCCCTCTGCGGGTGCCACAACATAAACGTAAAAAGCAAACGTACCTTACCCTAACCTGTCTAACCTAACTTAAGGGGGTCACCGGCTTTTTTTATCTTTCTCTCCTTTTCTCTCTTTCTCTGGCTTGTATCCATTCGGCCCCATTCAGCCAACTGTTTAAGACGTTTATCCCCATCCAGGTGTCGATTTCATCCTGGCGAGCGATAGCGAGCCAGCATTGTATGGAGAAATCCGGCTTCGCCGGAGACATTTTTCTATCGAAATATTTACAAATTTAGCTTGCTGTCAAAACAAAAAATATATGCTGGCTTGCTACCGCTCGCCAGGAAAATATTGACACCTGGATGGGGGTAAACATCTTAAAACAGTAGGCTGAATGGGGCCGAATGGATACAAGCCAAAGAGAGAGGGAGAGAAAGATAAAAAAAGCAGGTGACTCCCCTTATTGTACTTAGTAGAGGCTGCCACTGGTAATTATCAAGAAGAAACTCACAGCGTTATTACTGATAATTTTCAACCCAACCTTTTAGAATACTCTTATAAATCAATAAAATACATAAATTGCTATGGGAGTAACTTTGTAAAATGTATATGTTCATTTGTTTTATATTTCTAGCTTTTAAATAAAGTAAAGCCCTTACTTAACCTTTCCTATGTTATATTGTGGGAGATTAGGAAAGGTTTTACGAAACGTTAGGTTGGGTTTTTAAGTTATTCTAAGGATAGAAATATAACCAAAATCTGAACATCATATTTTTTTTTCATTTTTCTCCCACATAATTTTGATGTATCATATTGATATATGGGTGTATTCTGACAGTTTGGGCTGAAACTAATCAGTAATAACGCTGCGGGAGTCTTCTTGATAATTATCATAATATATTTATCTGGACAAAAATACCCCCCCCCCCCCCCCCGTCCCCAAAAAACAAAAACAAAAACACATATCTCATCATATGAACAAAATAATCGGCTCTATGCATAAATTCATCTAGAATTATAGATCATTATATTCTTCTGGAAAAACAAAAAAACATAAAATAATCCCAGGGTATATATCAAGGAAACTGGTCACCTTTTTCCTGGAAATTAAACAGTAATTTATCAAAACCACATGACCTATATTTCAGAACAATATACAGTATGTCATTACGGTTTTTTTTTTTTTTTTTTTTTTTTTTAAGAGACAATGAACGGAGGAAGGAAAAACACAGATACAAGAAAAAGGTCCATGTGCCTAAAGGCATCCTCCATTCATAAAATGTTTGTAACAACTGGATTTAAACATTTGTAGATTGTAAGTTTGTGGAAAGCAATTCGAAGGAAGTGAATTCCAAAGAGTAGTAGCTCTGGGGATAAATGAATTCTGATAAGCAGAAGTTCTGCATTGTGGAGGAGAAAGTGTAAATTCATGGGCACTCTCAGCTGCCCTAGTTCTACGGGGAAAGATGTGGAGAGGCGGCACAATTGAAGCAAGTTCCTCGGAACAATTGCTGTGCAAATATCTGTAGAATAATGCAAGGGATGCAACGTTTCTTCGTATGGATAATGTAGGAAGGTCCTGTGTGATTGCAGGGTTATTGATTAATCTAATAGCTTTATTTTGAATTTTGTCCAACTGCCTCAATGCAACCACTCCACTTCCACCCCACAGAGGTGAACAGTAATCCATCTGAGAACGCACATGACTTTTATATATTACGGCCAACTGCTCGTCAGTGAAGAATTCTCGAACTCTGTACAGGAGTCCCAGTTTTTTAGAGGCATTCTTAGCAATGCTTCTAACATAATGTGTCCAGCTCAAGTTAGTAGTTAATGTTACACCGAGAATGTCAATACTAGGGGAAGTGGGAATATTTACATCATTAAAAAAATATGGGAGTCAGTGAGATTCTGTCGGTTAGAAAATTGAATGTACTTGGTTTTCTGTGCATTAAAGGAAACTAGATTCTCTTGTCCCCATTTATTAATTCTAGAAAGGTCCTGGTTCAGAGAAATTGCAGTGTTTATTTTTGAATTTATAAGATCGGGTTGGGTGAAAGAATTGGTAAATGTGAAGGAACTGTGGAGTGTTGAGTCATCTGCGTAGGAATGTATTGGATTATGAGTGGTAGATATGAGATCATTGATATGAATGAGGAACAGAGTTGGGGCCAAAACTGATCCCTGGGGAACACCAGCATTTATTGAGTGAAATTGAGAATAAAGGCCATCTACCATTACACGTATTTTTCTGTTATGAAGATAAGAAGAAATTAGTGGAACTAATGATGCAAGGCCGTAGTGTGACATCTTCGACAATAAGGATTGATGCCAGACTCTATCAAATGCCTTTGATATATCCAGTGCTATTGTATGTGTTTCACCATGTTGGTCTGTAGCTTGGTTGATTTGATGCGTAAGAAGGCAAAGAATGTCTGCAGTTGATCGACATCGTCTAAAACCATATTGCCTATCACTGATTAATTTATTATTTTCAAGATGCTTAATTATGTGATTATTTAATATTATTTCAAAGACTTTACCAAGAGTGGAAGTTATAGCTATTGGTCTGTAGTTTGATGGATCTGAAGAGGCACCTTTTTTAGGAACTGGATGGATGTTTGCTTCTTTCCAGGGTACTGGGAAGCATGAGGTATGAGTACACAGACGGAAAAAATTTGCCAATACAGGAGCGAGCACCAAGAAGCAATTCTTAAGTACTATTGGAGGAATTTCATCTGGACCAGGAGCCTTATCTACTGAGAGATTCTGCAAAATAGTTTTGACATGTCTGGTGTGGATCTTAAGTGAGGGACTTTCAGGCGAATTAAAATTAAGTACAGGGACATCTTGATTTATTTCATCTAAGGTTGAGTTGGTGGAGAAAATATCCGCAAGAAGGTTAGCTTTACCTCGTGGGTCACTTACAAGATTGCCAGTCAGAGATTTTAATGGTGGAATGGATGAAGCAGTAGTGAAGTTGGATTTGAATGAGTTAAGAGTAGACCAAAATATTTTATTATCATTTGGATTATTTAGAAGTTTATTTGCCTGCTTGTGGAGAAAGTTTGATTTAGTTAGGTTTAATACAGTTTTGGCATGATTTCTGATGTTTCTAAAGTAATTAAAGGCTTCATGTGTTTTTGATCTTGTGTATGCATTGTAGGCTATTGTTTTTTGTTCAGTTACTCTAGCACAATTATGGTCAAACCATTTAGGTGAATTAGATCTTTTACTGTACTTTTGATAAGGAATAAAAGTTTCCATTCTAATTTTTACAAAATCTTGTATGTGGCTCAAGGTGGAGTGTGCATAATTAGAAAAGAAAGAGGTCCAGGGAATATCAATAAAGAAACCTTGAAGACCCTCCCAGTCTGCCCTATCGTAATGCCATTTAGTCACCAAAACAGGTTCAGAGTGGGAAGGTGTGGTAGGTGATAGACAGGTGGCCTGTATCAGACAGTGATCAGAAGATCCAAGCGGGGACCTCACTGTAACATCATAATTTTCTGAATTGGTTGTTAAAAATAAGTCCAGTAGGTGGGAATTATGATTAGGATTATCTGGTACACGGGTGGGTTGGTTGACTAGTTGAATGAGATTAAATGAGTCTGCAAATAGCTCACATTCAAGACCAGCATCATCAGTCCTGGCTGAATGAGTGAGCCATTCAACATTATGGACATTAAAATCACCCAACACAGTGATTTCAGAAGAAGCATTTAAGTTGAGGACACTGAGTTGTGAGGACAGAGAATCAAAAAGACTTTGCTCTGGAGGAGTATTTGGGGAACGGTAGATGCAATATATGTATTTAAATTTACCAGCAGAAATTAATTTGTATATAGAATAATCAAAATAGGGACAATTGAAACTAGTAACCTCCTCCAGGGCAATTTCAGATTTTGCGAAGCAACATACACCTCCTTTAGGTCTGAAATTTTGGAGCAGTTGATAACCTGGAAAATTAAATCTAGACGTGTCAGATGTGGATGTTACTTGAGTCTCTGTCTTTTCTGTCTTTACTGACTTTTCTGTGCGATCGATCGTGATATTAGCAACTATTTATATATTTTATTTTACTTTTTTCATTAGATACAGTGGTTTTATGTACCGGTGACAGAGGGTAGTGAATATTATCTAACATTAGATTCGGTTAGGGAAAATATGATTTTGACCCACTACAGGCAACATAGATGAGAATTTCAATAAGTCATAAGTCATGGGGGAGGGGGGGGGGGGGGGAAAGAAGGGCCAAAGCCCACCCTCAACCCATTGTGTATCCCATGGCAACCAGTTATTGTCATATACAGCTTATTATTGATTTACTGTAGTCTTCAACCCCACATTTTCCCTGATCTTGACAGCCATCACCACTAGTGGGCGGCGTGTTTTTAAGTGTTGAATAACCGGTAAATACTAATTTCCCAAGGTCCTCGATATGATTATAAAACCGCTGTATCTGAAGACAAATAGTTCTGTTTTTTAATAGCTGCTTAAATCACGATCGCACCTAAAATTCAGATTTTCCGTCATTACCCTCGGAAATTCATTATATGAGCAGTATATACAGCATTGTAAAATATCAAAAAATCCTCTTAATAAACATTGCATATCATAATCCTTATATACAGTATAGGCTAATCTCACTTTCGCTTATCATGGGAAACGCATAGATTACAAGGTCAGCTCATGCAAGTCTTTTAACCCGTGGAGCCCCGCCTAGTTTTGTAATGTTTGCGCACCAGAACCCGGCCGGTTTTCAAAAAATGGTTTTATTCCAGAAACAATAGCGAATGGGTTAGGAATGAAGGAAAAACCACGAAAAACCGCTCAAAAAGCTTAAAAAAAGGTCCTACAGAGCCCCCGAAAATGGATTTTATAAGAGTAAAAAATTGAAGGCAATTATCCCAAAAAAACAGGTTATTGCGCGCTCGCGCGCGCACGCACGTGGACTTTGAGAGTTTTCAACCATCGGCACGGTTGCGTGGGATACGTACACAGTTCCCATACAAATCTGAGCCCTCTTGAGTGGCTACACCTGAGGTTACGGTCGGCGCAATTAGGGTGACGCGCCAGGCGCGTCTCTGGGGCTGTGCGTTACATACATCGCCGACGCGTCAGGCGCGTCGCTGGGGCTGTACGGGTTAAATATAAATGGGTCTCATAATGTGGATTGTAGATTATACCCAAATGCTTAGCCTCAATATAAATACTACACGTTGGAAATTGGAGATTGGTAGATTCAACACTAGCGTAAATGGAAAATATCTCACGTAAGTTAGGTTTTATCTATAATAATCTTCCCTCAGAACTTGTGTATAGCTCGTCAGTAGAGCAATTCTATAAGACAGTAGATAGTATTTTGCATTCTGCAATGACGATAATGCAATTCACAATCTCTATATACGCAGAGTATCTCCCTGGAATGGTTTGGATGCTTATGTTCCGTGTGTGGTGTCCCGAGTTCGAATCCCAGGAGGACCATATGTTTTCATTAATTTATTCTAGTGCTTGGTATTTGCAATAGAGGATTAATGTTGAGAATGGGGTTATCCTTAATTTGAGATACTAACTATTCTCTCTCTCTCTCTCTCTCTCTCTCTCTCTATCTCTCTCAAGAAACAGCACTATCGAATCACCAAGGAACTCCTCGGATTTGACTATAAATTAACCCCTTGTATGTTGAATTATCACCTCTCTTGTTTCTATCATTACATATAGTTTGTAATATGAATATATGAACATAAGAAAAATGGAAATCTGCAAAAGGCCTATTGGCCCATACGAAGCAGATCCCTTCTTCCCTACATCCTTATGTGTTATACTATACCTATAATATTATCCCCTACACTACATCCTTATGTGTTATACTATACCTATAATATTATCCCCTACACTACATCCTTATGTGTTATACTATACCTATAATATTATCCCCTACACTACATCCTTATGTGTTATACTATACCTATAATATTATCCCCTACACTACATCCTTATGTGTTATACTATACCTATAATATTATCCCCTACACTACATCCTTATGTGTTATACTATACCTATAATATTATCCCCTACACTACATCCTTATGTGTTATACTATACCTATAATATTATCCCCTACACTACATCCTTATGTGTTATACTATACCTATAATATTATCCCCTACACTACATCCTTATGTGTTATACTATACCTATAATATTATCCCCTACACTACATCCTTATGTGTTATACTATACCTATAATATTATCCCCTACACTACATCCTTATGTGTTATACTATACCTATAATATTATCCCCTACACTACATCCTTATGTGTTATACTATACCTATAATATTATCCCCTACACTACATCCTTATGTGTTATACTATACCTATAATATTATCCCCTACACTACATCCTTATGTGTTATACTATACCTATAATATTATCCCCTACACTACATCCTTATGTGTTATACTATACCTATAATATTATCCCCTACACTACATCCTTATGTGTTATACTATACCTATAATATTATCCCCTACACTACATCCTTATGTGTTATACTATACCTATAATATTATCCCCTACACTACATCCTTATGTGTTATACTATACCTATAATATTATCCCCTACACTACATCCTTATGTGTTATACTATACCTATAATATTATCCCCTACACTACATCTATCGTATGGCTACCTAAGAACATATCTCACCATATGATATAAGTTGGCCAATTAATCTGAATATATTTATATCAATTAATTGAGGAAGTGAGATAACATAAATTATTCATACCAATAATCAATAATGAATGGACAACATGTTGCTGTCAATATTGAAGAAAAAAAATATGTATCCTTTAAAAGTGCGGGAGGCTAACAAACTTCAAAGTGGAGGCGAACAGACTTCAAGGTGTGGGCGAACGAACTTTAGTGTGAGCGAATGGACTTCATTGTTTGAGCGAACGAAATGCATTGTTTGGGAGAAAAGTCTCCTAGTGTGGGTGAAGAGACACGTGGGTGAAAATACTTGTGGACGAAAAGACCGTAAATATTCTTAAGCTGTATAAACTCTTCTAATGATAGCCAGAATAAACTGTCAAAATGCGCCATAATCTTGAAAGGGTTACTATGCTCTCTCGACTAGCCATATTACAAGCAACAGTGTATGATGTGTACATTTAGTGATAAAATATGCAGTGTGTGTACACTGCATATTATAGCCTGTTCACGCAGCCCAAACCTCGATTATTAGAATATTAATGTTGACGATCGGTGAAACCTACGATAACTATAATAAAAAGAGCATAGCTCGTAATATATTAGTACTCAGGTATCCCCAGAATCGTTATTGTCAATGTACAACGTACTCCTATGTAAAATATTAGGTAGCTGGGTTCTATAAATATATATATGCAATTTTGTGTTTTTGGGGGGGTAAATTTCGTGGCGTCACTGTGGTATATATTCTACAGTGACGTGGTATAGAGTACCTATATTTTCACAATTCCACCCTCAGTCAAACTCCCTTTGTCATGTTGTGGAGGTGCCAGTTTCTCTAATATGTTTTCCAATAATAGCCCCATGGAAAACGAAGGGATATCTTACCTATCACATAAAGATTCATTTATTAGTAAATGAAAGTAGAGAACATTGGAAATAACCTAAATAATCCATATAGCCGTGAAAAATACAATTGTATTTGGGAAATCGGCTCATCTGTCTGGTTTTTTTTCTTATGGGGGTCGGCCGGGTATTCCTATCCCAGCCACGCCTTTGTATCGGCTTCCTCTCTTTTAGGGAAAGTCACACAAAAAAGCAGGAAGAAATATTATATCATTACATTATTTTAGAAGATCATTACATTTAGAAACCCATTACGCCATCAGACAGTATACTTGGACCAATAGAGAAGATAGGGAGGTGGCTGTGATGAAAATGCGGGGGTGAGGAAAGGAAGAAGGCACGTGTTTCGTCAATGAAGGGAGGTACCGTTGTAAAGGCCAAGCTTCCCGCCAAACAACTGAACTGAACTGAACTGGGGAGGTGAATACAGTAACATCAAGTCAGAGTGGTCAGTGTGGAAACACTCCATCTACAAGAACAAAGCCTTAAACACCGCGGCTCTCCGCCTCAGAACAGGACACACCAGACTGGGAGGGCATATGTACAGGATGGGACTGCAAGCAAATGAAAATTGCCCGTACTGCCTCACACCTGAGACAGTGGAGCATTATCTACTCCACTGCCACAGACATTACGGTGCCCGCACCCACCTCAGAAGTGTAGTAACCCAACAAGGAGGAACATTCAACATCAAGCATATCCTAGGTGGAGGAGACCTACCACAGCACAGTAAACATGTCATCGCATCAGCCCTAGGAACCTACATCAGAACAACAAACAAAATCACAAGCATATAAAATTACCATCCAACTGAATCTGTACTATACCACCACTGATCATCATCATCATCATCATCATCTCTGACCTCACCCTCACCTTGACTTGAATCACACAGTACACATAGAGCAGTACTGTACTGTACTACAACTGATCATCATCATCTCTGACCTCACCCTCACCTAGACTTAAATCACCCTGACCTCAAAAGACAACGACAAACTTACCCCCCATATACAGTACAGTAGTATAAAATCCACCTTTACTATCTCTCCTAACCCCTATTATACTAACAATTGTTCTTTTCACCCCTCCTAAAACGCCTGTGCAGTAATCTGGAGACACCACAACCCTCCAAGCAAACTGCACATTTAAACAATAAGAAGAAGAAGAGGGGAGGCTGGGAAGGGCCTGTCACTGATCGATCGATAATAGCCGAGTGCAATTTTAATTTAATAAATGAATGAACTATGCATACCACTATTTTTACATACCTAAATATTCTTACTATATATTTTAAGTACATACACGATAAATTAGGTAAAAGAGAGAGGTCAGGAGTTTATTTCAAAGTTATCTTACCGTACGAAAATATACGAGATGAAGCGAAACATGGTGAAACAAACTGACGAGTGATAAATGTGGGAATCGAGATACGGCCGCGTATGTATGGACAATCATCATCATCATCATCTCCGACGCCTTGCTTCCCCCTGGGAAACCCCCACTAGAGGATGGCCATGACAGAAACGTCTCCAAGCTACTTTGTCAAGACATGCCTCCTTTGCCCGTGCCACAATGCCCCTTCCACTACTGGAAGTTTTTCTTCAATATATTTTTCCACTTTTTTTTCCCAAACCATAGGTGGTCTTCCACTACTAGCGGTTCCACTCACCTGACTCCCATATATCTTTCTTGGCATTCTGTCTTCATCCATTCTCTGAACATGACCATACCACCTCAAAGTACTTCTCTTTATCCACTCAACCACGCCACAATCAATGCCCAAAGCCTGCTCTTCCATTCCAAAGGACTCGTACACTTCCCTATTACTTGGCCCATCTAGCCTATTCATGCCAGCTGCCATTCTGAAAAAGCTCATCTCCACAGCTCTTAGTTTGAAGAGGTCCTCGTCACTTGCCGTCCATGTCTCGCTTCCATACGAGAGTGTTGGGAGCAGCACACTGTTTCTCAGTGACTTTTTGACTTCCTGGCTAACCATTCTTCCTTTGAGAATACTATCAAGTTCTCCAATCACTTTTCTCCCTTGCATTTTTCTATCTTTTATCTCACTCTCCATTTTACCATATTTGCATAGTACAGCTCCCAAATACTTGAAACTTTCAAACTCTTCTAGTACTTCATTTTTCAATTTTATTTTACAACTTTTCTTGTGTTCTTTCTTGATTCTATATTTTTCCTTAAAATCTATAGTTTCATGCATTCTTCTCTCAAACACCATTACCTTACATTTCCCTACATTGACCTTTAACTTTCTCTTTCACATACCCTGTCAAAGTCAGTGACCACTCTCTGATGTTCTTCAGCATTTTCCGCCAACAGGACTGCATCGTCCGCATATAGGCATGTTAAAATCTTCCATGTTCTTCCCTCTGATTCCAGTCTAGCTCCCACACCCATTGATACAGCCCTACATTCCCTAATCACTCCATCCATGTATATATTGAACAACCAAGCTGACATGACACATCCCTGTCTTACACCTACATTGACCTCAAAACTTTCACTTAACTTATCCCCTACCTTCACATTTGCCATTGCATTCCTATAAAAAGATTTTACTGCCATTAGCAACTTTCCTCCCACACCATATACTGTTAACACATCCCACAGGCCCTCCCAGTCTACTTTGTCGTAGGCTTTTTCCAAATCCATAGAGTTTTCTGTTTTTGGCCAGATACTTCTCTACCAACAATCGCATTGAGGCTATCTGGTCAACGCAGCCCCTGCCCTTTCTGAAACCTCCCTGTTCCTCGCCTATTTTGTCATCCGTTATTTTCTGTAGCCTCTGTGTTACTACTCTTGCGTGTACCTTTCCAGGTATGCTAAGCAAGCTAATTCCCCTATAATTCTTACACTCTTCTTTACTACCCTTCCCTTTGTACAAGGGTACTATCACTGCTTTCCTCCAGTCCTCTGGTACACTTTCCTTTTCCCATGCTAATTTACATAACCTATGCATTATGTCAACAGCTTCTTCTCCTCCACATCTCAGCATTTCACCTGGGATGTTATCTACTCCAGCAGCTTTGCCCATTTTATTGGTCTATTTTTAAGTCTATTGATTGCTTCTTTTACTTCTTCTCTGCTTATCTGGCTTTCAACTACCCTGTTTATTCTACCTCTCTCCATTCCTATGGATGAGATCTTTGCCTTCCCCCTACTCTTTACAGCTAAGCTACTAAAATGATCTTTCCATACTTTCACCACACCATCACCCTCTACCACTTCCCCATTCATGTCCCTTATCCTACCACCTGAGACACTCTCAGTCTTCTTCCCTCTGGCTTCTTTCACAGCTCTGCAGTATGCTTTCCTGTCATTCAGAAACTGTTCACTAATCTTTCTCCCATATGCCTCATCTGGCTTCCTTTTAGCGTCTTGTATCGCCCTCTTCACTCTTTGTTTCAAATTTTTATATTCTTCTTTCCTCGCATCTCTAGTTTCTCTAGGTATATTCTTTTGGCGCATACTCTTTCTGAACTCTTTCTTCTTTTTCACTATTTCTTCTATCTCTTTACTAAACCATGCGTTACCTTTCTTCTTCCACATTTTAAAGGTTTTCTTCCCACATACTTTCTCAGCTGCTTTAATCATGGAGTCTCTTGTACCTTTCCATACTTCGTCTACAGTATTTCCCAGATCTATCATAACATCCATGTCCTTTATAGTCTCTTTCAGGATGTCCTTGTATTTTGTTGCATTACATTCTTCATTTAATTTTCTCACATTTATTCTTTCTACTGTCAGTTTTCCCTCTTTCCTCTCATATTTCCACTCTTTCCTTATCCTCACTTTTGTCAGCACTGTATAGTGGTCTGATCCCGTCAGCATACCTCTTACAGCTTTTGAATCTAAAATTCTTCCTTTTAGTCCGGAGTCCATCATGGCGTAGTCAATTAGAGATTTCTGTTCCTGCTCACCTTCACCTCTGTGCCATGTATATCTATGAATGTGACGATGTTCAAAAAATGTGTTAGCCAGAAACATCTCTCTCTCCGCACATACTTCTAAAAGGAAGTCACCATTCATATTCCTACCCTCCACACCCCATTTACCCACTATACCTTCTATCTCCTCGTTTCCAACTCTACCATTCATGTCCCCTACTAATATTACTTGTGTACACTCTTGCCTTTCTCTTATACATTTATTGACTTTATTCCAAAAATGTTCTATTTTCTTCCGCACCTTTCCCAGTTTCTTGGTTGACTGGTGCATAGACACACATAAAAGTATACCTATCTATCCCAATCTTGCACTCACACCATACAATTCTTGAGTCCACGCATCCATAGTTTTTCACACACTTCCTCAACCTTTCTGACAAAATTACTGCTACCCCCTTCCTTTTTCTTACGTTTATATCCTGCATCCAATCCAGACCAGACAACCCATCCTTCCCCACCCCACAAATCATGCTCACTCTCACCATCCCACACTCCAGAACCCAACAGGTGCGTCTCACCTACCCTACACACATCCACACATCCATCTTTAAGCTCTCGCATCAGACACTCTCTCTTGCTAAAATCATTTATGCCATTGGCATTGAAGGCACAGACACGGAGCACGCTTTCATTCACCCGAACGACGTTTCCACCACTTTTCTGCTTTGTTCCTCCACCCCCGAGGGGGTCCTGGCCGGCAGCATACCGAGCACAGTTGTTTCCCAGGAGGACTTGGGGCCTGGACATAATGCCTCCAAACAGGGCGCCGGATTGTCAAAAGTATACTAAAAGAAAAACTAAAAACTGATACCAACATCAGTAAAAAAAATACAACACAGTAAAAATGAAAATATTAAGAAGATAGGGAGAACAAAAATATACAAGGGACAACAGAAATATAGTTACAAGGGGGATAATTTTTATAGTGGAAATTAAAAGAGGATTTAAAATTAAAAACAAAGTGTGCTGCTGAAGAAAATAGCACACCCGCCCTCCCCTTTAGTTCCACCGTCAAGCAAAAATAAAAATGTTAGAAATTTAAAAGGGAGGATTAAAATAAGGTCGGTGTAATAACGAGGCTACCTCGAGAAGGTGGGGTAGGACTTACTTACCGTAACTAGTCACGGTAAGCTACAGAGGTGCGTTTTAGCAAGACTTTAACCAATACCGTACTTATACGCAGATGACAGGACCTATAAACCTCATTGGTTACGATACTGCCACTGCGCACCTTGTATGGCCACCTTGTATGGACAAGGATTATATTAATAATAATAATAATGTTTTATTCCAGACTCACACACTATATAAAGTCCTTGGTAAGGACACTGTATGTAGTACAGGTAGATGTTGTTGAATTTTGTAGGCTACATATGCTCTTTGTGCTTCAAGGAATTTTATGTAATGAAGTAAGGAAGTATAATGTGAAGATACTTTGCATGCATAGGCTTGTAGCCTATACCGTATGCGTGTGTGTATATATATATATACTGTATATATAATTATATATATATATATATATATTAGTAATCGATCACCACGACTTGAGTAGGAAGGATGAGAAGTTATAATTCCTTTATTACCATGACTGGTAGGCTACAGTAGGCCTATAGGCTACTGTATTTGCGGCTCATTAAGACCAACATTCGCTTTAACCTAACTTTGCTGGAAACCTATCTCTCGGTCTTATTGGGGGTTGACTGTATAACCTTATGTGAAGTGTAGAAACAGCAACATATTATGATATAACATAAGAGTTACGCGGAGTCAAGATGGCATCTAGATGATAAAACCTGGCGGTAACCCTACGGGAGGGTCTGTACGCAGCCACATACCTTACCCCCTACGCATGCGTGACCCCACCCACTGCCCAAAATGTGCAAATATTATATTAGATTAGATTAACCTAACCTAACCTAACCCTAATATAATAAAATATAATATAATATAACAACACAAATAACAAAATAAATATATACAAATACACTAAATTTCGAGTGGGATCGAACACTGGATTTCTGGGTGCTGGGTGTGAGCTCTACTGACTGAGCTACAGAGCGAGCTGGCAGTAACGGTTTGGAGGCTATATTTAAACGCGGGAAACGGGGGGCGGGGCCAAGGGAGGCTTACATTTTCGCGCAAGCGCAGGGGGTAAGGTATGTGACTGCGTACATCCCCTCCCTAACCCTACAATATAAACTTACCCATAGCGGTCATTTCAAAGGGCTAATCTATTGAACAAACAGTAGTGCCAATGTAACATACGTATAGCTAGATCTAGAGGTATTTACTTCGATCTAGCAGCATTTTCTTGCATCTAGTGACATGAATTCTAGTTATAGTTTAGGAATATTAGCGATATTAAACGACATGAAAGAGATCATGGTATTATTCTATAGATTGTTGCCAATATTTTTCTATCTAGCAACATTCTAGCAACTTTTGAGAACTGATCTAGCACTGTTTTTGTTTTCGTTTTGGTAACCCCGGGACCGAACTGGTTATTTATTTCTCTCTTGGATATTTATTATCAACGGTCCAAGGCTTAGGCGGGTACACTTGACAAAGGTGAAGGTAAATCTGGAGTCATAGACTGTCATACATAGAATATAGGCTAGTTTAGCAAGGATTGGAGCTGGAATGAGTGTAGCATTGGTAAGTCTGTAAAACAAATTCAGGCTAGCTTGTGAGCCACTGTGAACTGGTCTTAATTTCGGCTGTGTTTTCAAGGGTAGGCCCTGCTGATGTCATCAGCCCCCTTAAAATATAAATATCTATTGTGAATTTGTTTGCTATTTTAGGGTAAAAATTATAACAAAGCAAAGCACATGTGCATTATTTGTCAAATTAACATGCTTTGAAGAGTGACAAAAACAAGATGAGATTTTTGGCGAGCTATGCCCTTTAAGAGGAGTTTTCATAAATATATATATATTTAAATATTTATGTTTTATCTATTATTTGTTCTTGTCTAGCTTCTTTCTTAATTGTACCTCTTCCTTACATATATATCTTTGTCTGAAACAAAAACGTATTGAATTTGGTATTATCTTTATCATTATTATTATTATTTTGTTTGTATTATTATTATTATTATTATATTCTATGTGACAAATCCACACATGTAGAAATCGTTGTCTGAACTAAAAGCTTATTGCATTCGGTTTGCTGGTATATAACTTGTCTTGTACTGTAATAGATTATGATTTTTGGCGAAGGGATTTCATTTCCGGCATTCACAATATTCCATATGCATTTCTCTCCCGAATGTATATATCTGTTATTCCTGCGTCTCTCAGAGGTTCTTCTTAGGCTGAATAAAATTAATAAGGTTACATGGAATGAAATGAAACATAGCATATATTGGTGTATTTTGGTTAATAGCAGCTGATACTGAATAACATCTCACATTTTATTGAATATTAGTAAAATGCTTTAAACACTCTTTTCGAGGTCCATATAGGTGAACGCTCTAGGATATATATATATATATATATATATATATATATATATATATAGAGTATGTATATTGTTCGTATCTTGATCTTCAAGTGGTTAACTTGATGAATCTAGATAGCACAGAGATATATATTAAGGTATCAGTCAGCTGAAGGCAAAACAAAAGTAAAATCTAATAAAATTATTTCCTGTTGTTGCTTCCTTTCCTTTTGGATCTTAGGACTTGGTATCCTTTATTGACTGATACTCTTTAATTATGAAAAATACTGAAACTAATTAAAGTCATGTAGTATTTATAAAGAATTATTATTTAACCGAAGCTTAGTAGGCTATGGTTATGACCCGAATAAGTTATACCTAAAGAAGGACTATTAATTCTATAAAAAGTCTTGAAAGATAAATATTAAAGTAAGAATATTTCTGTCTCTTACCCTTTTTGAAATAAATACATTGTTTTCTTATGTCCTTTTATTTATATTTAATGTAGTTATTATTCTTGGTTCTTGTCTTACGTTAATAGTATTATATTATTATTATCATCAGGATTAATATCAAAGTCACATAAAAAGTTAGATATATATTTAATAATTAGATAAATGTATTTCTTAACCACGTATCATTGAGGTTTGATTATGATTAAATTAAGTTACAGGATCGCTTCATAGATTCGATTCAGGTCTCACTCAAATAATATGAAAAGCAAAAATAATATTTTGAAGCTAAAAGAATTTCCTTCAGCTTAGAAAATCACTAGAAGTAACATTAAAACAGCCATGTTAGTCTAAGGCGATATTAACAATAGTGTCACCGTACTAAGTACCGTTAAGCAATGTAAGCTTATTAAAAGAAAATTAAAGAACTCGTAAGTATTAATATAAAACAATAGTATTCACTTTCATCATAACCCAACTACTTAAAGAGTTACTTTAGTCCACAAGTCAGTCAACTAAAATAGTTTAAGTACATAATAGTAGCGTTAACGTTAATTCCCAATCAAATAGTTAAGCACATAATAGTAGCGTTAACGTTAATTCCCAATCAAATAGTTAAGTACATAATAGTAGCGTGAAGGTTAATTCCCAATCGCGTATCTCACTAAGCAACATAACGTTTTACACCGAACCACTTAACACACACTTAACACACACTTATATAATCTGACTGACAGTCACAATCCCATTATAATATTTCACCCCGTCTTCCTCCAGCTGCAAGTTTCTCCTTCCCCAACTCCAAAATGAGACTGATTTGAATGCCCACTACTCGGGTCTTATATACTAAACAATGATGGTGTAGGAACGAATCAGGAGGCGGCGGGTAGTGCGCGCCCCTATCACAGCTCCTCGAGTTGCGTAGCAGGTGCGTGGTCCCAATGGAGTCTCCTGGCGTTTCTCATACGTCATAGCGTCGGGTCATCGAAGTAGTTTGCAGGGTCCCCTATGACGCATGCAGGTGTGAAGGCTTGTTTGCTGGTATGCGGATGAGCTGGTTTCCCACTCGTAGTTCGCTTCGCTGGTCTGCTTCGCCGCCTGGGTAGTTTGGCACTCCTTCAACTCTAATTCTAACTCTTAAATTAACATACAGGGCTCCGTATGTCAGACCTCCCCCCTAGAAAAGAGTTTAAGGAGTATAGTACATAAGATTATACATAAGACATAAATAGAGTCACCACCAGATTGGCAACAGCAAGATTATAATGAGGATATAAATAAGGATATCACCCAAAGTAGGCAACGTCTCCAGGTACCACATCAGAACATAGCCGGAACGTAGCTGGAGCGTTATTCGAACTGCAAGGCATCTCACAGCTGAAGGCTTGACAGCGCACTACTAAAACATGATATTTACCTCGCTACAAGGGAGAGCTAATTGCCAAAATCCTCTCATTAAATTAATCTTACTACTGTAGGAGGCCAACACGGTAAATAATCTTTGATCCGTGGCAGGGGGTAGGTATCGTTCTTTGTGACAGCATTACCTTGCCTATAGTCCATACATAACCTATGGCTCCCGTCTGGCTTTGGCACAAGTATGACCGGACTACTCCACTGGCTTAAGGCCTTTGTGATCAGCTGGTTTGAAAACATGAAGTCAAGCACGACCTGCAGTATACTCCTGCATTGTGGTGAGACACAGTAGGGGATAGTTTAATGGGAGTTGCATCCCCTACGTCGATGTCGTCACGGCCAAAGAAGTGAGCCCTGGAGTATCACGGAACACACTGGGAAACTGTGATAAAACAGAGATTAGTTGGTTCGCTTGATCAGAGGGAAGATGAACATAGTTTAGATGGTACTTCCCCCCAAGCTACTGAATTATACTGAAAGTTGGATAGGCTACATGACAAGTCAAAGTCTGCATGGAACCTTCAGGCTCGGGAACAGTCTGTTGCGGGTCAGCAAGAGAACTGACACCTTCGTCCGCACCAGGCTGTCCACAGGTCCTGACATTCACTGCCACAGTGGGAGAATCTGGAGTAGAGGAATCAGGGGACCTATGGTAGGGTTTCAACATATTTATATGGAATACTTGCGTGGGCTTTCTCCTGTCTGGGGTAGTTACTAGATAATCGGTAATGCTCACCCTCTGAATGATCTTATATGGGCCCCTGAACTTGTCAGATAAAGGTTGGCCAAAAAGGGGGAGCAGGACCAAAACCTCATCACCGGGCTGAAACTCCCTCTCACCGGCTTTTCTGTGATACCATTTCTTCATGGAGCTTTTAGCCACTGTCAAGTTTTGAGCTGCAAACTCACATGAGGATCTCAGCCTGGGTTTTGAAATCTGAAACATACTTGAGGAGGTTTTGGTTCCCCTCCTGGCCAACCTAGGCTTATCCTGCAATAGTTTGCAAAGGACCTCTTACCTGGTGACCCGAAAACTAGCTCATTAGGGGAAAACACCCACCAGGGATTTCAGTTTGGAACCTCACGAGTAGCAAATAAAAGAAAAGGTACCCCCTTAATCCCACTCAAGCTCCGGTCTCTGTACAATACTTACGTAACATTCCCTTTAATGTCTGATGGATATCGTTCCAGAACCCCTTGACTCTCTGGGTGGTAGGTGCTAGACTTAACATGACCTTCGATACCCAACTCCTTCAGGGACTGGCTGGAAAATGTTAGAGGTAAAATTATTTCCTTGATCACTTTGCACCTCATGGGGGAA
>CM064567.1:24937643-25040942 GCA_032716605.1 Paralithodes platypus | reverse complement strand
GCTACGGGTCAAATAGACCACCTAGGCCGCCAATAAGGGTTAAGGGTCGCTCTACTGGTGATACTTCTTTCATATCTTACTAACTCTTGGTCATCCTCCTTTTGGGACTTCGGTGAGACTTTTTCTATTGCCTAGACATATCGAAAGCCTTCGATAGAGTCTGGCATAAATCTTTAACTTCTAAACTACCCTCCTTCGGTTTCTATCCCTCCATCTGTACCTTTGTCTCTAATTTACTTTCCGGCCTTCCATAGCCGCGGTTGTGGACGGCCATTGTTCACTTCCTCACCCTATCAACTCCGGTGTTCCTCAGGGCTCTGTCCTATCTCCTATTCTCTTTCTAATTTTTATAAATGATCTCCTTAACTGTACCTTAATTCCCATCCATTCATACGCAGACGACTCAACCTTACACTACTCCATTAGTTTTTCAGAACGCCCCAGTCAGCAATCCCTCAACGACAAACGTAATGAAGCCATAGAACTCTTTACTTCTGATCTAAATACTATTTCCAATTGGGGCAGAGAAAACCTTGTTAACTGTAATGCTTCCAAAACCCAATTTTCTCCATCTATCTACCCGTCAGGATCTCCCAGCAGACTATCCCTTATTCTTCAACAATACAAAAATCAACCCTTCATCTTCTCTCAATATTCTTGGTGTCTCTTTTTCTTCTGCTCTCATTTGGAAGGACCATATTACCAGTCTTGCTCAGAAGCCTCCCAGAAGCTGGGTGTGCTCAACCGCCTTAGGGGGTTCTTTTCCCCTGCACAGCTTCTTGCTCTGTACAGGGGCATAGTGCACCCTTGTATTGAGTATTGATCACATGTGTGGGGAGGTTCCTCTCACACCCGCTCTCCTAGACAAAGTTGAAAGGAAGGCCTTTCGTATCATTAACTCCTTCAGACTTATATAACGCTACCGCGTCATATGACAGAGTGAACCAAAAACTCATATGACGCTACCGCGTCATATGGACTTATCTTCATAATTCTAGAGTAAGTTATATGACGCCCCTAGCATCATATGGAGCTCAGTAAGTCCGGTAAGTTAGATGAAGATCTGTTTGGTTGGTGGCAACCCCAGGTTTCCTCCGACAATTCTAATGGTCAGCAGTGTGGTTTTGACAGTTGTGTGGTGCAGTGGTAATGATACCGGGCTCCTGCCTCCGTAGACTTACTGGAACATAATATGTCTGAAGGAGTTAACTCCCGTCCACTCACCAACTCTCTGCAATCTCTCTCTCTCCGCCGCAATGTTGCATCTCTCTCGCTATTTCTATCGCTACTATAATAATCAGTATTCCTCAGAGCTATCCCAGTGCATACCACCTACTTTACGTAGGGGCACGTGGTACCCGTCTTGCAACTCAATCCCACCCCTACTCAGTGCAACTCTTCAACCCAAGAGTGAAACGTTACTCTCAAACTTTCTTCTACTCAACAGCTGAGCTCTGGAACTCTCTTCCAGAATCAGTCTTTCCCTCTTCCTATGACTTAAATTGCTTCAAACTCCGTGCGTCCAGGCATTTTGGCTCGAACGTCCCTTGATTTTGGCCCTGTCACTCTTTCAACTATGGGGGAGGCACTCCGCTATAGGCAGTTATGCCTTTTGCCTCCCTCAATCACATAGAACAAAAAATTGTTACTCTCCCCTCTATTCTCTCCAGTTTATCAATGTCTTTTTGATAATATGGACGCCAAAGCTGTACACAGTATTCCGGATGAGAACGAATCAAAGAATTGCATAAAGTGAGAATAAAATGTTCAGATTTGTATTCAAACGATCTTCCAATGAAACCAATAACTTTTCTTTGCTCTCTTAACTACCTCAGTACATTGTTGGCTGGGTTTTTAAATTGCTTGTTATTGTAACTCCAAAATCAGTTTTGTATAAGTGCTTTGAATTAGCTACCATTCATAGAGTAGTTTGGTCTTTCATATTTGTATACTATACTGTATGCACTACTTTACATTTATCGATATTAACACTCATTTGACGGGTTTGGGCCCAAGTTGCTCATTTATCCAAATAATTTTGGATCTGTTGAACATGCAAGGGAGGTACTACTATATATTCGCAATTTTGCCATCGTCTGCAAACTATTATTTTGCACATAGAAGATCATCATTGATGTCTTGTCTTTGATGTACATCAAGAAAAGAACAGGTCAGAGTACTGAGCCCTGGGGCACACCACTTATGAAATTTTTCTAGTCAGAGGTGTTACTCTGTAAACTACTGCTCACTGCTTATGCCCATCTAGCCAATTCTCAATCCATTGAAGTACGAACCCTTCTATGCCATGAGCATCAAGAGATGCTTCTACAGTATGGTACTTTGTCGAAGGCTTTCTGGAAATCAAGGTAGACAATATCATCAGCTATATTTTCATCATACATATTAGAGATGCTTTGAAAAAAGTCAAGGAGATTTGTCAGTCACGAACACTTGTTTCGAAAACCTTGCTGTGATTCCATTATTATTATTTTGTCTTCTAAATGGTTTACAACTTTGTCTTAGATGATTGTTCCGAGCAGTTTACATGTGATTGAAGTCAAAACTGATTGGACGATAGTTGCAAGGTATTGCTTTGTTGCCTTTCTTTTAAATAAGAGGTACATTGGCTGATTTCCATTCATTGGGTACAGTGCCACTTTGCACTGAATTGTTAAAAAGTAGTCTTCATGGTTTTGATATCTCGTCTCTTAATCCTTTCAGAACTCTTGGATAAATAGCAGCAGGTTCAGTGGTTGTCTTAGACTTTTGTTTGGTAATGGTATTTATTATATCAATCTCCGTGATTGTGGTATCACTTAGAATGTCATTTTTGTATATTAACACCTTATTGGCGGGCTAGGCGGTCTATTTATATGTACCGCCCAGCGGGGTGTTTTTAGCCAAAATAGGGCTGTTTACGTGATCATTTTCATGCCTAAATAAGACCCAGAGCATAAAACAAGTATCTATCGCTGAAAGGGCATAAACAGAGCTTTCCAATGACACCACAACGATCCTTGTATGACCGCTAGTTTTCTTGCAACAACCGCGCAACACGAGTGCAAAAACCATTTAATTCGGTACTTTCCCCATACATTTCACTAAGTAGCGAGTGTGAGAGGGTGGAGGAGGGTGGGATTCATGTCAGTAGGCCCGCCGCGGTGGTCTGGAGCAGTCATACGCTCGCTACTCTCCTGCCACCACTTGTCTCTCTCTCTCAGCAACATTACGTGCTGAAATTGCCACACGACTTATGTTGTGAGCCGCCACATAGTCCAAATTTATTTAACTCGACTTATGTTGTGGGCCGCCAATAGAGGGTTAAAGTTGGTGTGGGAAGTTGAATCGAATTCAAATTTTCCTCTGCAAAGACTGATACAAAAACTCATTGAGACTATTACTCATCTGGACTTTGTCATCAACAAAATCTTAATTTTCACTAATTACTGGTCCGATTTGAGAAGTTATCACATTCTATCTTTTAATAAATCCAATGAATTCCTCTGTATTTGACTTGCTTAAGCTTGCAAAATAGAATTGCAAATTTGTCTTGCTATGTTTAATCAGTTTCTTGATTTTTCGTCAGTGAGTAGGATGGCTTAACTTGTATGAATCCTTCTTTGTTCTACTGGAAGTACTGCGGGCAGCTTTTTTTGCATGTAGACCATTTCAATTTCTGTGTTTCACAAATGTGCCTTATTGTTTCGAGTCGAGCGCCTATTTTTCATGGGGATGTAAGCATTTATGGCATTTATATATATATATCTCAGAATGTGTTCCAAATACCATTAGTAGCACTTATGTGGTTTATGAAGTTCCACTCTGGTTTGTCAAAAATAGTCCGTAGTTTATGAAAATTAGCTTTCTTGAAATCTAATACCTTTTCATGATTCATTTGATATATTGTTAAGGAATTTAATGTTGAATGTTATTGAACGATGATCGCTTGTACTAATCTCAGCTCCTACTTTCAATTGGTCTACTAAGTCGTCTTTGGTTGCAAAGATTATATCAAGAACATTGTTGCCCCATGTTGGATATGGAACAAATTGAACCAGTGAACTTTCTACTAGATTAGAGTACAGGTCTGATCCTGTGTTAGATGTCATGGGTTCTCCAAATTGTGGTACCAGCAAATGTATGTCCCCAAAATGTACAGTATCTTCGTTATCGCTTAAAACTGTATGTTGGTCAAAAATTATTCTATCAGAGTTTAGTGATTGCCCAGAAGGTAAATATTGTATTCCACAATGGTATCTTTTTTTTTTAGATAATTATTTAAAAGAACATAGATTATATAAATGTTGTCTATATAATACAATTGGGTGAAGATCATTCTTTATATACAATATAACACCTTCCCCATGTGTGTTTATCCGGCTACATTTAAACATTGTATATCCAGGAATGTTGTATTCACCTAAGAAGTCTCTTCATTTGATGTTTAGCCATGATTATATTACATCAAAGTTTTCTGTGAACGCAATTTCCTCAAGGTTTGAAAACTTGTTACGGATACTATTAGCATTTGCATATAATAACCTTAACTGCCTGGAAAGTTGAGGGGCAAAGGAAATAACTTTCCCTTCATTATTGCTGAGGGGCACAGGGCCTTGTGTGGGGTTTTGGTTTCCCAGGTGTTTTCGTACCCTCCTCAGCTCCCCGCCTTGGAGTGGCTTCGGTCACCTGGGCTTTTGTGGGGGCGCTCAATTATGGCCTTGGCCTTGCTTGGGATCTTGGGGCTGCTCGGCCAGGCAGCCTGGGGAACAGCAACAACAACAACAACAACAGCCTGGAAATGTTCACTATAGTTAGATGATGGAGTTGTTTGATTTTCGGAAAATATTTTGTTAACTCTCTGAGCTGCCCTAACCAACAATGTGTATTTAATGGAAAGAATGAACTGCATCACTAAGCACTCATCCAAGTCGCACAGATCTTACTTGCTTCATATGGAGTCCATATCCAGCAAACAGATGTGGTTGCTGAGAGAAGTCGTGTGGTGGTGTGGTGGAGTGGTCATGCCACTGGATTGGTAATCTAATGGACCCGGGTTCAAATCCCGATATGTCAATGGGAAGATATTATTGGGATTGAACTTGTGCTGTACCTAGTATCAGTGCATTACCACAAAGCCCACTGAAATGCCAAAATAATACCCTCATTGTTCCCTGATTAAATAACACTGTATGAATATTCCCATATTCAAAATATGTTACAGGGGGACAATGCCTAGTGAGTTCACTGCTCAATAGGTGGCGTTCTGAGAGTGAGGGTCTGAGTCTGGAGGATGAGACGGTGAAGCACTTGAGCGAAGCAACCGGCTGCTTCAGAGATGGAGCTGCTTCGAGCCATGATGGATGCTTCACATGTCTCACGCCCCAGACTGGAACAAGACCTCACGGGCTTCACCGTGTTGAGGGGTGGAATGTACAGGCTCTCAGCCTATGCCCGAGAGGGAGTAGTTGGAATATAGAAAAGAAAAAAAAGTGTTGATGAACTCAACTTGTTTCTGGGAGCAAAGAGTGTGTAGCCAATTATTTAGGCTGAAGGCCTTATCGAAAAATTGATGTTCAGCTGATTGTCTGGAGGAGGATTAGAGGGGAAAGGGGAGAGGACAATGACAGGGGATAGGAGAGAGAAGAGGAAGGTGAGATTAGAGGAGGATGAGAGGGGATATGGGAGAGCAGAGGAGGATGAAAGGGGAAAAGGGAGTGAATAGGAGGATGAAAGGGGAGAGAAGAGGAGGAATAAGAGGGGAGAAAAGAGGACGATGAGAGGGGAGAGGAGAAAAAAAAGAAGGGTGAGAGGGGAAAGGGGAGAGAAAGGAAGATTGAAAGGGGAGAGAAGAGGTGGATGAAAGGGGGTTGAAGAGTGGAGGAAAGAGAAAGACAGTGAGGAGAGGACGTTTCTGAAAGGAGAGAGAGAGAGAGAGAGAGATGAAAAGCAATTAAAATGGCAGAGGGATGGTCAAGATAAAATTGAGAAAATATTAGTTTTAGGTGCGATACCAGACCCGTCGATATTTGTGTGTCCTATAGGTTTTACATATCACATACTTCATTGCTATAGGTGTGCAGACCATCGGAAAGGCATAACAGAGTGAAGCCCTACCCACTCTCTACCTCCACTCCACTATCGACCTCGCTATTAATATTGAATTGATTTTGAATAGTAAAAACAGGGAAGAGTAATGGAGAGGGGAGCATGTTAAACATGATTGCAAGGCATTGATGCTTGTTATTATCAGCTCATACTTCTATAATACATAAAGTACATATTGATAAAATCATTGGTAGCACTGAAAATTCGATATATATCAAGGAAACTGGCCATCTTTTTTCTTGGAAATTTAAGTCATTTAACGAAAGCACATGACCTATACTTCATATTAATGTATGTCATTGCCTTCAGAAATTGATTACATTGGCACTGTATTCATTAAGCACTGTATATATGAAAACTGCTTATCCTATCAATGACGGTAAAACTGTTAATTAGGCCCCCTACTGGCAAAATAGAAGCTGATTTCAATAAGTCATGAGAGAGTACCCATCTTGTATCCAATGGCAAGAAACAGTTGTTCTTTTACTCTGAAAAACCAGTACATCAGAATGTTTTTTATGATCGATGGATAATGGAGAAAAATAAATGTCCGATGGTTGTTACAAATGAAAACCACTGAGCAAAGTGGTTGTTGTTGTTGTTGTTCCCCATGCTGCCTGGCCGAACAGCCCCAAGGCCCCGAGCAAGGCCAAGGCCATAACCGAGCGCCCCCACAGAACCCTACCCGCCGACCACAATAAAGCCTGGGTGACCCCGAAGCCACTCCATGGCGGGGAGCTGAGGAGGGTGCAGAAACGCCCGGGAAACCAAAGCCCCACCCAGGGCCCTGTGCCCCTCAGCAATTATGAAGAGAAAGTTGAGGGGCAAGGGAAAAATGTGATGCTTTGGCTTCCAATCTTGGTAGATTGGGAGGTCAATCCACGGAAGAGACGCCGTCACTTGAGATCTAGAAAATATATAAGTAAAAGGAACAGTCAGAGTAAGCTATGGGTATGGCAGAGATTGCTCAGTTCTCAATCTGATAGACCAGCCCATCACCACATGACTAGAACCCAATCCTCTCAGCATCAGCTAGGAAAGGCCCTAGAAATCCGCCTTTGGCGGGGGGGATAGCTCCCCTATTTCAACCCTTTTCGGGGTTTGGCACCCGCCTTGAGCAAAGTGGTGATCAGACATGATTACAGACACACTATATTTGTGACTTTGCTCAAACAAAAGATCGGACTGGACCCACTTGCGACCAGAAGACAAATACACAGATATTATCAGATGTTATATAAAATGCTTAGCAGTTTAGTAAACATAGACATATATATATATTTACACCCTACATGTATGCAATTTATGCGCTGCAGCCACAGCCTAAAATACCACACCTATCAGGCAGGCACGGACATATTTAGACACTTATTTTGGACAAGGTTACATTTATCCTCCAATTCAGGCACCTCGATATTTATTTCATATATACAATCTTTATGACATATACATCTTTCCTACAGATGTCATTACCACCGCAAATAATCTTGAATCCACGGAAAACATTTGTCTTAATTTTTCCATTGTATTTATAGTATTTGGTCATTCTCTGTGTCAATGGGAAGACCAACGGAGGTTAGGTTAGGTTAATGCCAAAATATGTTTTTTCGGGGGCCATGTCTTAAATTCCCTGAATAATGGGTAAATACTAATTTCCGATGCTATGGACATACATGGCAGCAACATATAGGGCCTAACTAAAGGATACACGACATAATTATCGAGGTGCCTGAATTGGAGGATAAAAGTAACCTTGACCCTCCTTTTTTTCCCGCAACATCCAAGAGTGGTATCAACTCTCATTTCATATAGTTAACAGTCCTATTTATGATTCTCTTAGAACTTGGATCACCAGTTATTATATCCCTAATCTTAATCCTTCTCCCGATCCTATCCCTAATCATCAACCCCGCTGCACAACACCCGCATATTATTCCGCCCGAGAGCAGCCCTCTGCGGGTGCCACAACATAAACGTAAAAAGCAAACGTACCTTACCCTAACCTGTCTAACCTAACTTAAGGGGGGTCACCGGCTTTTTTTATCTTTCTCTCCTTTTCTCTCTTTCTCTGGCTTGTATCCATTCGGCCCCATTCAGCCAACTGTTTAAGACGTTTATCCCCATCCAGGTGTCGATTTCATCCTGGCGAGCGATAGCGAGCCAGCATTGTATGGAGAAATCCGGCTTCGCCGGAGACATTTTTCTATCGAAATATTTACAAATTTAGCTTGCTGTCAAAACAAAAAATATATATGCTGGCTTGCTACCGCTCGCCAGGAAAATATTGACACCTGGATGGGGGTAAACATCTTAAAACAGTAGGCTGAATGGGGCCGAATGGATACAAGCCAAAGAGAGAGGGAGAGAAAGATAAAAAAAGCAGGTGACTCCCCTTATTGTACTTAGTAGAGGCTGCCACTGGTAATTATCAAGAAGAAACTCACAGCGTTATTACTGATAATTTTCAACCCAACCTTTTAGAATACTCTTATAAATCAATAAAATACATAAATTGCTATGGGAGTAACTTTGTAAAATGTATATGTTCATTTGTTTTATATTTCTAGCTTTTAAATAAAGTAAAGCCCTTACTTAACCTTTCCTATGTTATATTGTGGGAGATTAGGAAAGGTTTTACGAAACGTTAGGTTGGGTTTTTAAGTTATTCTAAGGATAGAAATATAACCAAAATCTGAACATCATATTTTTTTTTCATTTTTCTCCCACATAATTTTGATGTATCATATTGATATATGGGTGTATTCTGACAGTTTGGGCTGAAAATAATCAGTAATAACGCTGCGGGAGTCTTCTTGATAATTATCATAATATATTTATCTGGACAAAAATACCCCCCCCCCCCCCCCCCCCCCCCCAAAAAACAAAAACAAAAACACATATCTCATCATATGAACAAAATAATCGGCTCTATGCATAAATTCATCTAGAATTATAGATCATTATATTCTTCTGGAAAAACAAAAAAACATAAAATAATCCCAGGGTATATATCAAGGAAACTGGTCACCTTTTTCCTGGAAATTAAACAGTAATTTATCAAAACCACATGACCTATATTTCAGAACAATATACAGTATGTCATTACGGTTTTTTTTTTTTTTTTTTTTTTTTTTAAGAGACAATGAACGGAGGAAGGAAAAACACAGATACAAGAAAAAGGTCCATGTGCCTAAAGGCATCCTCCATTCATAAAATGTTTGTAACAACTGGATTTAAACATTTGTAGATTGTAAGTTTGTGGAAAGCAATTCGAAGGAAGTGAATTCCAAAGAGTAGTAGCTCTGGGGATAAATGAATTCTGATAAGCAGAAGTTCTGCATTGTGGAGGAGAAAGTGTAAATTCATGGGCACTCTCAGCTGCCCTAGTTCTACGGGGAAAGATGTGGAGAGGCGGCACAATTGAAGCAAGTTCCTCGGAACAATTGCTGTGCAAATATCTGTAGAATAATGCAAGGGATGCAACGTTTCTTCGTATGGATAATGTAGGAAGGTCCTGTGTGATTGCAGGGTTATTGATTAATCTAATAGCTTTATTTTGAATTTTGTCCAACTGCCTCAATGCAACCACTCCACTTCCACCCCACAGAGGTGAACAGTAATCCATCTGAGAACGCACATGACTTTATATATTACGGCCAACTGCTCGTCAGTGAAGAATTCTCGAACTCTGTACAGGAGTCCCAGTTTTTTAGAGGCATTCTTAGCAATGCTTCTAACATAATGTGTCCAGCTCAAGTTAGTAGTTAATGTTACACCGAGAATGTCAATACTAGGGGAAGTGGGAATATTTACATCATTAAAAAATATATGGGAGTCAGTGAGATTCTGTCGGTTAGAAAATTGAATGTACTTGGTTTTCTGTGCATTAAAGGAAACTAGATTCTCTTGTCCCCATTTATTAATTCTAGAAAGGTCCTGGTTCAGAGAAATTGCAGTGTTTATTTTTGAATTTATAAGATCGGGTTGGGTGAAAGAATTGGTAAATGTGAAGGAACTGTGGAGTGTTGAGTCATCTGCGTAGGAATGTATTGGATTATGAGTGGTAGATATGAGATCATTGATATGAATGAGGAACAGAGTTGGGGCCAAAACTGATCCCTGGGGAACACCAGCATTTATTGAGTGAAATTGAGAATAAAGGCCATCTACCATTACACGTATTTTTCTGTTATGAAGATAAGAAGAAATTAGTGGAACTAATGATGCAAGGCCGTAGTGTGACATCTTCGACAATAAGGATTGATGCCAGACTCTATCAAATGCCTTTGATATATCCAGTGCTATTGTATGTGTTTCACCATGTTGGTCTGTAGCTTGGTTGATTTGATGCGTAAGAAGGCAAAGAATGTCTGCAGTTGATCGACATCGTCTAAAACCATATTGCCTATCACTGATTAATTTATTATTTTCAAGATGCTTAATTATGTGATTATTTAATATTATTTCAAAGACTTTACCAAGAGTGGAAGTTATAGCTATTGGTCTGTAGTTTGATGGATCTGAAGAGGCACCTTTTTTAGGAACTGGATGGATGTTTGCTTCTTTCCAGGGTACTGGGAAGCATGAGGTATGAGTACACAGACGGAAAAAATTTGCCAATACAGGAGCGAGCACCAAGAAGCAATTCTTAAGTACTATTGGAGGAATTTCATCTGGACCAGGAGCCTTATCTACTGAGAGATTCTGCAAAATAGTTTTGACATGTCTGGTGTGGATCTTAAGTGAGGGACTTTCAGGCGAATTAAAATTAAGTACAGGGACATCTTGATTTATTTCATCTAAGGTTGAGTTGGTGGAGAAAATATCCGCAAGAAGGTTAGCTTTACCTCGTGGGTCACTTACAAGATTGCCAGTCAGAGATTTTAATGGTGGAATGGATGAAGCAGTAGTGAAGTTGGATTTGAATGAGTTAAGAGTAGACCAAAATATTTTATTATCATTTGGATTATTTAGAAGTTTATTTGCCTGCTTGTGGAGAAAGTTTGATTTAGTTAGGTTTAATACAGTTTTGGCATGATTTCTGATGTTTCTAAAGTAATTAAAGGCTTCATGTGTTTTTGATCTTGTGTATGCATTGTAGGCTATTGTTTTTTGTTCAGTTACTCTAGCACAATTATGGTCAAACCATTTAGGTGAATTAGATCTTTTACTGTACTTTTGATAAGGAATAAAAGTTTCCATTCTAATTTTTACAAAATCTTGTATGTGGCTCAAGGTGGAGTGTGCATAATTAGAAAAGAAAGAGGTCCAGGGAATATCAATAAAGAAACCTTGAAGACCCTCCCAGTCTGCCCTATCGTAATGCCATTTAGTCACCAAAACAGGTTCAGAGTGGGAAGGTGTGGTAGGTGATAGACAGGTGGCCTGTATCAGACAGTGATCAGAAGATCCAAGCGGGGACCTCACTGTAACATCATAATTTTCTGAATTGGTTGTTAAAAATAAGTCCAGTAGGTGGGAATTATGATTAGGATTATCTGGTACACGGGTGGGTTGGTTGACTAGTTGAATGAGATTAAATGAGTCTGCAAATAGCTCACATTCAAGACCAGCATCATCAGTCCTGGCTGAATGAGTGAGCCATTCAACATTATGGACATTAAAATCACCCAACACAGTGATTTCAGAAGAAGCATTTAAGTTGAGGACACTGAGTTGTGAGGACAGAGAATCAAAAAGACTTTGCTCTGGAGGAGTATTTGGGGAACGGTAGATGCAATATATGTATTTAAATTTACCAGCAGAAATTAATTTGTATATAGAATAATCAAAATAGGGACAATTGAAACTAGTAACCTCCTCCAGGGCAATTTCAGATTTTGCGAAGCAACATACACCTCCTTTAGGTCTGAAATTTTGGAGCAGTTGATAACCTGGAAAATTAAATCTAGACGTGTCAGATGTGGATGTTACTTGAGTCTCTGTCTTTTCTGTCTTTACTGACTTTTCTGTGCGATCGATCGTGATATTAGCAACTATTTATATATTTTATTTTACTTTTTTCATTAGATACAGTGGTTTTATGTACCGGTGACAGAGGGTAGTGAATATTATCTAACATTAGATTCGGTTAGGGAAAATATGATTTTGACCCACTACAGGCAACATAGATGAGAATTTCAATAAGTCATGGGGGAGGGGGGGGGGGGGGAAAGAAGGGCCAAAGCCCACCCTCAACCCATTGTGTATCCCATGGCAACCAGTTATTGTCATATACAGCTTATTATTGATTTACTGTAGTCTTCAACCCCACATTTTCCCTGATCTTGACAGCCATCACCACTAGTGGGCGGCGTGTTTTTAAGTGTTGAATAACCGGTAAATACTAATTTCCCAAGGTCCTCGATATGATTATAAAACCGCTGTATCTGAAGACAAATAGTTCTGTTTTTTAATAGCTGCTTAAATCACGATCGCACCTAAAATTCAGATTTTCCGTCATTACCCTCGGAAATTCATTATATGAGCAGTATATACAGCATTGTAAAATATCAAAAAATCCTCTTAATAAACATTGCATATCATAATCCTTATATACAGTATAGGCTAATCTCACTTTCGCTTATCATGGGAAACGCATAGATTACAAGGTCAGCTCATGCAAGTCTTTTAACCCGTGGAGCCCCGCCTAGTTTTGTAATGTTTGCGCACCAGAACCCGGCCGGTTTTCAAAAAATGGTTTTATTCAGAAACAATAGCGAATGGGTTAGGAATGAAGGAAAAAACCACGAAAAACCGCTCAAAAAGCTTAAAAAAAAGGTCCTACAGAGCCCCCGAAAATGGATTTTATAAGAGTAAAAAATTGAAGGCAATTATCCCAAAAAAACAGGTTATTGCGCGCTCGCGCGCACGCACGTGGACTTTGAGAGTTTTCAACCATCGGCACGGTTGCGTGGGATACGTACACAGTTCCCATACAAATCTGAGCCCTCTTGAGTGGCTACACCTGAGGTTACGGTCGGCGCAATTAGGGTGACGCGCCAGGCGCGTCTCTGGGGCTGTGCGTTACATACATCGCCGACGCGTCAGGCGCGTCGCTGGGGCTGTACGGGTTAAATATAAATGGGTCTCATAATGTGGATTGTAGATTATACCCAAATGCTTAGCCTCAATATAAATACTACACGTTGGAAATTGGAGATTGGTAGATTCAACACTAGCGTAAATGGAAAATATCTCACGTAAGTTAGGTTTTATCTATAATAATCTTCCCTCAGAACTTGTGTATAGCTCGTCAGTAGAGCAATTCTATAAGACAGTAGATAGTATTTTGCATTCTGCAATGACGATAATGCAATTCACAATCTCTATATACGCAGAGTATCTCCCTGGAATGGTTTGGATGCTTATGTTCCGTGTGTGGTGTCCCGAGTTCGAATCCCAGGAGGACCATATGTTTTCATTAATTTATTCTAGTGCTTGGTATTTGCAATAGAGGATTAATGTTGAGAATGGGGTTATCCTTAATTTGAGATACTTACGATTCTCTCTCTCTCTCTCTCTCTCTCTCTCTATCTCTCTCAAGAAACAGCACTATCGAATCACCAAGGAACTCCTCGGATTTGACTATAAATTAACCCCTTGTATGTTGAATTATCACCTCTCTTGTTTCTATCATTACATATAGTTTGTAATATGAATATATGAACATAAGAAAATGGAAATCTGCAAAAGGCCTATTGGCCCATACGAAGCAGATCCCTTCTTCCCTACATCCTTATGTGTTATACTATACCTATAATATTATCCCCTACACTACATCCTTATGTGTTATACTATACCTATAATATTATCCCCTACACTACATCCTTATGTGTTATACTATACCTATAATATTATCCCCTACACTACATCCTTATGTGTTATACTATACCTATAATATTATCCCCTACACTACATCCTTATGTGTTATACTATACCTATAATATTATCCCCTACACTACATCCTTATGTGTTATACTATACCTATAATATTATCCCCTACACTACATCCTTATGTGTTATACTATACCTATAATATTATCCCCTACACTACATCCTTATGTGTTATACTATACCTATAATATTATCCCCTACACTACATCCTTATGTTATACTATACCTATAATATTATCCCCTACACTACATCCTTATGTGTTATACTATACCTATAATATTATCCCCTACACTACATCCTTATGTGTTATACTATACCTATAATATTATCCCCTACACTACATCCTTATGTGTTATACTATACCTATAATATTATCCCCTACACTACATCCTTATGTGTTATTATACCTATAATATTATCCCCTACACTACATCCTTATGTGTTATACTATACCTATAATATTATCCCCTACACTACATCCTTATGTGTTTACTATACCTATAATATTATCCCCTACACTACATCCTTATGTGTTATACTATACCTATAATATTATCCCCTACACTACATCCTTATGTGTTATACTATACCTATAATATTATCCCCTACACTACATCCTTATGTGTTATACTATACCTATAATATTATCCCCTACACTACATCCTATGTGTTATACTATACCTATAATATTATCCCCTACACTACATCTATCGTATGGCTACCTAGAACATATCTCACCATATGATATAAGTTGGCCAATTAATCTGAATATATTTATATCAATTAATTGAGGAAGTGAGATAACATAAATTATTCATACCAATAATCAATAATGAATGGACAACATGTTGCTGTCAATATTGAGAAAAAAATGTATCCTTTAAAAGTGCGGGAGGCTAACAAACTTCAAAGTGGGCGAACAGGCTTCAAGGTATGGGCGAACGAACTTTAGTGTGGGCGAATGGACTTCACTGTTTGAGCGAACGAAATGCATTGTTTGGGAGAAAAGTCTCCTAGTGTGGGTGAAGAGACACGTGGGTGAAAACTTGTGGACGAAAAGACCGTAAATATTCTTAAGCTGGATAAACTCTTCTAATGATAGCCAGAATAAACTGTCAAAATGCGCCATAATCTTGAAAGGGTTACTATGCTCTCTCGACTAGCCATATTACAAGCAACAGTGTATGATGTGTACATTTAGTGATAAAATATTCAGTGTGTGTACACTGCATATTATAGCCTGTTCACGCAGCCCAAACCTCGATTATTAGAATATTAATGTTGACGATCGGTGAAACCTACGATAACTATAATAAAAAAGAGCATAGCTCGTAATATATTAGTACTCAGGTATCCCCAGAATCGTTATTGTCAATGTACAACGTACTCCTATGTAAAATATTAGGTAGCTGGGTTCTATAAATATATATATGCAATTTTGTGTTTTTGGGGGGGTAAATTTCGTGGCGTCACTGTGGTATATATTCTACAGTGACGTGGTATAGAGTACCTATATTTTCACAATTCCACCCTCAGTCAAACTCCCTTTGTCATGTTGTGGAGGTGCCCGTTTCTCTAATATGTTTTCCAATAATAGCCCCATGGAAAACGAAGGGATATCTTACCTATCACATAAAGATTCATTTATTAGTAAATGAAAGTAGAGAACATTGGAAATAACCTAAATAATCCATATAGCCGTGAAAAATACAATTGTATTTGGGAAATCGGCTCATCTGTCTGGTTTTTTTTCTTATGGGGGTCGGCCGGGTATTCCTATCCCAGCCACGCCTTTGTATCGGCTTCCTCTCTTTTAGGGAAAGTCACACAAAAAAGCAGGAAGAAATATTATATCATTACATTATTTTAGAAGATCATTACATTTAGAAACCCATTACGCATTACGCCATCAGACAGTATACTTGGACCAATAGAGAAGATAGGGAGGTGGCTGTGATGAAAATGCGGGGGTGAGGAAAGGAAGAAGGCACGTGTTTCGTCAATGAAGGGAGGTACCGTTGTAAAGGCCAAGCTTCCCGCCAAACAACTGAACTGAACTGAACTGGGGAGGTGAATACAGTAACATCAAGTCAGAGTGGTCAGTGTGGAAACACTCCATCTACAAGAACAAAGCCTTAAACACCGCGGCTCTCCGCCTCAGAACAGGACACACCAGACTGGGAGGGCATATGTACAGGATGGGACTGCAAGCAAATGAAAATTGCCCGTACTGCCTCACACCTGAGACAGTGGAGCATTATCTACTCCACTGCCACAGACATTACGGTGCCCGCACCCACCTCAGAAGTGTAGTAACCCAACAAGGAGGAACATTCAACATCAAGCATATCCTAGGTGGAGGAGACCTACCACAGCACAGTAAACATGTCATCGCATCAGCCCTAGGAACCTACATCAGAACAACAAACAAAATCACAAGCATATAAAATTACCATCCAACTGAATCTGTACTATACCACCACTGATCATCATCATCATCATCATCATCTCTGACCTCACCCTCACCTTGACTTGAATCACACAGTACACATAGAGCAGTACTGTACTGTACTACAACTGATCATCATCATCTCTGACCTCACCCTCACCTAGACTTAAATCACCCTGACCTCAAAAGACAACGACAAACTTACCCCCCATATACAGTACAGTAGTATAAAATCCACCTTTACTATCTCTCCTAACCCCTATTATACTAACAATTGTTCTTTTCACCCCTCCTAAAACGCCTGTGCAGTAATCTGGAGACACCACAACCCTCCAAGCAAACTGCACATTTAAACAATAAGAAGAAGAAGAGGGGAGGCTGGGAAGGGCCTGTCACTGATCGATCGATAATAGCCGAGTGCAATTTTAATTTAATAAATGAATGAACTATGCATACCACTATTTTTACATACCTAAATATTCTTACTATATATTTTAAGTACATACACGATAAATTAGGTAAAAGAGAGAGGTCAGGAGTTTATTTCAAAGTTATCTTACCGTACGAAAATATACGAGATGAAGCGAAACATGGTGAAACAAACTGACGAGTGATAAATGTGGGAATCGAGATACGGCCGCGTATGTATGGACAATCATCATCATCATCATCTCCGACGCCTTGCTTCCCCCTGGGAAACCCCCACTAGAGGATGGCCATGACAGAAACGTCTCCAAGCTACTTTGTCAAGACATGCCTCCTTTGCCCGTGCCACAATGCCCCTTCCACTACTGGAAGTTTTTCTTCAATATATTTTTCCACTTTTTTTTCCCAAACCATAGGTGGTCTTCCACTACTAGCGGTTCCACTCACCTGACTCCCATATATCTTTCTTGGCATTCTGTCTTCATCCATTCTCTGAACATGACCATACCACCTCAAAGTACTTCTCTTTATCCACTCAACCACGCCACAATCAATGCCCAAAGCCTGCTCTTCCATTCCAAAGGACTCGTACACTTCCCTATTACTTGGCCCATCTAGCCTATTCATGCCAGCTGCCATTCTGAAAAAGCTCATCTCCACAGCTCTTAGTTTGAAGAGGTCCTCGTCACTTGCCGTCCATGTCTCGCTTCCATACGAGAGTGTTGGGAGCAGCACACTGTTTCTCAGTGACTTTTTGACTTCCTGGCTAACCATTCTTCCTTTGAGAATACTATCAAGTTCTCCAATCACTTTTCTCCCTTGCATTTTTCTATCTTTTATCTCACTCTCCATTTTACCATATTTGCATAGTACAGCTCCCAAATACTTGAAACTTTCAAACTCTTCTAGTACTTCATTTTTCAATTTTATTTTACAACTTTTCTTGTGTTCTTTCTTGATTCTATATTTTTCCTTAAAATCTATAGTTTCATGCATTCTTCTCTCAAACACCATTACCTTACATTTCCCTACATTGACCTTTAACTTTCTCTTTTCACATACCCTGTCAAAGTCAGTGACCACTCTCTGATGTTCTTCAGCATTTTCCGCCAACAGGACTGCATCGTCCGCATATAGGCATGTTAAAATCTTCCATGTTCTTCCCTCTGATTCCAGTCTAGCTCCCACACCCATTGATACAGCCCTACATTCCCTAATCACTCCATCCATGTATATATTGAACAACCAAGCTGACATGACACATCCCTGTCTTACACCTACATTGACCTCAAAACTTTCACTTAACTTATCCCCTACCTTCACATTTGCCATTGCATTCCTATAAAAAGATTTTACTGCCATTAGCAACTTTCCTCCCACACCATATACTGTTAACACATCCCACAGGCCCTCCCAGTCTACTTTGTCGTAGGCTTTTTCCAAATCCATAGAGTTTTCTGTTTTTGGCCAGATACTTCTCTACCAACAATCGCATTGAGGCTATCTGGTCAACGCAGCCCCTGCCCTTTCTGAAACCTCCCTGTTCCTCGCCTATTTTGTCATCCGTTATTTTCTGTAGCCTCTGTGTTACTACTCTTGCGTGTACCTTTCCAGGTATGCTAAGCAAGCTAATTCCCCTATAATTCTTACACTCTTCTTTACTACCCTTCCCTTTGTACAAGGGTACTATCACTGCTTTCCTCCAGTCCTCTGGTACACTTTCCTTTTCCCATGCTAATTTACATAACCTATGCATTATGTCAACAGCTTCTTCTCCTCCACATCTCAGCATTTCACCTGGGATGTTATCTACTCCAGCAGCTTTGCCCATTTTAAGTCTATTGATTGCTTCTTTTACTTCTTCTCTGCTTATCTGGCTTTCAACTACCCTGTTTATTCTACCTCTCTCCATTCCTATGGATGAGATCTTTGCCTTCCCCCTACTCTTTACAGCTAAGCTACTAAAATGATCTTTCCATACTTTCACCACACCATCACCCTCTACCACTTCCCCATTCATGTCCCTTATCCTACCACCTGAGACACTCTCAGTCTTCTTCCCTCTGGCTTCTTTCACAGCTCTGCAGTATGCTTTCCTGTCATTCAGAAACTGTTCACTAATCTTTCTCCCATATGCCTCATCTGGCTTCCTTTTAGCGTCTTGTATCGCCCTCTTCACTCTTTGTTTCAAATTTTTATATTCTTCTTTCCTCGCATCTCTAGTTTCTCTAGGTATATTCTTTTGCAGCATACTCTTTCTGAACTCTTTCTTCTTTTTCACTATTTCTTCTATCTCTTTACTAAACCATGCGTTACCTTTCTTCTTCCACATTTTAAAGGTTTTCTTCCCACATACTTTCTCAGCTGCTTTAATCATGGAGTCTCTTGTACCTTTCCATACTTCGTCTACAGTATTTCCCAGATCTATCATAACATCCATGTCCTTTATAGTCTCTTTCAGGATGTCCTTGTATTTTGTTGCATTACATTCTTCATTTAATTTTCTCACATTTATTCTTTCTACTGTCAGTTTTCCCTCTTTCCTCTCATATTTCCACTCTTTCCTTATCCTCACTTTTGTCAGCACTGTATAGTGGTCTGATCCCGTCAGCATACCTCTTACAGCTTTTGAATCTAAAATTCTTCCTTTTAGTCCGGAGTCCATCATGGCGTAGTCAATTAGAGATTTCTGTTCCTGCTCACCTTCACCTCTGTGCCATGTATATCTATGAATGTGACGATGTTCAAAAAATGTGTTAGCCAGAAACATCTCTCTCTCCGCACATACTTCTAAAAGGAAGTCACCATTCATATTCCTACCCTCCACACCCCATTTACCCACTATACCTTCTATCTCCTCGTTTCCAACTCTACCATTCATGTCCCCTACTAATATTACTTGTGTACACTCTTGCCTTTCTCTTATACATTTATTGACTTTATTCCAAAATGTTCTATTTTCTTCCGCACCTTTCCCAGTTTCTTGGTTGACTGGTGCATAGACACACATAAAAGTATACCTATCTATCCCAATCTTGCACTCACACCATACAATTCTTGAGTCCACGCATCCATAGTTTTTCACACACTTCCTCAACCTTTCTGACAAAATTACTGCTACCCCTTCCTTTTTCTTACGTTTATATCCTGCATCCAATCCAGACCAGACAACCCATCCTTCCCCACCCCACAAATCATGCTCACTCTCACCATCCCACACTCCAGAACCCAACAGGTGCGTCTCACCTACCCTACACACATCCACACATCCATCTTTAAGCTCTCGCATCAGACACTCTCTCTTGCTAAAATCATTTATGCCATTGGCATTGAAGGCACAGACACGGAGCACGCTTTCATTCACCCGAACGACGTTTCCACCACTTTTCTGCTTTGTTCCTCCACCCCCGAGGGGGTCCTGGCCGGCAGCATACCGAGCACAGTTGTTTCCCAGGAGGACTTGGGGCCTGGACATAATGCCTCCAAACAGGGCGCCGGATTGTCAAAAGTATACTAAAAGAAAAACTAAAAACTGATACCAACATCAGTAAAAAAACATACAACACAGTAAAAATGAAAATATTAAGAAGATAGGGAGAACAAAAATATACAAGGGACAACAGAAATATAGTTACAAGGGGGATAATTTTTATAGTGGAAATTAAAAGAGGATTTAAAATTAAAAACAAAGTGTGCTGCTGAAGAAAATAGCACACCCGCCCTCCCCTTTAGTTCCACCGTCAAGCAAAAATAAAAATGTTAGAAATTTAAAAGGGAGGATTAAAATAAGGTCGGTGTAATAACGAGGCTACCTCGAGAAGGTGGGGTAGGACTTACTTACCGTAACTAGTCACGGTAAGCTACAGAGGTGCGTTTTAGCAAGACTTTAACCAATACCGTACTTATACGCAGATGACAGGACCTATAAACCTCATTGGTTACGATACTGCCACTGCGCACCTTGTATGGCCACCTTGTATGGACAAGGATTATATTAATAATAATAATGTTTTATTCCAGACTCACACACTATATAAAGTCCTTGGTAAGGACACTGTATGTAGTACAGGTAGATGTTGTTGAATTTTGTAGGCTACATATGCTCTTTGTGCTTCAAGGAATTTTATGTAATGAAGTAAGGAAGTATAATGTGAAGATACTTTGCATGCATAGGCTTGTAGCCTATACCGTATGCGTGTGTGTATATATATATATACTGTATATATAATTATATATATATATATATATATTAGTAATCGATCACCACGACTTGAGTAGGAAGGATGAGAAGTTATAATTCCTTTATTACCATGACTGGTAGGCTACAGTAGGCCTATAGGCTACTGTATTTGCGGCTCATTAAGACCAACATTCGCTTTAACCTAACTTTGCTGGAAACCTATCTCTCGGTCTTATTGGGGGTTGACTGTATAACCTTATGTGAAGTGTAGAAACAGCAACATATTATGATATAACATAAGAGTTACGCGGAGTCAAGATGGCATCTAGATGATAAAACCTGGCGGTAACCCTACGGGAGGGTCTGTACGCAGCCACATACCTTACCCCCTGCGCATGCGTGACCCCACCCACTGCCCAAAATGTGCAAATATTATATTAGATTAGATTAACCTAACCTAACCTAACCCTAATATAATATAATATAATATAATATAACAACACAAATAACAAAATAAATATATACAAATACACTAAATTTCGAGTGGGATCGAACACTGGATTTCTGGGTGCTGGGCGTGAGCTCTACTGACTGAGCTACAGAGCGAGCTGGCAGTAACGGTTTGGAGGCTATATTTAAACGCGGGAAACGGGGGGCGGGGCCAAGGGAGGCTTACATTTTCGCGCAAGCGCAGGGGGTAAGGTATGTGACTGCGTACATCCCCTCCCTAACCCTACAATATAAACTTACCCATAGCGGTCATTTCAAAGGGCTAATCTATTGAACAAACAGTAGTGCCAATGTAACATACGTATAGCTAGATCTAGAGGAATTTACTTCGATCTAATAGCATTTTCTTGCATCTAGTGACATGAATTCTAGTTATATTTTAGGAATATTAGCGATATTAAACGATATTAGAGAGATCATGGTATTATTCTACATATTGTTGCCAGTATTTTACTATCCAGCAACATTCTAGCAACTTTTGAGAATGGATCTAGCACTGTTTTTGTTTTCGTTTTGGTAACCCCGGGACCGAACTGGTTATTTATTTCTCTCTTGGATATTTATTATCAACGGTCCAAGGCTTAGGCGGGTACACTTGACAAAGGTGAAGGTAAATCTGGAGTCATAGACTGTCATACATAGAATATAGGCTAGTTTAGCAAGGATTGGAGCTGGAATGAGTGTAGCATTGGTAAGTCTGTAAAACAAATTCAGGCTAGCTTGTGAGCCACTGTGAACTGGTCTTAATTTCGGCTGTGTTTTCAAGGGTAGGCCCTGCTGATGTCATCAGCCCCCTTAAAATATAAATATCTATTGTGAATTTGTTTGCTATTTTAGGGTAAAAATTATAACAAAGCAAAGCACATGTGCATTATTTGTCAAATTAACATGCTTTGAAGAGTGACAAAAACAAGATGAGATTTTTGGCGAGCTATGCCCTTTAAGAAGAGTTTTCATAAATATATATATATTTAAATATTTATGTTTTATCTATTATTTGTTCTTGTCTAGCTTCTTTCTTAATTGTACCTCTTCCTTACATATATATCTTTGTCTGAAACAAAAACGTATTGAATTTGGTTATTATCTTTATCATTATTATTATTATTTTGTTTGTATTATTATTATTATTATTATATTCTATGTGACAAATCCACACATGTAGAAATCGTTGTCTGAACTAAAAGCTTATTGCATTCGGTTTGCTGGTATATAACTTGTCTTGTACTGTATAGATTATGATTTTGGCGAAGGGATTTCATTTCCGGCATTCACAATATTCCATATGCATTTCTCTCCCGAATGTATATATCTGTTATTCCTGCGTCTCTCAGAGGTTCTTCTTAGGCTGAATAAAATTAATAAGGTTACATGGAATGAAATGAAACATAGCATATATTGGTGTATTTTGGTTAATAGCAGCTGATACTGAATAACATCTCACATTTTATTGAATATTAGTAAAATGCTTTAAACACTCTTTTCGAGGTCCATATAGGTGAACGCTCTAGGATATATATATATATATATATATATATATATATATATATATAGAGTATGTATATTGTTCGTATCTTGATCTTCAAGTGGTTAACTTGATGAATCTAGATAGCACAGAGATATATATTAAGGTATCAGTCAGCTGAAGGCAAAACAAAAGTAAAATCTAATAAAATTATTTCCTGTTGTTGCTTCCTTTCCTTTTGGATCTTAGGACTTGGTATCCTTTATTGACTGATACTCTTTAATTATGAAAAATACTGAAACTAATTAAAGTCATGTAGTATTTATAAAGAATTATTATTTAACCGAAGCTTAGTAGGCTATGGTTATGAACCGAATAAGTTATACCTAAAGAAGGACTATTAATTCTATAAAAAGTCTTGAAAGATAAATATTAAAGTAAGAATATTTCTGTCTCTTACCCTTTTTGAAATAAATACATTGTTTTCTTATGTCCTTTTATTTATATTTAATGTAGTTATTATTCTTGGTTCTTGTCTTACGTTAATAGTATTATATTATTATTATCATCAGGATTAATATCAAAGTCACATAAAAAGTTAGATATATATTTAATAATTAGATAAATGTATTTCTTAACCACGTATCATTGAGGTTTGATTATGAGTAAATTAAGTTACAGGATCGCTTCATAGATTCGATTCAGGTCTCACTCAAATAATATGAAAAGCAAAAATAATATTTTGAAGCTAAAAGAATTTCCTTCAGCTTAGAAAATCACTAGAAGTAACATTAAAACAGCCATGTTAGTCTAAGGCGATATTAACAATAGTGTCACCGTACTAAGTACCGTTAAGCAATGTAAGCTTAATTAAAAGAAAATTAAAGAACTCGTAAGTATTAATATAAAACAATAGTATTACTTTCATCATAACCCAACTACTTAAAGAGTTACTTTAGTCCACAAGTCAGTCAACTAAAATAGTTAAGTACATAATAGTAGCGTTAACGTTAATTCCCAATCAAATAGTTAAGCACATAATAGTAGCGTTAACGTTAATTCCCAATCAAATAGTTAAGTACATAATAGTAGCGTTAACGTTAATTCCCAATCACATATCTCACTAACCAACATAACGTTTACACCGAACACACTTAACACACACTTAACACACACTTATATAATCTGACTGACAGTCACAATCCCATTATAATATTTCACCCCGTCTTCCTCCAGCTGCAAGTTCTCCTTCCCAACTCCAAAATGAGACTGATTTGAATGCCCACTACTCGGGTCTTATATACTAAACAATGATGGTGTAGGAACGAATCAGGAGGCGGCGGGTAGTGCGCGCCCCTATCACAGCTCCTCGAGTTGCGTAGCAGGTGCGTGGTCCAATGGAGTCTCCTGGCGTTGATCATACGTCATAGCGTCGGGTCATCGAAGTAGTTTGCAGGGTCCCCTATGACGCATGCAGGTGTGAAGGCTTGTTTGCTGGTATGCGGATGAGCTGGTTTCCCACTCGTAGTTCGCTCGCTGGTCTGCTTCGCCGCCTGGGTAGTTTGGCACTCCTTCAACTCTAATTCTAACTCTTAAATTAACATACAGGGCTCCGTATGTCAGACCTCCCCCCTAGAAAAGAGTTTAAGGAGTATAGTACATAAGATTATACATAAGACATAAATAGATTCACCACCAGATTGGCAACAGCAAGATTATAATGAGGATATAATAAGGATATCACCCAAAGTAGGCAACGTCTCCAGGTACCACATCAGAACATAGCCGGAACGTAGCTGGAGCGTTATTCGAACTGCAAGGCATCTCACAGCTGAAGGCTTGACAGCGCACTACTAAAACATGATATTTACCTCGCTACAAGGGAGAGCTAATTGCCAAAATCCTCTCATTAAATTAATCTTACTGCTGTAGGAGGCCAACACGGTAAATATAATCTTTGATCCGTGGCAGTGGGTAGGTATCGTTCTTTGTGACAGCATTAACTTGCCTATAGTCCATACATAACCTATGGCTCCCGTCTGGCTTTGGCACAAGTATGACCGGACTACTCCACTGGCTTAAGGCCTTTGTGATCAGCTGGTTTGAAAACATGAAGTCAAGCTCGACCTGCAGTATACTCCTGCATTGTGGTGAGACACAGTAGGGGGATAGTTTAATGGGAGTTGCATCCCCTACGTCGATGTCGTACACGGCCAAAGAAGTGAGCCCTGGAGTATCACGGAACACACTGGGAAACTGAGATAAAACAGAGATTAGTTGGTTCGCTTGATCAGAGGGAAGATGACATAGTTTAGATGGTACTTCCCCCCAAGCTACTGAATTATACTGAAAGTTGGATAGGCTACATGACAAGTCAAAGTCTGCATGGATACCTTCAGGCTCTGGAACAGTCTGTTGCGGGTCAGTAAGAGAACTGACAACTTCGTCCGCACCAGGCTGTCCACAGGTCCTGACATTCACTGCCACAGTGGGAGAATCTGGAGGAGAGGAATCAGGGGACCTATGGTAGGGTTTCAACATATTTATATGGAATACTTGCGTGGGCTTTCTCCTGTTTGGGGTAGTTACTAGATAATCGGTAATGCTCACCCTCTGAATGATCTTATATGGGCCCCTGAACTTGGCAGATAAAGGTTGGCCAAAAAGGGGGAGCAGGACCAAAACCTCATCACCGGGCTGAAACTCCCTCTCACAGGCTTTTCTGTCATACCAGTTCTTCATGGAGCTTTTAGCCACTGTCAAGTTTTGAGCGGCAAACTCACATGAGGATCTCAGCCGGGTTTTGAAATCTGAAACATACTTGAGGAGGTTTTGGTTCCCCTCCTGGCCAACTAGGCTATCCTGCAATAGTTGCAAAGGACCTCTTACCTGGTGACCGAAAACTAGCTCATTAGGGGAAACACCCAGGGATTCAGTTGGAACCTCACGAGTAGCAAATAAAAGAAAAGGTACCCCCTTATCCCACTCAACTCCGGTCTCTGTACAATACTTACGTAACATTCCCTTTAATGTCTGATGATATCGTTCAAGAACCCCTTGACTCTCTGGGTGGTAGGTGCTAGACTTAACATGCTCGATACCCAACTCCTTCAGGGACTGCCGAAAAATGTTAGAGGTAAAATTAGTTCCTTGATCACTTTGCACCTCATGGGGGAAACCCATTCTGGTGAAGAATTTGAGCAGTTCCTTGATGACAGTTGGAGCAGAGGTAGTCCTTAAGAGTATAGCCTCTGGGTAGCGAGTTGCCATGTCCATAATAGTTAATAAATAAATGTTACCTTGGGAAGTCTTAGGCAATGGGCCTACAATGTCCACTACCACCCGAGTAAAAGGATTCTCGAAGACGGGCAAGGGCACCAGAGGATGTACAGGCACCTTCTGATTGGGTTTTCCTGTCATCTGGCAAGTGTGACACACTCTACAAAACTCCACTACATCTGCACGCATTCCTGGCCAGTGAAAGTGGGCTCTGATTCTGTCTAAAGTTTTTCTCACACCTAGGTGTCCTGCCAATTGTATACAATGTGCCATTTCCCAGATATCTCTAAGACAAGGTTTGGGGACTACTACTTGATGGACGTCCCAGGCCCCGTCATCGATTGGTCTGTGTGGCTGTCTCCATCTACGCCACAATACTCCTCCTTTGAGGTAGAAACATTCACCACCCTCCTTCTCACATTCCTCTTCACTCACGGCACTGGCAGCTAACTCCTTGCATTCTCTATCATCTCTCTGTAGCTCTACCAGGCCACTAGGACAATTTGGAGGGGTTTCATGGTCATCGTTAGGGTCAAGATGAGCCATAAAGGTGTCAGATAAATCCACCTCAGTCACATCATCAGGCACAGTTGGAGCGTCATTCACACTCTCATCATCCCTTTCATCAACTCTTACATTCGGTACATTTCTGTCTGAGGGAACTGCTACTTGAGACATTGAACGTGTGACAGCACACACAGGGAAAACTGTTGGCATCTCCTTTTCGAGCTCACCGGTTAGTGGCTCGTTAACAGGGGAAAGTGACAAAATGGGGTCTGGTCGGACCTTCTCACCTGCTACATCATTCCCCAAAAGGAGTGTTACCCCAGGCACAGGGATATCTTGGGACCTACACAAAGCTATGGTGGCCTCACCCTGTAGTAACTCACATTCAATTTCGCCTTTTACCAAGTATGCATAAAATTGGCCTCCAGCACCTCTCATTACAACTGGTTCGCCAGGTGGGCACTCAGTGTAAGGATTCACCATGAGGGTGCTAGTAGAACCTGTGTCTCTCAGAATTTTTACCTCATGCATACAACCATTTAATCTCACGTTGCCAGATGAAATAAAGGGACGGTAACTGTCCTGCACTGATGGTGAAATTATTATTGGCTTAACCCTAGTGGGTTGCACCACACATGCTACTACACCCCTGTCTAGATGATTTACGTTAACTGCTAGGTACTCCTTCTGTCGGGAGTCCTGCATTAAAGGAACTTTTGGTGCTAGGTACTCCTTCTGTCGGGAGTCCTGCATTAAAGGAACTTTTGGTGCTAGGTATTCCTTCTGTCGGGAGCCCTGCATTAAAGGCACATCTGGAATTTGAGATACGGCGGCAACTGTCTGCCCCGATCTCTCGGTTCTCTCCTTGGCCCAGCACTGATAAGCTAGGTGGCCTCTCATGCCACAAAAAGTACATACTTTAGGGGATATGGGAACGTTCCCTCTTTGAGCATTACTATTAATTTGGGCCCCACCTCTGTTACCATTGCCCTGAGTCGCATTTTTAGTTGGGGGAACAATTCTATTTTGGCTAGCTGGGGAAGACGTTACAGGCTTGTGACTGGGTCTGTCAGATTTGTGATTGGGATACTTAAATTTAGAACTAGAATTATCGTAGGGCTTCTTCCCACGAAATTTGTTGTTGAGCACGTATGTGTCAGCCATGTCAGCGGCAAGACAATCTACCTTTTTCCCCTTTAAATGATAGGATACAGAAGAATCAATTTTCCATAGGAAATTTTCTAACAGGACCAACTCCTTCAGATCGTTGTAGCTTGTGACTTTCTTACTCTTGACTCAATGATTGAAAGTTTTAGTCATGGTCCTGGCAAATACCTTATGGGTTTCTTCTACTTTCTTCTGGTTTTTACGGAAAGATTGCTTGTAAGCTTCAGGCTGCAATTGATAGGTTTTTAGGATAGCTTCTTTGAGATCGTCATAATCCTGCCTAACTTCTGCTACTTCTGACATATACGTGGCTCGAGCCTGCCCTTTCAAAACGGTTTGTAACATAAAAGGCCATTGATCTCTTGTCCACTTCATACCTCCAGCAACTTCCTCAAACAAAACAAAGAAATCCTGCACATTATCCTCAGTGAAAGGTGGAATGACACTAGTCATAGTCAATCCCAGAGGGGGAGCAATTAAGGGAGCATTTGTATCGGCATTTAGTTGAGCCGTACGATATTGATATTCACATTGTTCGGTCGTTGCGCTGGTATTTATTCTGGCTAGTTCTATATTTAGTCCGGCTTGTTCGGTCGTTGCTCTGGCTTCGGCATTTGCTCGGGCTTGTTCGGCATTTATTCTGGCTAGTTCTAAGTCGGTATTGCTTTTATTCTGGCTAGTTCTAGTTCGAATATATGATCACCGGTCAAACCAGGTGGCAATTGTACATCAAGTTGGCTAGGTTTACTCGGGATCCCACCAACTGCTCCGTCACCCTCCTCGCCTTCTACAGGGAACAGGTGGGTTTTTATGGTCTGAGCCACCTCTACTTTGGACATGTTTGAGACAGTTAATTGGAGATGTAAGGCAAGCACTTTCAGTTCGGATTTTGACCGACAGTCAATATCAGGGGCTGTGGGTTCTGATTCTATGAAAACTCTAGCATCTTCGTCATTAATTAGATGAGGCATGATTAATATTTGATTTTTAAGTAGTGAAACGGTAATGAAACTGAGTGAAACTGTATGAAACGAATCCTGGCGAGGTCGCCACTCTTCTGTTACGTATCTTGATCAAGTGGTTAACTTGATGAATCTAGATAGCACAGAATATATTAACACCTTACGAGCGGCCTATGGGTTTATTTATGTGTACCGCACAGCGGGGTGTTTTTAGCCAAAATAGGGCTGTTTACGTGATCATTTTCATGCCTAAATAAGACCCAGAACGTAAAACAAGTACCTATCCCTGAAAGGGCATAAACAGAGCTTTCGAATGACACCATAACGATCCTTGTATGATGGCTAGTTTTCTTGCAATAACCGTGCAACGCGAGTGCAAAAAGCAGGTAATTCGGTACTTTCAGTACATAATTGAGTATGTAGCGAGTGAGAGAGGGAGGAGGGAGCTGAGATTTGTGTCAGTAGGTTCGCCGCGGTGGTCTGGAGCAGTCATACGCTCGCTAGTCTCCTGCCACCACTTGTCTCTCTCTCTCAGCCACATTACGTGCTGAAATTGCCACTCGAGTTATGTCGAGCGCCGCCACATAGTCCAGCTTTATTTAACTCGACTTATGTTGCTCGCCGCTAAATAAGGGTTAAGGTATCAGTCAGCTGAAGGCAAAACAAAAGTAAAATCTAATACAATTATTTCCTGTTGTTGCTTCCTTTCCTTTTGGATCTTAGGACTTGGTATCCTTTATTGACTGATACTCTTTAATTATGAAAAATACTGAAACTAATTAAATTCATGTAGTATTTATATAGAATTATTATTTAACCGAAGCTTATTTGGCTATGGTTATGAACCGAATAAGTTATATCTAAAGAAGGACTATTAATTCTATAAAAAGTCTTGAAAGATAAATATTAAAGTAAGAATATTTCTGTCTCTTACCCTTTTTGAAATGAATAGCTAATTTTCTTATATGTCCTTTTATTTATATTTAATGTAGTTATTATTCTTGGTTCTTGTCTTACGTTAATAGTATTATATTATTATTATCATCAGGATAAATATCAAAGTCACATAAAAAGTTAGATATATATTTAATAATTAGATAAATGTATTTCTTAACCACGTAACATTGAGGTTTGATTATGAGTAAATTAAGTTACAGGATCGCTTCATAGATTCGATTCAGGTCTCACTCAAATAATATGAAAAGCAAAAATAATATTTTGAAGCTAAAAGAATTTTCTTCAGCTTAGGAAATCACTAGAAGTAACATTAAAACAGCCATGTTAGTCTAAGGCGATATTACTAATATGAAACAATACTGTCACCGTACTAAGTACCGTTAAGCAATGTAAGCTTAATTAAAAGAAAATGAAAGAACTCGTAAGTATTAATATAAAACAATAGTATTACTTTCATCATAACCCAACTACTTAAAGAGTTGCTTTAGTCCACAAGTCAGTCAACTAAAATAGTTAAGTACATAATAGTAGCGTTAACGTTAATTCCCAATCAAATAGTTAAGTACATAATAGTAGCGTTAACGTTAATTCCCAATCAAATAGTTAAGTACATAATAGTAGCGTTAACGTTAATTCCCAATCACATATCTCACTAACCAACATAACGTACGTGTTTACACCGAACACACTTAACACACACTTATATAATCTGACTGACAGTCACAATCCCATTATAATACTTCACCCCATCTTTCTCCAGCTGCAAGTTCTCCTTCCCAACTCCAAATGAGACTGATTTGAATGCCCACTATTCGGGTCTTATATACTAAACAATGATGGTGTAGGAACGAATCAGGAGGCGGCGGGTAGTGCGCGCCCCAATCACAGCTCCTCGAGTTGCGTAGCAGGTGCGTGGTCCAATGGAGTCTCCTGGCGTCGATCATACGTCATAGCGTCGGGTCATCGAAGTAGTTTGCAGGGTCCCCTATGACGCAAGCAGGTGTGAAGGCTTGTTTGCTGGTATGCGGACGAGCTGGTTTCCCACTCGCTAGTTCGCTCGCTGGTCTGCTTCGCCGCCTGGGTAGTTTGGCACTCCTTCAACTCTAATTCTAACTCTTAAATTAACATACAGGGCTCCGTATGTCAGAATATATATATCTGCTTGTTATATGCTTTAGGAGTCTCTGAGTGTAATTATTTTGTGGAGTTAAGGGTGGACATTTTTATTGCGAGATATTAGCTCCCCAGAGTGTTCCAGCTTGTACTGAATCAAATAATAAAACTTGTATTACATTATTTTGGTACGCAGTTTCTTAATTTTTATATTTATTTATTTAGCTAGCTATTTATAGTTATACTCAATATCGCAAATTATGTTAATTATTTCACTTATACAGATACATATATTATACACAGATACGATAACAGGCCAGTTGAACCAGTGCCACTTCAACCAGTGCCACTTTAACCAGTGCTAACTCAACCAGTGGCCACTTCAACCAGTGACTATTTCAACCAGTAGGTTAGGTTAGGTTAGGTTAGGTTAGGTTAGGTTAAAATGGTCACTGGTTGAAATGGTCACTGGTTGAAGTGGCCACTGGTTGAGTTAGCACTGGTTAAAGTGGCACTGGTTGAAGTGGCACTGGTTCAACTGACATGGAAGTCTCACTCTCGCTCTCTCTCTCTCTCTCTCTCTCTCTCTCTCTCTCTCTCTCTCTCTCTCTCTCTCTCTCAATCAGTCAGATTATATAAGTTGACGATATGCAACACAATCTAGATAAATTGTCATGTTGGGCCCAAATTTGGAAAATGAGTTTCAATGCGGATAAATGTAAAGTACTACATATCGGATACCTAAATGAGAAAGCAAACTATTCGATGAATGGCACTCAGCTTAAGAATGTAAACAGAGAAACCGATCTGGGAGTAACAATATCGAGTAACCTAAAACCGAGTCAACAATGTTCAGAAGTTGTTAAGAAGGCAAACAAATAATTGGCTTTATAGGCAGGTCATTTGAGCATAAATCCAAAGAAGTTATCCTAACCCTTTACAATTCCTTAGTCCGCCCTCTTCTGGAATACTGCGTTCAATCCTGGTGCCCTTATTACCAAAAAGATATAAACAAGCTAGAACGAGTTCAACGTAGAGTTACCAAAATGATACCTAGCCTAAAGAACAAACCATACGAAGAGCGTCTTAGAGAATTAAATCTATTTCCTTTAACCCAGCGCAGATTAAGAGGTGACTTAATTCAAGTGTTCAAAATCATCAAAGGCATCGACAATATGAACTGTAGTAAGTACTTCACTATCGACCAATCTAATTACACGCAGGGAAACGGTTGCAAAATTATTGGTAAATCTTTTAACTCACACGAATCTAAGAATTTCTTCTTCAATCGAGTTGTCAACTTGTGGAATGGGCTTCCCCGAAACGTTATAGACTGCATCACCGTTGATTCATTTAAACTCCGCCTAGACAAATATCTCGCATCAAACCCGCGACTGACTGCGTTTGTAAATGAATAACTTTATTTTATCCCCCCCTCAGTTACTAACCCATCTGTCCCCTACTAACTTCCTAATCCTGCCACGGACATTAGTTCCAGGGCAGTAATTCCCTTTCCAATGTTCCCTTACCCACTAAACCACTGTTTGGACACTTGATCCTCAGTGTTTTGGAGGACAAGCAACCTAGAAGGGTCACTAGATCTGTTGTTGCTTGATTTCCTTTGTACTCCTTTGTACTCCTTTGTACTCTCTCTCCTCTCTCTCTGCCTATCTGATTTGGCAACAATATTATCACCCCCCCTCCACACTCCACACACAATACCAACAACAAACACAACCACAAACACTCAACCACAACAAACCGTCCTCTGGGACGTTGGACACACCGACAACAAATGTATAAAGAGAACACAAAAATAAGCGTGATTTGGAAATTAATTCTGTAATCCTGTGTGGCGTCAAAGAGAAGTGAAGCCTGGCTGTAGCAGTATTTGTGAATATTAATGATGACTGCTTGGTGGTGGTGGTGGGGAGGGGAGGGGAGAGGGAAGGCAAACACCGGCAGAGAGAGAGATTAAGAGTGAGAGAGAGAGAGTGAGACTGAGAGAGTTACATGGAGTTACACGGAATAGTTAGTATTTCAGAAATCTTGCTGTCCATTCCGGGGAGATACTCGAAGTGGAGGGAGAGAATTGTTTAGTGTCCTACACTCATTACAGAGTGTGCAAAATACTATCTACTCTCTTCTTGAACTGCTCTACTGAAGAGTTGTTTACGACATCTGAGGGTAGTTTGTTCCAGGTAGATCAAATCTTATAATGTAAAAATGTTTCCACAGATAATAGTACTGAGCATTTTAAATTCTAATTTCCAGGCATGGTTGTGTTTTATTCACACAGAGGCTAACAATTTTGCTATAATCCACATTGTCATACCCATTAAGTATTATAAAAAACTTCAATGATCTGATCTCGTAATCTACGTTTTTCCAACGGAAAGAGATCAAGAGCTCTCAATCGGGTCCTCGTAGCCCAGTCTTCTAATCGATGGAACAAGCTTTGTAGCCCTAGCTTGTTCTCTTTCCAGTAGCTCTATATCTTTCCTGAGTGATGGAGACCAGAAATGAACAACATACTACATGAGAGGCCGTATCAGAGCGTTGTAAAGTATGAGAACTATTTCCTTATTTCAATACTTAAATTGCCTCTTAATATAACCCAATAAGTTATTACCATTCTTCTCTACTTCAATGCACTACTTGGAGAACTTTAGGTCACTGCTAATCAGAAAAACCAAATCCTTTTTCAAGTCAGTCACTTCCAGAGGCATTCCCAATAGCCTGACTTGGGGTTTGCTTGGTCGATGTGCATCACTTTGCACTTTTACAAGTTTGCAGGCATCTGTCATGTCTCCGACCATTCACCCAGTCTGCTAAGGTCCATCTTGAGCTGTTCAACCCCTTTAGGGTCCTTCATATTCATTCCAAGCTTTATGGCATCTCCAAACTTGGAGATCACACTCAACAGACCAATATCGATGCCATTGACATATATGGGCCAAGGCCATAGAAGTGGGTCAAGGACAGGTCCCTGTGGAACTCCAGAAGTGACAGGAGTCCACTCAAAAGAAACACCATTGATGACCACTCATTGCTGTCTACCTGTTACCTAACATTATCTCCAATTAGTGACCTCTGTGGACTCACTGTTGATAATAGCTTGCAATGAGGCACTTTGTCAAAAGCTTTATGGAAATCTAAGTAAAGGATGGCTACCACTCTACTTTTGACATACTCACTCAGCTTTTCATAACAATATCCAAGCAAATTGGTAAGACATGATTGGTGTCGCCTGAATCCATGTTGTGAATCTGAAAGTAAATTGTGGATTTCCAATAGTCAACTATCTTGTCAATTAGGATCCCTTCTAAGAGCTATACTATAATAAAAGTAATGGTAATTGGATTTCCAAGTAGTCAACTATCTTGTCTATTAGCATTCCTTCTAAGAGCTATACTATGATAGAAGTAATGGTAATTGGATGATAATCCTTGGGACACTCATGATACCTCTTCTTTACCTGGTGGACCCCAAGCGATTTTAAATAAATTTACATTCAAGTCCCAGCCACTTGTAATTTTTGTTTTCCAGAAAACATATGGGATGGGCTAGTAATGAAGGAAAAACAACACAGAAACGCTCACCTAGGGCATTTAGGGGTTCTGGGGGGCAGCGGAAAGTCACAATTAACATGGGGTGATGGGTAGGCGAAATACTGAAAAATCACTCCCACACGCATGTGGCTAAACTTGGAGGGTTGCCAACCATCAGTATTGTTCCGTGGAATTCTAAAGTAGTTCCCACTCAAATCTGAACCCTCTTGGTGCCATAGGACAAGAGTAATTAAGGCGGACGCAACCATTGAGTCTCTGGGCTTTAGGTTACATACATAGGCGACGTATAACATGTGGCGCTGGTACTCAAGGGGTTAAAGATTGGGGTCACATTGGCCAGTTTCCAGTCTTCAGGGACCTGTCCATTTTCTAGTGATTTATTGAAATTGTCTGCCATGTTGTGCTTCTCATACAACTCGGGGAAGAAAGCCATCTGGGCCTGATGACTTGAACCTCTTTATCTTTTTATTTTTATTTTTATTTTTTTTGCAACCTTGTCTGGGGTACATCTAATTCTGCTGTACCCCACAGGAAGTAGCAAAAATAATAGATAAGTTAAGTAGGTTCAAGTCATCTGGCCCAGATGGCTTTCTTCCCCGAGTTCGATTACTCGAGAGAGAGAGAGAGAGAGAGAGAGAGAGAGAGAGAGAGAGAAAGAGAGAGAGAGAGAGAGAGAAAGAGAGGGGGGGAGAGAGAGAGAGAGAGCTTCTGCAAAATGAACACTGAATTTTCGCACCTATTCCTTGGCTGACTCTTTCTAAATGGTAGATGTAATAGCTCGATTATTCTAGTCCTTAGATGCCTAAATATAATGGACAGACTATAGTAACTGATACCCACGTTGGTATCACACGAGCATTTTAGCGGGGGACGTATCGAAACCAAAATATCCGAGTAAACCAGTAGCTAAAATTTATCTATCTGACAGTATTGGCTTTCGTCATGACAGCAGTTTGTAGCTTTCCTAATAGTATAGAGTCGCATTTCATATAAGAATATAGAGCAAACATCAATCAAAATAGTATGATAAACTGTATCAGATTCTAGGCTGGGATACATGTAGCCGATACATGTAGCCGTCGTGTGACGCCGGCTTCATGCTCCAATGACCTGACACATTGCATACATCTAACAGTACAAATACAATAAACAAAGCCTGAATTCATGATTCTGTAGGATTGAAGTTATGGGGAGATTTTCACCTAAGGGGGGCTTTTATCTAGACTCCCTTGTCCCTCATGCTTAGCCCTTTTAGTTTTAACATTTTAAGACGTTTGTCCAAATAATTTGGCGGTTTGAGGATGCTTCGTCCCGTTTCTTTGAATTTTTACGCCTTTCGTGCCAGTCATGTGTCCATTATTTACTGGCGAGCGATAGCGAACCTGCACTTAAGGAGGAATTGGCCTTTGGCCGGAAAAATTTTCTACCGAAATATGTATCAGTTTGTCTGGATGGGGGTCTTGGGGGTACTTTGTAAAGCTTGATGGAGCTCTAGGGAGCAAACTTTAAACCTCTCCTTAATTTATCTTGCAGCTTCCTCCTTCTTTGTTTATGTTTTTATTTTTTGGAAATCCGTGTTGATTGTCGTCACTCATTTTTTTTTTTTTTTTTTCGAAATGATTCACTTTCCGAGTAGAAATTAATGACCTCTCCGATAAAACGCGTGGCACACTGGACAAATTTGATTTAGCTTATTATTCTATATATTCTTCTCATTTTCGGATTATGATAGTTGGGCATAGCTATATTTTCTTATATACCTTTCTGGAAATTCGATTACCTAGACTGGAACAATTGAATTTAGCTTAGTAATCTATATATTCTTCTCATTTTCGAATTATTATAGTTGGGCACAGCTACATTTTCTTCTATAACCTTTTGAAGACTCGAATACCGTAATTGTGTTCAGATTATTATCAGAGTTTCCTTGGTAACAACTCCAGTCAAATATACAACGATCATTCAGAGGGTAAGCGCATTAAGTGCAGATTTTCACTTAATTAAGGTGATGCTTTTTCTGGACTCCCTCATGTTTAGCTCCATTGGTTTTGAGATGTCAAGACGTTTGCCCCCATTAGTTTGGCGATTTTAAGAATTTTCGCCCCATGCCTTTGTCAATGTTAATACTTTTCGTTCCATATACTGGAGGTATCGATTTATTCCTGGCGAACGATAGCGAGCCTGCAAATTTGAAGGAACCGACATTCGTGTGGCACATTTTTCCACCGAAAATGTACAAATTTATCTAGAAGGGTATTTTTATAAGTAATTAGGTTACACTAAATTTGCTTACCCTTTTACTTGCTCTCTCTTTCTTTGTTCGTTCTTTCTCTCTCTCTCTCTCTCTCTCTCTCTCTCTCTCTCTCTCTCTCTCTCTCTCTCTCTCTCTCTCTCTGTTACATTATGTCAACAGGTGCTTCAAAATTCACCGTCCGTGTGGAACTGTGTACCGTGGAGCTCCTTATTATTAACACATTTATTCCATTCTTAATAGTGTTCCTCCTGCTTTATTGACGTGTACTATACCTTTTTTCCAAATAGGTTGGCCAGAAATCGCGAACCTTAACCTTTGTAACTCAAAAAAGTCTAGAGCAAATGTGCTGTAAATTCCCACACCTATTTCCTGGCTAACCCTTCCCAAATGGTAGATACATTAACTAGATTGCTCTAGTCGTTCGTGAGGTATAGGGGTTAATGCTCAAGAGTTCTGGCCTACATATATAGTACAGGATATAATCAATTTAAGCCGGTATCACACGAGCGTTTTAGCGGCGGATGTATCGTAGCCACAGTATCCTAGTCAAGGAGTAGCTAACATCGAACATTCTATCTGACAATATATCTTCTTTTATTACTGTATTTTGTATCGCAGAGCTCATTATCGTGTACAGTCCAATTTAATATATGAATAAACAGCAAAATCAAACAAAAGAAAACGATAACTTGTAGCAGATTCCAGGCTCCGATACACATAGCCGATCAACTTGCTTGTGTAACACCGGCCGCACCTTCAACATGGGCTTGGCTGGTTTGAAGGTAAAGACTTTCAATAATTCTGTCGCCTAAGTTCGCCTACACCGTATACACGCACATTTAAGATTTTCAAGATACAATTACGCATTTCTTCTCTGTTTCCTTGCTATTATTAGACGACATTATTTGGATTAAGATAGGTATATGAAAGTCAGAAGGATAATTGAGATAGCTTTTACCCTTATAATTCTCACATATCCTTCCTAGGCTGTATAAAACCGTTTAATGATAGCCAGGGTAAACTATCAAAATGTGACATAATATTCGAAGGGTTAACGGATGTATCCATAATTAATAGAAACATAACAAACTACCATATCATAGCATCATGTTATTGCCAACGTTTCATAATCAACAACATATTAGGCACTAATATTATCAAAATAGGTGAATAATCAAGGAGGAAACATGACAATTTACCGACAACTGGATATAATTGACTGTACAGTAGTTAAGATTGACTAAGTATGGCCCTGTAGGTTAAGAAACAATTTTATATATATTATTAAACACACTAACACATAAGTATCACACACACACACGCTCACACACACATAAATACACACACACACACACACAAATTACACCCATACACACACACACACACATATACACACAAACACACACACATACACACACACACACACACACACACACACCACACACATAACAACACAAACACATACACACACAATCATTCACACCCACGCAAACAAAATACCTGACATTAAGTGTATAAGTCTATACCTTTGATGACTAAGATACTACACATTGGTAGCTAAATTTGCACCTCCATGTACTTTATATCAAGGACGTTTACAATATTCACACGCTTGCAAGAATGTATACGAATTATTGCAAGTACACACACCACCATTCTCATTCTCTCTCTCTCTCACTCTCTGTATATATATATATATATATATATATATATATATATGCTGTATATATATATATACTCTATATAGTATATTCAGTTTTGCACACACACACACTCTACTTCATCGCCTCAGCCGTGCGATATATATTACGGCTTGTAATTAGTGAGCAAATTCTAATTAAAACCTTCATTAAAATTCCTTTTACAGTTGTCCTGAAAATGCACATGCAAGTGAGACCCCCTAGCCCATTTCCGGTACTGGGTCTTTTTTGTTGTGGCTGGTTAATTAGTCTACCGAGAGGGCCACATTAGACCAGTGGGTAGACCATATCAGACCATTAGACTATTAGGCACACCGTAATCAAAGCAATAGACCTCTTGGCCTATTTCCGGTACAGGGTCATTTTTACTGTGGCTGATTAGTTAGCCCACTGAGAAAGACATTTGACCACCAAGCAGACCATATTAGACCACTGGATAGTACTGCACTGCACCGTTAGACAAACCATATGATATCAATAAACCGCCTAGGCCATTGGGAGTACAGGGTCTGTTTTGTTACCGTGTCCACTGAGCGAGACATAATATACCATATTAGACCATTGGGTAGTACGTATTAGACCGTTAGACATACCATACAAGACCGCTACCGGTCTATTTATAAGCCCATTTTGGGTACTGGGTCTTTTTGTTACCGTGTTGATAGTCCTCTGGCAGAGACATACTATAGACTTCATTAGACCAAATGATTATATACACTATATGAAGAGGAATAGTAACCTGAAGCAGCTATCTGCGAAAAGTTGTCAATAAAGTGCTCCTCCTCATATGGTGTTTATATTCAATAAAGTGCTCCTCCTCATATGGTGTTTATATTCAATAAAGTGCTCCTCCTCATATGGTGTTTATATTCAATAAAGTGCTCCTCCTCATATGGTGTTTATATTCATTCTGTCAATAAAGTGCTCCTCCTCATATGGTGTTTATATTCAATAAAGTGCTCCTCCTCATATGGTGTTTATATTCAATAAAGTGCTCCTCCTCATATGGTGTTTATATTCAATAAAGTGCTCCTCCTCATATGGTGTTTATATTCATTCTGTCAATAAAGTGCTCCTCCTCATATGGTGTTTATATTCATTCTGTCAAATTTTCTAAGTTATTTCAACATTCATTAGACCACTTCACACACCATATTAGACCATTCGATTCATATATTAGACGTGTATTAGATCCGTATTAGACCATGCGAAAGTAGATAAATGCTACAGATAATATTAACCACACATAGACCTTATACGAAATATTTACAAATTTAGCTTGAAGGGTTGTACAGGTGGGCATTTTTTAGTTTCTATGGTCTGTAATCTCTCTCTCTCTGTTGTCTACTATGGTTTGTAATGTCTCTCTCTCTCTGTAGTCTACTATGGATTGTAATGTCTCTCTCTGTTGTCTACTATGGTTTGTAATGTCTCTCTCTCTCTGTAGTCTACTATGGATTGTAATGTCTCTCTCTCTTTGGTCTACTATGGTTTGTAATGTCTCTCTCTCTCTGTAGTCTACTATGGTTTGTAATGTCTCTCTCTATGTGGTCTACTATGGACTGTAATGCATCTCTCTCTGTGGTCTACTATGGATTGTAATGTCTCTCTCTCTGTGGTCTACTATGGATTGTAATGTCTCTCTCTCTGTGGTCTACTATGGATTGTAATGTCTCTCTCTCTGTGGTCTACTATGGATTGTAATGTCTCTCTCTCTCTCTGTGGTCTACTATGGATTGTAATTCTCTCTCTGTGGTCTACTATGGATTGTAATGTCTCTCTCTCTGTGGTCTACTATGGATTGTAATGTCTCTCTCTCTGTTGTCTACTATGGTTTGCAATGTCTCTCTCTCTGTGGTCTACTATGGTTTGTAATGTCTCTCTCTCAGTGGTCTACTATGGTGTGTAATGTCTCTCTCTCTCTCTCTCTCTTACGGCGTCCAGGCCATAATAATAAGCCCAAATGGTGGAATAAAGATATTTCAAACTGCCTGCTTGCTAAAAAATGTGCTAATGATAGATTAAAATCCTCACAAAATGACGAAGAACGGCTGAAATTTGTAGAGCTACGACGCAAAGCCAAAAAGTTAATTAAGCAAAGTAAAAAGACCTTAGAGTTACATATTGCGAATCAAAGTAAAACAAACCCGAAAGAATTCTATAGTTATATCAGAAAGAAAAAAGTAGTTACTTCAACTGTTGGACCGTTAGTCGACGAAAATGGAGAATACACCAAAGACGAAGTACAAATGAGTAATGCCCTCAATACCTTCTTTGCATCAGTTTTTACAACAGAAGACCTCAGTGATATCCCTACACCATCGCCGATTCAGATTGATAATTCATATGTTCTAAGCAATATCACCGTTACAGAGAGAGAAGTATTGAATTGTTTAGATAAACTCAGCGTAAATAAAACGCCTGGACCTGATACAATCTCGCCTAGAGTTCTAAAGGAAGCTAAGGATGAGCTCTCCAAACCACTTACATTACTATTCAATAAATCCTTGCAGTCTGGAACTATGCCCGATCAGTGGAAACTAGCCAACGTAACACCGATATTAAAAAAAGGCAGCAAATCCCTACCCCGTAACTATCGTCCAATTAGCTTAACCTCAGTTGTATGCAAAATGCTAGAAACGGTCATACGAGACAGACTCGTAAATCACTTAGAGGAAAATAACATACTTAAAGATACTCAACACGGCTTTCGTAAAAAACGTTCCTGTTTAACAAACCTCTTAGACTTCTTCCACGATATCCTCAATCTCTACGATGAGAGTAAAGCTGTAGATATTATATACCTTGATTTTCAAAAGGCCTTTGACAAAGTTCCCCACAAACGTTTACTGCTAAAACTAAAAGCGCATGGAATACAAGACGGTGTGTTGAAATGGATAGAAAATTGGCTCAGCAACAGAAAGCAAAGGGTAGTCATAAACGGTAAGGCATCTACATGGACCAATGTAAGTAGCGGGGTACCCCAGGGATCGGTACTAGGACCAATTATCTTTCTAATTTACATCAACGACATAGATGAGGGTCTCACCTGTACAATCTCAAAATTTGCTGACGATACAAAAATTGCAAATAGCGTACTCTCAAAAGAACAAGTTGACGATATGCAACACAATCTAGATAAATTGTCATGTTGGGCCCAAATTTGGCAAATGAGTTTCAATGCGGATAAATGTAAAGTACAACATATCGGATACCTAAATGAGAAAGCAAACTATTCGATGAATGGCACTCAGCTTAAGAATGTAAACAGAGAAACCGATCTGGGAGTAACAATATCGAGTAACCTAAAACCGAGTCAACAATGTTCAGAAGTTGTTAAGAAGGCAAACAAAATAATTGGCTTTATAGGCAGGTCATTTGAGCATAAATCCAAAGAAGTTATCCTAACCCTTTACAATTCCTTAGTCCGCCCTCTTCTGGAATACTGCGTTCAATCCTGGTGCCCTTATTACCAAAAAGATATAAACAAGCTAGAACGAGTTCAACGTAGAGTTACCAAAATGATACCTAGCCTAAAGAACAAACCATACGAAGAGCGTCTTAGAGAATTAAATCTATTTCCTTTAACCCAGCGCAGATTAAGAGGTGACTTAATTCAAGTATTCAAAATCATCAAAGGCATCGACAATATGAACAGTAGTAAGTACTTCACTATCGACCAATCTAATTACACGCGGGGAAACGGTTGCAAAATTATTGGTAAATCTTTTAACTCACACGAATCTAAGAATTTCTTCTTCAATCGAGTTGTCAACTTGTGGAATGGGCTTCCCCGAAACGTTATAGACTGCATCACCGTTGATTCATTTAAACTCCGCCTAGACAAATATCTCGCATCAAACCCGCGACTGACTGCGTTTGTAAATGATTAACTTTATTTTATCCCCCCCTCAGTTACTAACCCATCTGTCCCCTACTAACTTCCTAATCCTGCCACGGACATTAGTTCCAGGGCAGTAATTCCCTTTCCAATGTTCCCTTACCCACTCTAAACCACTGTTTGGACACTTGATCCTCAGTGTTTTGGAGGACAAGCAACCTAGAAGGGTCACTAGACCGGTTGTTGCTTGATTTCCTTTCCTGTGGTCTATTATGGTTTGTAATGTCTCTCTCTCTGTGGTCTACAATGGTTTGTAATGTCTCTCTCTCTGTGGTCTACTATGGTTTGTAATGTCTCTCTCTATCTGTAGTCTACTATGATCTGTAATGTCTCTCTCTCTGTGGTCTAGTATGGTCTGTAATGTCTCTCTCTCTGTGGTCTACTATGGTTTGTAATGTCTCTCTCTGTGGTCTACTATGGTTTGTAATGTCTCTCTCTGTGATCTACTATGGTTTGTAAAGTCTCTCTCTCTCTGTGGTCTACTATGGATTGTAATGTCTCTCTCTCTGTGGTCTACTATGGATTGTAATGTCTCTCTCTCTGTGGTCTACTATGGATTGTAATGTCTCTCTCTCTGTGGTCTACTATGGTTTGTAATGTCTCTCTCTCTGTGGTCTACTATGGATTGTAATGTCTCTCTCTCTCTGTAGTCTACTATGGATTGTAATGCCTCTCTCTCTGTGGTGTACTATGGTTTGTAATGTCTCTCTCTCTGTGGTCTACTATGGTTTGTAATGTCTCTCTCTCTCTGTAGTCTACTATGGATTGTAATGTCTCTCTGTGGTCTACTATGGTTTGTAATGTCTCTCTCTGTAGTCTACTATGGTTTGTAATGTCTCTCTCTCTGTGGTCTACTATGGATTGTAATCTCTCTCTCTCTGTGGTCTACTATGGATTGTAGTGTCTCTCTCTCTGTGGTCTACTATGGATTGTAATGTCTCTCTCTCTGTGGTCTACTATGGTTTTCAATGTCTCTCTCTCTCTGTGGTCTACTATGGATTGTAATGTCTCTCTCTCTGTGGTCTACTATGGTTTGTAATGTCTCTCTCTGTGGTCTATGGTTTGTAATGTCTCTCTCTGTGATCTACTATGGTTTGTAATGTCAATCTCTCTGTAGTCTACTATGGTTTGTAATGTCTCTCTCTCTGTGGTCTACTATGGTTTGTAATGTCTCTCTCTCTGTGGTCTACTATGGTTTGCAATGTGTCTCTCTCTCTGTGGTCTACTATGGTTTCTAATGTCTCTCTATATGTGGTCTACTATGGTTTGTAATGTCTCTCTCTCTGTGGTCTATTATGGTTTGCAATGTCTCTCTCTCTGTGGTCTACTATGGTGTGTAATGTCTCTCTCTCTGTGGTCTACTATGGTTTGTAATGTCTCTCTCTCTGTGGTCTACTATGGTCTGTAATGTCTCTCTCTCTGTGAGAGACTTTTTTATCTAAAAAGAGTAGGCTACTGCTTTACTAGGCTACAGTGACACCAGGGTCATCTGTTGACACAGTATATTAACCCCTTGTGTGCAGTCACACTTTATTTTTATATAATCTCTATTTGGTGAATTGTATATTTAGTTACATAGGCCTATTCTGTTATACATATATTTGTTTAAGGTTAGGTTATCACACCTGGTAGCCTATTTCTGCGAATTTCAATTTTATTATATTTGGTTAGGCTATTCAACGCTGGTAGCCTATTATTGCGTATTTCAATTTAAAAAAAAAACTTTTGGTTAGGCTATCGCCCCTGGAAGCCTAATTCTGCGTATCTCAACATTTTTGTTTTCGGTTAGGCTATCACCCCTGATAACCTATTTCTGCGTATTTCAGCATATTTGTTTTCGGTTGAAGTGATTGAAGTGTTTTTAAAGTGAGTGAAGTGTTGTAAAGTGAGTGAATTGTTTTTTAAGTGAGTGAAGTGATCTGAAGAAAGTGACTGTCACCATGCCTCGCGCTTGTGCGAACTGCGCCGGTAGGTTTGGTGAGTCCATGTTGCTACTATCGATCTTCAAGTCTGCCGGCTCTGCCAGCAACGAGAGAATTTTACAGTGAAATTAGATGAAGCCTACAACAAGATCAACGTCCTCACCATGAAGCTGGAATCACTCCAAGAGTTTGTAACACTCAACGTTGGAGTGCCACAAACTTCAATTGTCACCGCAACTCCAGCAGCCACCAACGCCCCAACGTCAACTGCCAACAATTCAACGCCTACAGTAGCCATTTCAGCTGATGTTTCCGATACTCAAGATACAAATAGAGACTCTCTTCCCCCTCAAGACAACTTCCATGTCGTGAGGAACAACGTTTGCCCCAAGACCAGGAAACACATACCGATTACCGAGTGTCAAAACCGTTTCCAGATACTCGCAGACTCAGATGACGAAGAGGAAATAGAAGAAGTCCGGCTCGTGGGAGACTCGATGATACGTGGTCAGCTCACAGAGTTTTGCGCCAGGGCACCTAAGACCAGGAAGCGTTTTTGTATCCCTGGTGGTGGTGTGGATGACGTAGTTGCAGCAGTTGACGAAGTATCAAAGCTGGCCCCTGCTAATACAATGTACGTCATCCACGTTGGATCCAACGATGTACAGCGAACCCGGTCGGAAGATTTGCTTTTAAAGTACCAGCAGCTGATCAAGTCGTTTAAGGAGAAGTCATCAAGGATCATCGTCTCAGGAATCGTCCCCCGGCTCGGTGTAGAGAGCCGATTTTACAACATAGCCACCAGCACAAATCGTTGTCTAGCAAACCTCTGCAGGAAGGAGAACGTGGGATTCGTCGACACCTGGGACAATTTCTACTACGATGACTATTTGTTTTCGGACGATGGAGTTCATCTGAACCAGGTGGGAGCAGCGCGTTTTGGGCGTCTTCTCAACGATGCGGTGAAGGATTTTCGGAGAAGAAATCGACTCAGCACAGGACAACCAGGAAGGAGGACCGAAGACAGCGAGGACGGCAATCTACAAAGGAATTAAATACTAATCCGTCAAGAACCGCGAATTTGGATAAAGCTCCACCAACACGACCCAAATTCAAAAACCGTCAGGGATAACGACCGAGGACCGAGGACAGCCATGAATGTAAATGTTGATCCGACCAGAACCAAAAATTCGATGAAAGAACGATCTGCGAGTTCTAAAACCGCAACTTTAAAGGTTTTCTATGCAAACGCTCGTAGCATACGCAATAAATTTTCAGATTTAGAGGAACTAGTGTTTACAGAAAATTATGATGTGATTGGCATAACTGAATCTTGGCTCAATACACAAGATAGAGACTTTTTAGCAGAGTATTCACTTCCCGGTTATGTAATGTTTGAGAACAGCCGAATAAATAAAAATGGAGGTGGCGTTTTATTTTATATCAAAGAAAGTCTTAACCCGACCCTCGTGTCAAAACCTCAAATTGTGAACGTCGACACATCTTTTGTGCTAATAAAGAATAATAAAGGTACAAAAATAATACTTGCGTTAATATACAGACCTCCAGCTCAATCAGTGCAAACTGACCGAGAAATTTACGAACAAATTGCAGATGTAAGTAACTCACAAGATACCGTAATTTTTGGTGACTTTAATTTACCTGTGACCAAGTCGGGCGATACTCTTACTTCACACTCCGGACATGACTTGTATACGAACTTGCAAGAGAGTTCGCTTTACCAATTTGTTCGAATGCCGACCCGTGGTAATAACGTTCTTGACATTGTACTTGCAACAAAAGAAGAATTGATAGAGAATTTGAATGTTGGTGATGAATTCAGTAACAGCGACCATCGTACGATAACTTTCACTTTAAAGTTTACTAGTAACGAACCAAATAGTAGCATCGAAAAAGTCCCTAATTTCAAGAAAGCAAACTTCCATAAACTTAGAGCTATGTTTAATAAAGAAACTGACTGGAGCTTTTTAATTAACAATAACGACATAAATACATCTTGGAAGTTATTCGAAACCACTTACCTAAAAGCAGTGCAAGACTGCATACCATCGAAAATACGGCGTCCAGGCCATAATAATAAGCCCAAATGGTGGAATAAAGATATTTCAAACTGCCTGCTTGCTAAAAAATTTGCTAATGATAGATTAAAATCCTCACAAAATGACGAAGAACGGGTGAAATTTGTAGAGCTACGACGCAAAGCCAAAAAGTTAATTAAGCAAAGTAAAAAGACCTTAGAGTTACATATTGCGAATCAAAGTAAAACAAACCCGAAAGAATTCTATAGTTATATCAGAAAGAAAAAAGTAGTTACTTCAACTGTTGGACCGTTAGTCGATGAAAAAGGAGAATACACCAAAGACGAAGTACAAATGAGTAATGCCCTCAATACCTTCTTTGCATCAGTTTTTACAACAGAAGACCTCAGTGATATCCCTACACCATCGCCGATTCAGATTGATAATTCAGATGTTCTAAGCAATATCACCATTACAGAGAGAGAAGTATTGAATTGTTTAGATAAACTCAAGGTAAATAAAACGCCAGGACCTGATACAATCTCGCCTAGAGTTCTAAAGGAAGCTAAGAATGAGCTCTCCAAACCACTGACATTACTATTCAATAAATCCTTGCAGTCTGGAACTATGCCTGATCAGTGGAAGCTAGCCAACGTAACACCGATATTCAAAAAAGGCAGCAAATCCCTACCCAGTAACTATCGTCCAATTAGCTTAACCTCAGTTGTATGTAAAATGCTAGAAACGGTCATACGAGACAGACTCGTAAATCACTTAGAGGAAAATAACATACTTAAAGATACTCAACACGGCTTTCGTAAAAAACGTTCCTGTTTAACAAACATCTTAGACTTCTTCCACGATATCCTCAACCTCTACGATGAGAGTAAAGCTGTAGATATTATATACCTTGATTTTCAAAAGGCCTTTGACAAAGTTCCCCACAAACGTTTACTGCTAAAACTAAAAGCGCATGGAATACAAGACGGTGTGTTGAAATGGATAGAAAATTGGCTCAGCAACAGAAAGCAAAGGGTAGTCATAAACGGTAAGGCATCTACATGGACCAATGTAAGTAGCGGGGTACCCTAGGGATCGGTACTAGGACCAATTCTCTTTCTAATTTACATCAACGACATAGATGAGGGTCTCACCTGCACAATCTCAAAATTTGCTGACGATACAAAAATTGCAAATAGCGTACTCTCAAAAGAACAAGTTGACGATATGCAACACAATCTAGATAAATTGTCATGTTGGGCCCAAATTTGGCAAATGAGTTTCAATGCGGATAAATGTAAAGTACTACATGTCGGATACCTAAATGAGAAAGCAAACTATTCGATGAATGGCACTCAGCTTAAGAATGTAAACAGAGAAACTGATCTGGGAGTAACAATATCGAGTAACCTAAAACCGAGTCAACAATGTTCAGAAGTTGTTAAGAAGGCAAACAAAATAATTGGCTTTATAGGCAGGTCATTTGAGCATAAATCCAAAGAAGTTATCCTAACCCTTTACAATTCCTTAGTCCGCCCTCTTCTGGAATACTGCGTTCAATCCTGGTGCCCTTATTACCAAAAAGATATAAACAAGCTAGAACGAGTTCAACGTAGAGTTACCAAAATGATACCTAGCCTAAAGAACAAACCATACGAAGAGCGTCTTAGAGAATTAAATCTATTTCCTTTAACCCAGCGCAGATTAAGAGGCGACTTAATTCAAGTGTTCAAAATCATCAAAGGCATCGACAATATGAACTGTAGTAAGTACTTCACTATCGACCAATCTAATTACACGCGGGGAAACGGTTGCAAAATTATTGGTAAATCTTTTAACTCGCACGAATCTAAGAATTTCTTCTTCAATCGAGTTGTCAACTTGTGGAATGGGCTTCCCCGAGACGTTATAGACTGCAGCACCGTTGATTCATTTAAATTCCGCCTAGACAAATATCTCGCATCAAACCCGCGACTGACTGCGTTTGTAAATGAATAACTTTATCCTCCCCTCAGTTACTAACCCATATGTCCCCTACTAACTTCCTAGTCCTGCCACGTTAGTGGCAGGGCAGTAGTTCCCTTTCCAATGTTCCCTTACCCACTCTAAACCACTGTTTGGACACTTGATCCTCAGTGTTTTGGAGGACAAGCAACCTAGAAGGGTCACTAGATCTGTTGTTGCTTGATTTCCTTTGTACTCCTTTGTACTCCTTTGTCTACTATGGTTTGTAATGTCTCTCTCTCTGTGGTCTACTATGGTTTGTAATTCTCTCTCTGTGGTCTACTATGGATTGTAATGTCTCTCTCTCTGTGGTCTACTATGGTTTGCAATGTATCTCTCTCTGTGGTCTACTCTGGTGTGTCATGTCTCTCTCTCTGTGGTCTACTATGGTTTGTAATGTCTCTCTCTCTCTGTAGTCTACTATGGTTTGTAATGTCTCTCTCTCTGTTGTATAATAGGGTATGTCATATGCCTCTCTCTCTGTGGTCTACTATGGTCTGTAATGCCTCTCTCTCTGTGGTCTACTATGGTCTGTAATGTATCTCTCTCTGTGGTCTACTATGGTTTGTAATGTCTATCTCTCTGTGGTCTACTATGGTTTGTAATGTCTCTCTCTCTTTGGTCTATTATGGTTTGTAATTTCTCTCTCTCTGTGGTCTACTATGGTTTGTAATGTCTCTCTCTCTCTGGTCTACTATGGTTTGTAATGTCTCTCTCTCTGTGGTCTACTATGGATTGTAATGTCTCTCTCTCTATGTGGTCTATTATGGATTGTAATGTCTCTCTCTCTCTCTGTGGTCTACTATGGATTGTAATGTCTCTCTCTCTGTGGTCTACTCTGGTTTGCAATGTATCTATTACAAATATTACAAATTATTACAAACCATAGTAGACCACAGAGAGAGAGACATTACAATCCATAGTAGACCACAGAGAGAGAGAGACATTACAATCCATAGTAGACCACAGAGAGAGAGACATTACAATCCATAGTAGACCACAGAGAGAGAGAGACTTTACAAACCATAGTAGATCACAGAGAGAGACATTACAAACCATAGTAGACCACAGAGAGAGAGACATTACAAACCATAGTAGACCACAGAGAGAGAGAGAGAGACATTACAAACCATAGTAGACTACAGAGAGAGAGAATTACAAACCATAGTAGACCACAGAGAGACATTACAAACCATAGTAGACTACAGAGAGAGAGACATTACAAACCATAGTAGACTACAGAGAGAGAGAGACATTACAAACCATAGTAGATCACAGAGAGAGACATTACAAACCATAGACCACAGAGGGAGACATTACAAACCATAGTAGACCACAGAGAAAGAGGTATATGCCATACAATATTATACAACAGAGAGAGAGACATTACAGACCATAATAGACCACAGAGAGAGAGACATTACAAACCATATCAGACCACAGAGAGAGAGACATTACAGACCATAGTAGACCACAGAGAGAGAGACATTACAGACCATAGTAGACAACAGAGAGAGAGACATATTACACACGATATTTAACCAATGTACTGACCGCATTAGACCATTACAAATATTTACTAAGGAGTTTTATTATATAATTTAACACCTAAACTTCTCCACGAAAATATACTTAATTGCAAACCTTATTAGGCCATAATAGATCCCTTAGTACAGTGTATTAGAGCTTACGTAGACCATGTGTGACCTGTGTTAACCCCTTCTGTACCGCAGCGTCTTTTTACTTTTGTTCTTGCTATATTTAGACGATTTTGTGCAGATTGAGAAGGATCTGTGGTAGTAAAAAGGGTTAAGTGAGATCGTGTGTAGCCTTGTAATGGGTAGACGTCCTTCCTAAGCTGAATAAAATAGTCTAATAGTTGCCAGAATATAATGCAAAATAGGTCACCGGTACAGAAGGGGTTTATTGGTCCACGGAGAGAGAGAGACACATATTATCGACCATACTTGGAACCGTCAGGCCTGCGTCACACGAGCAAGTTTATTGGTGAAATGTATCCGAGTCTGAGTCTGCTGTAATTGGTCTTACTGTTGTTGTTGTTGTTGTTGTTGTTCCCTAAGCTGCCTGGCCGAACAGCCCCGAGTCCCTGAGAAAGGCCATGGCCACGATAGGGCTTTCCCACAGAGCTCTCATTGAGTGTAGATTGTGTTGTTGGCTTAAGTGGTTGTGTGAAATGCAGTCTTCTATGATGTGTTTAATGGTATGGGGTGCTGTGTTACATCCCGGGCAGGCGTCGACAACGGAGTCATCCAGTCTCTTCTGATAGCTCAGGAGAGCTGGATGGTGTCCGCATCTCAGCCTGGCCAGGTGGACTCTGTCCTCGCGAGGAAGGGAGGATTCGGAAGGATGGATTTCGGGAGGTCGTGCATGCAGCTGGTGTTGTCTGTGAGTGAGTGGATGGATCGGTGAGAGATATGAGTATGGATGTGCTTCTGGAAGTTGGTTCGGGGTGGGCAGGGAGGGAGAGAGGACAATAATTGTGTGTGATACCGTGTGCTGGGTGTTGTTTTGATATTTCTTGGTGTCTGTGGGTGTGTTGCCATGTAGTTTAGTGGGTGGTCTTGGTTCGTGGAGGCTGCTGCCAGGAATTGAGTGCCTCTCATGTCCAGATGGTCTTTGACTTTGAGGATTTTGGTTTCTTGATGTAGGTGATCTGTGGGTGAAGTAGCTATGCAGCCTGTAATGATCTTCAGGGCTTTGTTTTGAATAGTCTGTAAGGTCTTATGATGTGTTTCAGCTAGGTTAGAAGCCCAGGCTGGGCTTGCGTATTCCATCACTGATCTTATGTATTGTTTATATACTGTGGTGGTAGTTTCTTTGTTGTGTCCAAATTTTGTGTGAGCAAGTGACCTGAGGGCGTTAAGTCTGGGTGTCAGTTTCTTTTTATTGTTTGTGGTGTGCTGTTTGAATGTCATATGAGTATCATATGTTACTCCTAGGATTTTGGGTGTGTGTATGTGTTAGGGGTGTGTTGTTTATGGTGAGTTGAGGGATGTATTCGTGTTCTCCTGTCCAACTTGTGAGCAGGGTTGCGGTGGATTTGGCTGGGGCTAGATTAAGTCTGTTTGTAGTGCACCAACCATGTAGTGTGTTGAGATAGGGTTGAAGGAGATCTGTTGCTCATTTTGGGTCATGGTGTGTGCATGTGAGTGTTATGTCATCTGCATAGGAGGCTAAGTTTATTTGGGGCGTATTGGGTGTAGTTATATCGTGCATGTACAGATTGAAGAGTGCGGGCGATAGGACGGATCCTTGTGGGACTCCGTTTGGAAAGTTTCTGATTTTAGATGACTGACCGGCAAAAGATACGTGTGCACATCTGCCTGCTAGGAAGCTGGCCAGCCACCTTTTTGTGTTGTTGTGCATGTTTGTGTTGTAGATTTTGTTTGTTAGATTGTGGCGGGGGATGGCATCGAAGGCTTTACTAATGTCGAGTGTGGCTAATAGTGATCTGTGTGGTGGTCTAGCTGAGTTGATGCCGTCGAAAGCTCTTTGTGTAAGGTCTGTGAGAAGAGTGTTTGTGGAGTGCAGTGGCCTAAAGCCATGTTGTGTTGGAGCTAGGGGTAGGTCAGGTGTAATTAGTTGTAATACTAGGCGTTCCATGACTTTGGAGGGGGAGCAAAGAAGTGTGATGGGGCGGTGCGAGGAGGGTAGCGTGGGGTCTTTGTTGGGTTTGGGGAATGTGATAATGATACCATGCTTCCAAATGTCTGGTATTGTGTTGTGTGAATAGCTGTAGTTTGATATGTTAGTGAGTGCTTGTATGCCTTGTGGTCCCAGGTGTCTGAGGTGTATGTTGCTTATGTTGTCTAGGCCACAGGCAGGTGAGTGCTTGAGATTGTTGATGATATGCTTTGTCTGGTGATTGGTGAAGGGTGTATAGTCAGGGTCTGTGGGGAATTGTCTCTTACGTCGGAGGACACGTCGGTCGTCTTTGTGAGGTTTTAGGTGGCTGACATGTGAAAAGTGATTGATGAGAGTGTTTGCTTGTTGTTTACATGAAGGAGTAGAGTCTGTTGTTGTGATTGCAGCATGTGATTGCGTTGTGTTGCTGTTGGAAAGTGTGATGCTGTTTAGTGTTTTGTAGAGTTTTTTGGGGTTTGTTTTGTGATCAAGTGTTTGTAGGAAGTTATTCCAATTTAGTTTTTGTTGTTCTTGTATTTTGTTGTTAGTTTGGGTGTTGAGTGCTTGAATTTGTTGTGTGATGTCTTGTGTGTGGGGTGCTGGGGAGTGTTTCAGTATGTCGCGTTGTCTGATGAGGTTTTGAATTTCTGGTGTGAAGTTGGGGTTGTGTCTTTTCCTGTTACCTCTTGGAATGTGTTTCTTGTCAGCGTTTTGGATAGTTTTTTATTGAGTATGTGTACAGCATTGTTGATGTTAGTGATGGGTGTGCTGTTTAGAGTTGTGAAGTGTTGTTCTGTCTCATTTGTGAATGCTTCCCAGTTAGCTCTTTTATAATTGGTGTACGTGTGTTTGTGGCTAGCTGGGGTGAGTCTGGTTTTGGTGGTGATAATGATCGGGAGGTGGTCAGAGCCTAAGGTTCTGACCACCCTCCAGGATGTTGTGGGGGCGAGTTCTGGGGAGCAAAAGGTGATGTCTGGAGATGATGGGTTATAGAGGGCTTGGTGAGGAATATGGGTATGTTGATGGATGTCGTTAAGGATGATGAGGTTATCGGTTTGGTTTTGTAGTACCAGCCCTCTGTCTGTGTCGGGGTTGTCGACAAACCAGGCCGACGTCTTGGCGTTGAAATCACCACCCAGGATGATGTGTGGGGTGTTTGTGATGTGTTGTAAGTGTGGTCTGTATTCATTTGGTACTGTAGGGGATGTTTGGGGAGGGATGTATGTGTTTATGATGGTTATGTTGGAGTTGTTGCCAGTGCGTATTTTAATTGATTGTATTTCTGTTGTGTTATCATTTGGGGGGAGGAGGGATTTGGTTTGTACACTGGTTACTATGCATGATATTTCTTTGTGTACCAGGGTGATGAGTCCACCGCCCCCGCCGACAGCCCGGTCTTGTCTGATGGTGGTGAAATTATGAAATGTGGGTGTTTTTTGTGTTGTGCAGAGTTTTGTTTCTTGTAAGATGGCAATGTGTATGTTGTGTTGTTTGATGAAGTGTGAGAGTTCGTGTTTCTTTGTGTTGATGCCATCTATTTCAGTTGAAGAATGTTAATGTTATGTGCACGATGTATGTTGGGTGCTGCTGCACGAGGATGGGGTGGGGGTGAGGGTGAGGGAGGGGTGAGGTGGGGGTGGGGATTGGGGAGCAGGAGATGGGGGTTGGAATGGATTAGGATGGGGTGTGGTGTGTTGAGTTGAGGATGTGGATGGTATGGGAAGGTTAGGTGGGTTAGGGAGGAGAGGTGAACGGGTTTTAGGGGGGGGAGTGGATGGTATGGGAAGGTTAGGTGGGTTGGGGAGGAGAGGTGGACGGGTTTTAGGTGAGGGATTTGACTGGGAGAGGGAGGGGCATGAGGTACAGGTCCAGGTGTTTGTGTAGTGTTTCTTGGAGGCAAGTGTTGTGCAGGTGAAGTGGGTCCAGTTCCCGCATGAATTGCAGAGAACTGAACCCTTAGTATGGCGACTCGAAGTGATGGGTTTTGAGCAAGTTGGACATATGTATGTGTAGGTGGGTCCTGGGTTGCTCTCAATGTCTCCGGCTAGAAGAAGTCTTCGAGAAATGACAGCCGGAGAGTCATTTCTCGGTGTAGGAAAAACTGTGTGATGTGTGTGTGTGGTGTGAGAGGTGTGGAAATTCCCGGCGCGACCGAAGCCGCTCCAAGGACCCGTGCCCCCAGGGAGGGGGCAGGGGATGGTTGTGACGGTTTGGCTCCCGAAACTGCTCCCCGTGGCCGGCATCCGGTTTTCCTCCACTGGTCGTTGATTTTGTCTTCGGCCGTGGAGGGTCGGCAGCCATCCGCGGTTGGCAGCCTCGGGAGGTGGCCCCACGGCGTAGACGCCGCCACATCAGGACTTTACTGTTTTGAGGAATTTGTCTTATTGTTTCTAGTATTAAGGGAGCCCACCTCGTTTTTTCCGTTTTTTCCCTCTCTTTGGCTTGTATCCATTCGGCCCCATTCAGTCTACTGTTTAAGACGTTTACCCCCATCCAGGTGTCAATATTTTCCTGGCGAGCGGTAGCGAGCCAGCATATACATATTTTTGTTTTGTAAGCAAGCTAAAATTGTAAATTTTTCGTTTGAAAAATTATGTATATATAATATATATATATATATATATATATATATATATATATGTATATATACAGTATACTGTATACATATATATATATATATATATATATATATATATATATTGTTACGTATCTTGGTCCTCAAGTGGTTAACTTGATGAATCTAGATAGCACAGAGATATATATTAAGGTATCAGTCAGCTGAAGGCAAAACAAAAGTAAAATCTAATAAAATAATTTATGTTGTTGCTTCCTTTCCTTTTGGATCTTAGGACTTAGTATCCTTTATTGACTGATACTCTTTAATTATGAAAAATACTGAAACTAATTAAAGTCATGTAGTATTTATAAAGAATTATTATTTAACCGAAGCTTAGTAGGCTATGGTTATGAACCGAATAAGTTATAGCTAAAGGACTATACATTTTATAAAAAGTCTTGAAAGATAAATATTAAAGTAAGAATATTTCTGTCTCTTACCCTTTTTGAAATGAATAGATAGTTTTCTTATATGTCCTTTTATTTATATTTAATGTAATTATTCTTGGTTCTTGTCTTACGTTAATAGGATTATATTATTATTATCATCAGGAGTAATATCAAAGTCACATAAAAAGTTAGATATATATTTAATAATTAGTTAAATGTATTTCTTAACCACGTAACATTGAGGTTTGATTATGAGTAAATAAAGTTACAGGATCGCTTAATAGATTCGATTCAGGTCTCACTCAAATAATATGAAAAGCAAAATATAATATTTTGAAGCAAAAGAATTTTCTTCAGCTTAGGAAATCACTAGAAGTAATATTATCACAGCCATGTTAGTCTAAGGCGATATTACTAATACGAGACAATAGCATCACCGTACTAAGCACCGTTAAGCAATGTAAGCTTAATTCAAAGAAAATTAAAGAACTCGTAAGTATTACTTTCATCATAACCCAATTACTTAAAGAGTTGCTTTAGTCCACAAGTTAGTCAACTAAAATAGTTAAGTACATAAATAGTAGCGTTAACGTTAATTCGCAATCAAATAGTTAAACACATAATAGTAGCGTTCACGTTAATTCCCAATCAAATAGTTAAACACATAATAGTAGCGTTCACGTTAATTCCCAATCAAATAGTTAAACACATAATAGTAGCGTTCACGTTAATTCCCAATCAAATAGTTAAACACATAATAGTAGCGTTCACGTTAATTCCCAATCACATATCTCACTAACCAACATAACGTAAGTGTTTACACCGAACACACTTAACACACATTTATATAATCTGACTGACAGTCACAATCCCATTATAATACTTCACCCGGTCTTCCTCCAGCTGCAAGTTCACCTTCCCCAACTCCAAATGAGACTGATTTGAATGCCCACAACTCGGGTCTTATATACCAAACAATGATGGTGTAGGAACGAATCAGGAGGCGGGGGTTGGTGCCTGCTCCAATCATAGCTCCTCGAGTCGCATAACAGGTGCCTGGTCCACTCACAGCTCCTGGCGTCGATCATACGTCATAGCATCGGTCATCGAGGTAGTTTGCAGGGTCCCCTATGACGCACGCAGGTGTGAAGGGTAGTTTGCAGGTATGCGGGCGAGCTAGTTTCCCCACTCGATTGGTCGCTCGCTAGTCTGCTTCACCGTTTGGGTAGTTGGCTCCTTCAACTCTAATTCTAACACTTAAATTAACATACAGGGCTCCGTATGTCAGACCTCCCCCCTAGAAAAGAGTTTAAGGAGTATAGTACATAATATTAAACATAATACATAATAGATTCACTACCAGATTGGCAACAGCAAGATTATAATGAGGATATAATAAGGATATCACCCAAAGTAGGCAACGTCTCCAGGTACCACATCAGAACATAGCCGGAACGTAGCTGGAGCGTTATTCGAACTGCAAGGCATCTCACAGCTGAACGCTTGAAAGCGCACTACAAAAGCATGATATTTACCTCGCTACAAGGGAGAGCTAATTGCCAAAATCCTCTCATTAAATTAAACTTACTGCTGCATGAGGCCAACCTGGTAAATGTAATCTTTAACAGATACGTGATAGGCAATCGGCTAGCACGTCCTGGACCCCCTTAATATGTTTGACATCCAGGGAGTATTCCTGCAGCAACAAACTCCAGCTGGTCAGTCGTTGGTTTTTATTTTGGAACCTATGCAAAAATGTTAAGGGGTGATGGTCAGTATATACAGTGATGGCACCAGAGGCAGATTGCACATAGACAGCAAAGTATTGAAGGGATAAAATTAATGCTAGCAGCTCCTTCTCAATGACTGAATAGTTACGTTGGGCAGAATTTAATTTTTTACTGAAATAGCACACAGGATGCAATACCTCACAGTCGTCTTCCTGGAGCAACACTGCACCAACCCCGGTATTGCTCGCATCCACTGCCAGGGAAAAAGATCTGTTAAAATCAGGAGCTCGGAGTACAGGATAATTAGATAATATATATTTGGTAGCAATAAAGGCCTCTTCAGATTCAGAGGACCACACAAACTTCACATCCTTACGGAAAAGATCTGTCAGGGGAGCTGTCAACTTTGAAAAATTTATAATGAAACGCCTATAATAGCCAATCATGCCTAGGTACCTTTGGATATGTTTCTTAGTGCTAGGAGTTGGGAATTCTAGAATAGACTCTACCTTTGCTTGAGGAGGTGCAACCCGCCCCTGACCTACCGTATATCCTAGATACTGGACCGTACTCTTTACAAAGGTGCATTTCTTAAGATTAACCACCAGATTGGCATCAGCAAGATTTAAGAATAGCAATCTAAGTTGGTAAAGATGCTCCTCCCATGACTGTGAAAAGATAAGAATATCATCGATGTAGACAACGCACCCAGGTACCCCTTCAGTCACCAAATTCATGAGGCGCTGGAATGTAGCTGGGGCGTTTTTCAAGCCGTAGGGCATTACGTTACAGCAGAAGGCTTGATTGTTGACTACAAAGCATGATATTTCCCTCGCTCTAGGGGTGAGAGCTACTTGCCAATATCCCTTCATCAAGTCAATCTTGCTGATATAGGTGGCTGTACCAATCTGGTCAATGCAGTCGTCGATCCGTGGCAGTGGGTAGGTATCGTTCTTTGTGACAGCATTGACTTGCCTATAGTCCATACATAACCTATGGCTCCCGTCTGGCTTTGGCACAAGTATGACGGGACTACTCCACTGGCTTAAGGCCCTAGTGATCAGTTCATTAGATAACATAAAGTCAAGCTCGACCTGCAGTATACTCCTGCGTTGTGGCGAGACACGGTAGGGGGATAGTTTAATGGGAGTTGCATCCCCTACGTCGATGTCGTGCACGGCCAAAGAAGTGAGCCCTGGAGTATCACGGAACACACTGGGAGACTGAGATAAAACAGAGATTAGTTGGTTCGCTTGATCAGAGGGAAGATGACATAGTTTAGATGGTAATTCCCTCAAAGCCACTGAATTATACTGAAAGTTGGATAGGCTACATGACAAGTCAAAGTCTGCATGGATACCTTCAGGCTCTGGAACAGTCTGTTGCGGGTCAGTAAGAGAACTGAAGACTTCGTCCGCACCAGGCTGTTCACAGGTCCTGACATTCACTGCCACAGTGGGAGAATCTGGAGGAGAGGAATCAGGGGACCTATGGTAGGGCTTCAACATATTTATATGGAATACCTGCGTGGGCTTTCTCCTGTCTGGGGTAGTTACTAGATAATCGGTAATGCTCACCCTCCGAATGACCTTATATGGGCCCCTCAACTTGGCAGATAAAGGTTGGCCAAAAAGGGGGAGCAGGACCAAAGCCTCATCACCGGGCTTAAACTCCCTCTCACGGGCTTTTCTGTCATACCATTTCTTCATGGAGCTTTTAGCCACTGTCAAGTTTTGAGCGGCAAACTCACATGAGGATCTCAGCCGGGTTTTGAAATCTGAAACATACTTGAGGAGGTTTTGGTTCCCCTCCTGGCCCACTAGGCTATCCTGCAATAGTTGCAACGGACCTCTTACCTGGTGACCGAAAACTAGCTCATTAGGGGAAAAACCCAGGGATTCAGTTGGAACCTCACGAGTAGCAAATAAAAGAAAAGGTACCTCCTTATCACACTCAACTCCGGTCTCTGTACAATACTTACGTAACATTCCCTTTAATGTCTGATGATATCGTTCGAGAACCCCTTGACTCTCTGGGTGGTAGGTGCTAGACTTTACATGCTCGATACCCAACTCCTTCAGGGACTGCTGGAAAATGTTAGAGGTAAAATTAGTTCCTTGATCACTTTGCACCTCATGGGGGAAACCCATTCTGGTGAAGAATTTGAGCAGTTCCTTTATGACAGTTGGAGCAGAGGTAGTCCTTAAGGGTATAGCCTCTGGGTAGCGAGTTGCCATGTCCATGATAGTTAATAAATAAATGTTACCTTGGGAAGTCTTAGGCAATGGGCCTACAATGTCCACTACCACCCGAGTAAAAGGATTCTCGAAAACGGGCAAGGGCACCAGAGGATGTACAGGCACCTTCTGATTGGGTTTTCCTGTCATCTGGCAAGTGTGACACACTCTACAACACTCCACTACATCTGCACGCATTCCTGGCCAGTAAAAGTGGGCTCTGATTCTGTCTAGAGTTTTTCTCACACCTAGGTGTCCTGCCAATGGTATACAATGTGCCATTTCCATGATATCTCTACGACAAGGTTTGGGGACTACTACTTGATGGACGTCCCAAGCCCCGTCATCGATTGGTCTGTGTGGCGGTCTCCATCTTCGCCACAATACTCCTCCTTTGAGGTAGAAACATTCACCACCCTCCTTCTCGCATTCCTCTTCACTCACGGACCTGGCAGCTAACTCCTTGCATTCACTATCATCTCTCTGTAGCTCTACCAGGCCACTAGGACAATTTGGAGGGGTTTCATGGTCATCGTTAGGGTCAAGATGAGCCATAAAGGTGTCAGATAAATCCACCTCAGTCACATCATCAGGCACAGTTGGAGCGTCATTCACACTCTCATCATCCCTTTCATCAACTCTTACATTCGGTACATTTCTGTCTGAGGGAACTGCTACTTGAGACATTGAACGTGTGACAGCACACACAGGGAAAACAGTTGGCATCTCCTTTTCGAGCTCACCGGTTAGTGGCTTGTTAACAGGGGAAAGTGACAAAATGGGGTCTGGTCGGACCTTCTCACCTGCTACATCATTCCCCAAAAGGAGTGTTACCCCAGGCACAGGGATATCTTGGGACCTACACAAAGCTATGGTGGCCTCACCCTGTAGTAACTCACATTCAATTTCGCCTTTTACCAACTATGCATAAAACTGGCCTCCAGCACCTCTCATTACAACTGGTTCGCCAGGTGGGCACTCAGTGTAAGGATTCACCATGAGGGTGCTAGTAGAACCTGTGTCTCTCAGAATTTTTACCTCATGCATACAACCATTTAATCTCACGTTGCCAGATGAAATAAAGGGACGGTAACTGTCCTGCACTGATGGTGAAATTATTATTGGCTTAACCCTAGTGGGTTGCACCACACATGCTACTACACCCCTGTCTAGATGATTTACGTTAGCTGCTAGGTACTCCTTCTGTCGGGAGTCCTGTATTAAAGGAACTTTTGGTGCTAGGTACTCCTTCTGTCGGGAGTCCTGCATTACAGGCACATATGGAGTTCGAGATACGGCGGCAACTGTCTGCCCCGATCTCTCGGTTCTCTCCTTGGCCCAGCACTGATAAGCTAGGTGGCCTCTCTTGCCACAAAAAGTACATACTTTAGGGGATACGGGAACGTTCCCTCTTTGAGCATTACTATTAGTTTGGGGCCCACCTCTGTTACCATTGCCCTGAGTCGCATTTTTAGTTGGGGGAACAATTCTATTTTGGCTAGCTGGGGAAGACGTTATAGGCTTGTGACGGGGTCTGTCAGATTTGTGATTGGGATACTTAAAATTAGAGCTAGAATTATCGTAGGGCTTCTTTCCACGAAATTTGTTGTTGAGCACGTATGTGTCAGCCATGTCAGCAGCGTCGGCAAGACAATCTACCCTTTTCCCCTTTAAATGATAGGATACAGAAGAATCAATTGTCCATAGGAAATTTTCTAACAGGACCAACTCCTTCAGATCGTTGTAGCTTGTGACTTTCTTACTCTTGACCCAATGATTGAAAGTTTTAGTCATGGTCCTGGCAAATACCTTATGGGTTTCTTCTACTTTCTTCTGGTTTTTACGGAAAGATTGCCTGTAAGCCTCAGGCTGCAATTGATAGGTTTTTAGGATAGCTTCTTTGAGATTGTCATAATCCTGCCTAACCTCCCCTACTTCTGACAAATACGTGGCTCGAGCCTGCCCTGTCAAAACAGTTTGTAACATAAAAGGCCATTGATCTCTTGTCCACTTCATACCTCCAGCAACTTCCTCAAACAAAACAAAGAAATCCTGCACATTATCCTCAGTGAAAGGTGGAATGACACTAGTCATAGTCAATCCCAGATGGGGAGCAATTTCGGGAGCATTTGTATTGACATTTAGTTGAGCCGTACGATATTGATATTCACATTTTATGCTAGTTTCTTCGGTATTTGCTTTTATTCTGGCTAGTTCTAGTTCAACATTTAGTCTGGCTTGTTCGGCATTTGCTTCGGCATTTATTCTGGCTTGTTCGGTCTTTATTCTGGCTAGTTCCAGTACTTGATCACCGGTCAAACCAGGTGGCAATTGTTCATCAAGTTGGCTAGGTTTACCAGGGATCCCACCAACTGCTCCGTCACCCTCCCCGCCTTCTACAGGGAACAGGTGGGTTTTTATGGTCTGAGCCACCTCTACTTTAGACATGTTTGAGACAGTTAATTGGAGATGTGAGGCAAGCACTTTCAGTTCTGATTTTTTACAGACAGTCAATATCAGGGGCTGTGGGTTCTGATTCTATGAAAACTCGAGCATCTTAGTCATTAATTAGTTGAGGCATGATTAATATTTGATTTTAAGTAGTGAAACGTTAATGAAACTGAGTGAAACTGTATGAAACGAATCCTGGCAAGGTCGCCACTCTTCTGTTACGTATCTTGGTCCTCAAGTGGTTAACTTGATGAATCTAGATAGCACAGAGATATATATTAAGGTATCAGTCAGCTGAAGGCAAAACAAAAGTAAAATCTAATAAAATAATTTATGTTGTTGCTTCCTTTCCTTTTGGATCTTAGGCCTTAGTATCCTTTATTGACTGATACTCTTTAATTATGAAAAATACTGAAACTAATTAAAGTCATGTAGTATTTATAAAGAATTATTATTTAACCGAAGCTTAGTAGGCTATGGTTATGAACCGAATAAGTTATAGCTAAAGGACTATACATTTTATAAAAAGTCTTGAAAGATAAATATTAAAGTAAGAATATTTCTGTCTCTTACCCTTTTTGAAATGAATAGATAGTTTTCTTATATGTCCTTTTATTTATATTTAATGTAATTATTCTTGGTTCTTGTCTTACGTTAATAGGATTATATTATTATTATCATCAGGAGTAATATCAAAGTCACATAAAAAGTTAGATATATATTTAATAATTAGTTAAATGTATTTCTTAACCACGTAACATTGAGGTTTGATTATGAGTAAATAAAGTTACAGGATCGCTTCATAGATTCGATTCAGGTCTCACTCAAATAATATGAAAAGCAAAATATAATATTTTGAAGCAAAAGAATTTTCTTCAGCTTAGGAAATCACTAGAAGTAATATTATCACAGCCATGTTAGTCTAAGGCGATATTACTAATACGAGACAATAGCATCACCGTACTAAGCACCGTTAAGCAATGTAAGCTTAATTAAAAGAAAATGAAAGAACTCGTAAGTATTAATATAAAACAATAGTATTACTTTCATCATAACCCAATTACTTAAAGAGTTGCTTTAGTCCACAAGTTAGTCAACTAAAATAGTTAAGTACATAAATAGTAGCGTTAACGTTAATTCGCAATCAAATAGTTAAACACATAATAGTAGCGTTCACGTTAATTCCCAGTCAAATAGTTAAACACATAATAGTAGCGTTCACGTTAATTCCCAATCAAATAGTTAAACACATAATAGTAGCGTTCACGTTAATTCCCAATCAAATAGTTAAACACATAATAGTAGCGTTCACGTTAATTCCCAATCACATATCTCACTAACCAACATAACGTAAGTGTTTACACCGAACACACTTAACACACATTTATATAATCTGACTGACAGTCACAATCCCATTATAATACTTTACCCCGTCTTCCTCCAGCTGCAAGTTCACCTTCCCCAACTCCAAATGAGACTGATTTGAATGCCCACAACTCGGGTCTTATATACCAAACAATGATGGTGTAGGAACGAATCAGGAGGCGGGGGTTGGTGCCTGCTCCAATCATAGCTCCTCGAGTCGCATAACAGGTGCCTGGTCCACTCACAGCTCCTGGCGTCGATCATACGTCATAGCATCGGTCATCGAGGTAGTTTGCAGGGTCCCCTATGACGCACGCAGGTGTGAAGGGTAGTTTGCAGGTATGCGGGCGAGCTAGTTTCCCCACTCGCTTGGTCGCTCGCTAGTCTGCTTCACCGTTTGGGTAGTTGGCTCCTTCAACTCTAATTCTAACACTTAAATTAACATACAGGGCTCCGTATGTCAGAATATATATATGTATATATATATATATATATATATATATATATATATATATATATATACAGTATATATACAGTATATATATATACATATATACTGTATATATATATATATGTTTCTAATTTGTCAGTGGGGTTTGAACCGCCGACCGTCAGGACTATAGCCGACGCTTTAATCAACTACACCACGGCAGACGGTCGGCGGTTCGAACCCCACTGAGAGATTAGAAACATTTAGTGGCTCACGTGTATTTGTGATATATACTATATATATATATATATATATATATATATATATATTCTGGACCTCAGTTGCTTAGAGACGGTATACGAAAATAATGACTAATACAAATGCACCTTGTCTCTCTACTAAACAACACCACGACGCAACAGGTAAGAGCTCTATGAACGCTTCCAGGCTCTTCTCAGGGCTTAAGGTGCACACTGCCCTGCTACTATTCTGAATAATAAGTAGAACAGAAATACTAATGTAACTTACTAGCTACGAGAACTCGAAACCAACACCGGGATTAGCAATGCTGGGTTGGATAATCAAAACAGTTAAATACATAGGCTACCAGCAGACATCAAAGAAACAAGAGTGCAGGTGTACCTCGAGCATAACAGGCTATGCGCGCCCTCGACAGTACTAAACCGTGCGCAAACCAGCCAACGGTAATCCACTCTCAATCCAAGGGAGTTGCACATAATAATATTGCATACATATAATGAACTAACAATACAAGGCAGTGTCCTAATATGACTACTAACCTCGGGGTGATGTTAGTAGAAGCAGGTTGCCCTGACCACCTCTAATATCACACCAATATATCCGACTTCAACCTGGGCCCCCCAGTGAGATACCGCCCGAAACAATGAACTCTTAGAGTCCACCTCCCACACTCATTTAACTATGGGGGGGGGGGGTCCAGAATGAAGCTGGATTCCTAATTAATATGAAACACTCCGTTGCCCTAGTTCGAAACCCGAGATAGGGAACAAACAATTGCTGAGGCAGAACCGTCAAGGTTGCTACCGGGTCCTAAGCACAAACACGGGGAAAATATGTAGGGGTTATGGATGGATGTGTGTGTGTGGACTGTCTATGGGATTAACAGTGCTTATTAGTAAGGACCCCGGCAAGCCTCCAAGCTCTTCCCTATCACGAATTCCGAAGTTAGCCACTGGAGGTACAGAATATATACAACAAAGGGAAATATAATAAAATGCTGATCAGAGGAAAAGGATAATTAAAAGAAGAAATGAATGTCTAGGATTCTCTGTTAATTACGTTACGTTACTATTATGCAAACAAGGACAAACAAAAGGGGCAGACTGATGGGTCACAATAGAGAGAGGACACCAACTATCTAGTCTGGCCGCCAACGAGAGAATGTCGAGGCCTCGCGTCACTAGCGGCAGCCGGCCTCAAAACTAAAGGATTGCAATACATCACCACACGATATGATAACACTAGGACACTTCACAAGAATAACTTATAATAACGTATTCCTGTGTTAACATATTGGCTAAAACAGCGTGGCAGATCAAATAAAGTATATCTCCGTATTGTAACACAACTTAACTTGCAATGGTCACGTAATTAAATAAAACTCCTGGTGCCAGCAAAATCACCTCCCGCGAGACAGGAGCAACATTCCTTCCTCCCCTTCCCTCCCCTCGCTTGCAAGCCCCGACGTTGCCACTAAAAAACAACTTCATATACGAAACTAATAACACTCTATTGGCTCATTCTACACAAATGTTTATTGAGACAAAAATGCTTAGAGGCACGGCAACACTAGTCATGTGCAAATGGAAGGGTATCGGAGTGAAACTCACAATACCAGGTCTTTCTAATAGACATGGCACAGCTGTTTTCAGAAAGTCTGGCGCCACTCTAGTCTAGCTACTCCTAAAAGACCCTGGTCATTGTGACAATATATATATATATATATATACATACTGTAGAGTGTAGATGTACTGTATATATATATATATAGTATACAGTATATACAGTATATATACACACACACACACATTCATATTAAGCCCTACACCTTCGCATTACAACAAATGTCATCTCTAACTTACCATAACCAAAGTCTTAAGTGAATAAACCACATCCCTCCTAGTCCATTCTTAACACCTTTGGTATACGATCACCCCATATTTATTGTAATTTGGCTAACATTAGAGCTTTTATTCAGCTTAGGAAATACTTCTAAACTCGAATGGTGTACAAACTATCTCAAATAACTAACTCCAAACAGCACTTGTTAAGCCTAGTAACATCGTATGATGTTAGCCAGAATAGTATACAGAAAGGTGCCAACATACTGAAAGGAATATTAGGTATGCAAAATGAGCAATGTAAATTATGTATCTGAACATTCACCAAATTCTTTAACCCTTTCGATAAAATGACGTTAATCTATATTATATTATGAGTATCTCTAGATTATTTCATTTAACTTAGGAAGGATGTTTGAGCGTTAGAGGGTTGATTAGATACCTGTCAACCATTTTCTACCTAGATATTTGTTTAATAGTTAAATCAATTATTGTGGTTCAAATATTAGAGTAGTATAACAATTATCGTATGACTGAAGGGTTTGATATTACAACATTAGGTACCTGTGTGATGGGAAGGACCTAGCCAAGTAAGAGTTGGTGTTCTATATTTCCAATAGCTAATTTTGACTTCTTGTTCATCTTGTTTTAATTGTATTCTTGTTTTACTTTTTGTATTAATGTGCTAGTGTGGTGAAGACAAGGGGGCTAAAACAGAGTACCCTACCCTGCCTCAATCTCACACCTTACTGGCACAAGTGGGTCTTTCTCTTTCTATGACAGCAAGATAAAAAAAAATAACTGTAATGAATAATACAACGAACATCAACGCCCAAAACCCAAAGCTTCATACGCGTCGATCGGCCAAAGAAGTTATGCAACGCTTAATGTATGATGATTCAATTTCGACCTATAATTTATTCTATTTTGCAAGGGACCGTCAGACATCAGTATACTACGTCAGCTGAGTACATAAAATATATTCTATCAATTTAGTTTAGTTTTGAGTAATCAATTGTGTTTTATTTTGATGTATTGTTACGTTGTTTGTGTGCTTATAAAATATGTCTTACAGTTGCTCTTTGCATGCATAGTGTTTGTGTGTTTGAGTGTATGTGTGTGTGTGTGTGTGTGTGTGTGTGTGTGTGTGTGTGTGTGTGTGTGTGAGAGAGATAGAGAGATTACAGTAAAACTGCAAGACGATTTTGTATTGGCCGTCGAATGTGAAGAAGCTTTTTGAAAGAAAAAAAATGTTTCAGATAGATAGATAGATAGAGAGATAGGTATATATATATATATATATATATATATATATATATATATATATATATATAAATATATATAGAGAGAGAGAGAGAGAGATTTGATTTTGCCCCGAGGGGCGAGTTTATTGAGCAGCGCCCCCCATCCTGTGAGGGGACAACCACTAGTAAGGCGATACATACTGCTCAAAGAGCCATTATTCCACTGAAACAACAGCATCGTCGTCTGGTTACATTCATATTTGTGTTTATAAGTCAGGTTGGCATTATTCAGATGCGTTATTATAGTTTCCTCATTTAATTGTCACATGGTCTGTATATACGTATTTCATTAAAAAAAAAAAAAAAAAAAAAAAAAAAAAAAAGCAAGCAAGCTTGTAGTGACTGAGATACATCATCATCGTCCGTAATACCTACATGCAGCAGAGGTTAGAGATCCTATTCTGAAGAAAAAAAAAATTGGCCATCATTTATTGTGGATGCCATTTTGGTGAGGTATTCATAAACAACGTGATGTTATTTAATAGGGGATTTTCTGAACACCTTTTCGTTCATGTCTAGCCCTATTAACCCTTTCTGTACCAGCAATGTATGTTTCATTATAGTTTAGGTATAATTAGACGATTATATGCAGTTTAAGAAGGTTCTGTGGTAGTAAATAGGGTTAAGTAACTTATGTGAGATAGTTGTAAGCCTTTTAATTGCTGAAAATCCTTTTAAAACTGAATCTAATCATCTAATAGTAGCCAGAATAAAGTTAATAGGACAACACCGGTACCGTAAGGGTTAATATTGAGATTTTATGAGATTAGGCCCATTAACTTGGTCAATTATTTGACCTATCCTGTCATTTAGGTCTCGATTTAATCCTACCGAGCGGAAACGAGCCTGCAATTTAGAAAGAACTTGCCGTCGGCCGGGGAGTTTTGAATAGCAAATTGCACACATTTATCTCGAACGGGAAGTCTTGGGGTATTTTCTTCAGCTTTATGAAGGTCTAGGAACGATAACAAAAACAAAAAACAAAATTTATTAATTAATAACTAACTAACTAACTAACAAACTAAATAAATAAATAAGAATTATAAATACAAACCTCCCCTTAATCTTTGACCATGTTGAGTTTAGCTCTAAAGGCCAAACTATATATCCCCCTAAACCAGTACTGTCGAATGTTGATTATGGAGCGTCGAGAGACTACTATATATCCTCCTGAACCAGTACTGTCGAATGTTGATTATGGAGCGTCGAGAGACTACTATATATCCTCCTGAACCAGTACTGTCGAATGTTGATTATGGAGCGTCGAGAGACTACTATATATCCTCCTAAACCAGTACTGTCGAATGTTGATTATGGAGCGTCGAGAGACTACTATATATCCTCCTGAACCAGTACTGTCGAATGTTGATTATGGAGCGTCGAGAGACTACTATATATCCTCCTGAACCAGTACTGTCGAATGTTGATTATGGAGCGTCGAGAGACTACTATATATCCTCCTAAACCAGTACTGTCGAATGTTGATTATGGAGCGTCGAGAGACTACTATATATCCTCCTGAACCAGTACTGTCGAATGTTGATTATGGAGCGTCGAGAGACTACTATATATCCTCCTGAACCAGTACTGTCGAATGTTGATTATGGAGCGTCGAGAGACTACTATATCCTCCTGAACCAGTACTGTCGAATGTTGATTATGGAGCGTCGAGAGACTACTATATATCCTCCTGAACCAGTACTGTCGAATGTTGATTATGGAGCGTCGAGAGACTACTATATATCCTCCTGAACCAGTACTGTCAAATGTTGATTATGGAGCGTCGAGAGACTACTATATATCCTCCTAAACCAGTACTGTCGAATGTTGATTATGGAGCGTCGAGAGACTACTATATATCCTCCTGAACCAGTACTGTCGAATGTTGATTATGGAGCGTCGAGAGACTACTGACACCAGTGGCACCAATATGGTGGAGGTTGGCCGATCTCTGTCACTATAGGGTCTCTTGTGTGGGATGATAAACCCAAAATTGATACCGGTGCATTTTGTGGCAATAAGTCGATCACAGGCTAATGACAAACTTAGTATATAATACAAAAATAAACTATGCGTCCATCCGTTTATCAACAAGCGATTTTATTAAGTCTAAGAACAATTGCGATCGAGGGATAATTCAGATGGACTGTACCTATTCCATCCCTAGAGGGCCGTCCAAAGCTATTAAAAATCGTCTTATGTTAGCCAGAATATAATCAACCTGACCCCATGTTATACTGAAAGAGTTGAAATGGTGAGTTCTATGCTTATGGAATAAATAGATAGATGGACAGACAGCAGCCATCATGGACTCACCCAGACAGATAGATAATTGAGATTCCCGATTTTTAATTTCCTGTTATCAAATACAAATGTGAGGTGTAGCGCGGCGGTAGAGAGTTTGGCTGGTAATCGAAAAATACATTATCAATCCCAGTCCTTCGGAAGAAAATTGTGATGGAATTTTCCACTTGCTAAATTCAATACTAGCTGATGATAAGTCCGGTGGTGCAGTATATAGTAGAGGTGGTCCATGTGTTATATATATACTGTATATATATATATTTATATATATACATATATATATATATATATATATATATATATATATATATATATATATATATATATATATATATATATATATATATATATATATATATATATATATATATATATATATATATATATATATAATATAATTATTATATATATATACAATATATATATAATCCAGATATGTAATATTCATTTTTCAAACACAATGCCTCCATTATGCTATTGCATTCAAAATCCTCTTTTTATTATTATTCACGTTTGTGTATGGAGCTTTTTAACCAGTAATTTTCGAATAAGGAATTTCTTGTTAGAATTAACAACTCGGTTTACATATATCAGCTCGATATCACAACAAATAAAGCGGCAGATCAAAATGTGTATTGATTATTCTATAGGGTTGAGTATGCTGCTTTTGTATCCAGCAAAATTTGAATAATTCATGTCTATATATGACTAAATTTCAGGTCAGCATCTCAATAATGTACACAGCAAATTAATACTGCGATTCACCCTATCTACCCTCGATATATTTTCTGCTGCCTCCCAGTCACTTATGTTTTCTATGAGTACCTACCAACTACATGTCTCTACACTACCTTGGGTAGTGTGCTACACCACCAGAGGACCCTGCCATGGAGACCACCTTCACTTTCAGCTTCAGGTCTTACTTAGTTTGCTTTGCAACCGTCATTGAGTCAACTGCCCTTGTTCTGAAATCGATCGACAGCTAACCACGGGTCGACATTGCTCAAACATCATCGTTGAGTTGACCACTGGCCACTCTTGCTAATACACCATTGTTGAGCTTGCTCCAGTACCCGCTGTTGAAGCTTGCCACATCGCCACACCATCCTGAGGCGCCGCTCCAACCAGAAACACCCACGACAGGACCGTGGCAAACTCTTAGCCTACACACCCAATGCCTCTCCATCTGGTGTGTTTCTTTGAACTTCGATCCACACATGTCCATACTGTCTTGTAAACGTAATAATAAAGCTTATCTGACCATTTCTGTGTTAATCTTTTACACTTTTCTGAAACCTAGCATCACATTCCATTTTGGGTTTTCATGGTTGGGTATGCAGCATACTGTAGGCTCCCAAGCGGTATGGGAATTAAGGTCGGTAATATCTACAGCATATATGTATGTCAAATGTCTGCTCAATATATTAACAAATGCGGCGACAAATTAAAAGGATCTTTTCCACAATCCTCCTCTGATGGTCCCTATAAATCTCAACAAAAACAACGTCAAAATAAATAATTTGCTCACTTACGTTTTCAACTAAGGCGAAAAAAGAAACTGTGAAAATAAATAAACAAAAGCTCGAGAAAACAAGACGAAAAAAACGAGAGAAAGAGACGCAGTGGGGACTCACGACCTGCCATAAAACTCCACTCCGAGCTTGTTGAGATCCTTCACTATACTGAGACCAGACAACTCTTTACAGTGACGCCATTTGGGTGAGATTTAGACATATATAGAAACATACTAATACGACAATTTGGATACTTTGAAACCATCATCTACAATGAGCTTAAATTAGTTATTTTGCTTAAGTCGATTGATTGTATAATGTTAACAAATTACTAATAATCATATATGAATATTCGCATTAATCTCAACTTTATACAAGACTCCTCGTATATTCAAGAGGTTAACAAGGAATTCTCTAAGAAATAAATCCCGGTCCTGACCAGGGAAGATATTGTTGGGATGGACTGTGTGCTGTACTTAGTTTTCGTACCACCAAAACGCCATTAAAAAAAAACACAAAACAAAACAAATATGTTTCCAATGGCATAGTATAAATAATCCAATATTCAAAATGTGCAATGTAACACAGTACCTAGTGAGTGGGAAGTTCAATAGGTGGTGTAAGAGAGTGTGCAGGCTTAGAGTACGAGTCGAGACTGCACCGGTTGTAAAATTCGTATGACTATTCGCCTCTTTATTAATTTTTAATACAAGACTTTAGAGGCAACCAACCCTTCAGGATTCATAAGCCAGCATAAGTCAGGAAGAAATTCAAGACTGGAGCCTCACTGGAGAAGGGACTTCTTGTAATTCAAGACTGGAGCCTCACTGGAGAAGGGACTTCTTGTAATTCAAGACTGGAGCCTCACTGGAGAAGGGACTTCTTGTAATTCAAGACTGGAGCCTCAGTGGAGAAGGGACTTCTTGTAATCGTCTCGCTCTTCATGTTATGTGACCACTTCATCTAATGAGCGATCGAAGCTAATTATTATTATTATTATTATTATCAGATACTGAATGTGATCCCCACCGAAGAGCCGTGGGGAGACTATTATACCCCGAAGGGTCTCAGTGGGGGGCACAAATAGCCAGGAAGATATAACTAGCTAACTAAAAAGGCGTTAACCATCGTCTTGAAAACCAGAGAGCTCTCCTCATTCACTACTTCATTAAAAAGGCAATAGAAAGCCTATGTCTGGAGAGAGAGAGAGAGTTGGAACATAAAAACAATACTGATATACAGTATATATATATGTTTTGTCTTCTTGTCTTTTTTTTTTTTTTTTCTTTTCGGGCATTTATCCCCTAGGCAAACATAAACACCTTCTCAGACTTCCTTCAAACTAAAAATAAGCCAATTGAGATTTGTTTCAAGCAAAACATTTAAATTTTTTATCGAACAAAAATGTTCCGGCCGATGGCCGATTTCTTTCAAGTAACAGGCTTGCTATCACTCGCCCAGACAAAAAATCGACACCTGAATAGGGTGAAACATCTTATTATCGGCAAACTAATGAGGTGAAACGTCTTTAAATCTAATGGATCGAAACAGAGGAAATCCAAATAGACCTCCCTCGTACCAAATAGTGTTAGCTGTAAATTCCAAAGGGATCCCAACAGCTACCGTTGTTGTTTTTGTTGTTGTTGTTGTTGTCCAGTCTCCGCTTGTCTACCGGGCCCCAACCGTCCCTGGCCGCTACTGACGAGGGTTTTACTGACCCTCAACAATTACTTGCACCTTCCTCAACGGCCGGGAGTGACGCTACCTTGGAGGATTTATGTTCCTTAGCGCGCCAAAATTATTCCGTCAAGTTTTACGGGCAATTGTAGACTGACAGCTTCAAAAATGACGTACAATATAAATTAATCTAGCTAACATAATCTACCTTCGACCAAGATTCTTATTCCAGTGGTAAAGAGCCTCAGCATAATGCGAGAAGAAACTTGTTCATCGAAAATTGCCGGAAAAACCGCTTGTGTGACACTGGCTTTAGGATCGAATCACCCAAACGTTGTATTCTGACTACTCTCGATATGTTTGTTTCATTCTAGAGCAACTGTCCAGCTTATTACACACTGTTCGTAAATACTTGAACAAATCCTGATTATGAATACAAAACGCTAAACATGAACGAATTTATCCAAGTAGTTTATATCTCGTTTTGTTTAAACAGTTTGTCAATGTAGTTGAATGATTTCCAGAATTCAATAATGTTTTTAAATCAACCACACATATACTGTACACAAGCTTGTATAATTATGAATGACAGCGCTTGGAAGGCAACATTATTCTTATATACAAATGTTACAGTAGTTCCCTTTTAGATATTGGAGGTTTATGTTTACGCCCTTCTGTGAAACGCCTTGAGCTGGGTTGGTGAGTAGGTGTGAGTGAGTGAGCGTAGATAGATGGGTGAGTGGGAGGAGTGAATAGGTGCATTGATGAGTGAGTGTATGGCTGGGTGGAGGGTGGAGCAGTGAGTGAAGGGTGGAGCAGTGGGTGAAGGGTGGAGCAGTGAGTGGAGGGTGAAGTGTGGAGCAGTGGGTGAAGGGTGAAGCAGTGGGTGAAGGGTGGAGCAGTGGGTGGAGGGTGGAGCAGTGGATGAAGGGTGGAGCAGAGGGTGAAGGGTGGAGCAGTGGGTGAAGGGTGGAGCAGTGGGTGAAGGATGGAACAGTGGGTGAAGAGTGGAGCAAAGGTTGAAGGGTGGAGCAGTGGGTGAAGGGTGGAGCAGTGGGTGAAGGATGGAGCAGTGTACAAAGTACGAAGGAGTACAAAGTACAAAGGAAATCAAGCAACAACAGATCTAGTGACCCTTCTAGGTTGCTTGTCCTCCAAAACACTGAGGATCAAGTGTCCAAACAGTGGTTTAGAGTGGGTAAGGGAACATTGGAAAGGGAATTACTGCCCTGGAACTAATGTCCGTGGCAGTGGGTGAAGAGCGGAGCAGAGGGTGAAGGGTGGAGCAGTGGGTGAAGGATGGAGCAGTGGGTGAAGGGTGGAGCAGAGGGTGAAGGGTGGAGCAGTGGGTGAAGGGTGGAGCAGAGGGTGTTGTGGGGAAGAAGGATGGGTGGGTAGCGGAAGTTGTTGTTGAAGGGTGGGTGTGGGTGTTGGAGAAAGAGTTACTAAAGGGTGGGTGTGTGTAAGTGGGTGATAGGTGTGGTTGTTGGAGAAAGGGTTACTAAAGGGTAGGTGTGGGTAAGTGGGTGATAGGTGTGGGTGTTGGAGAAAGGGTTACTAAAGGGTGGGTGTGGGTAAGTGGGTGATAGGTGTGGGTGTTGGATAAAAGGAAATCGAATAAGGAGACATGATAATATGAACATAGATACTACTTGTGAAAAATTATAAAAGATGCACGCGTTTATTCACTTAGGAAATTGGACGCCGTTACTGTTTTTTTTTTTTTTTCCTATGTGTATGAAGGAGACAAAAAGGAAAAAAAAACTACCTTAAACACATGTTCTCCCAAAATAATTTCGTGATTCTAGATAATTTTACTTTAGTTTCTCCTTGCACATATAAAATGGTGTGTGATTATAGGGACATTTACTTTCATCTGTGCACGTATTAAAATTGGATTATAGGGCATTTTACTTTTTTTTTTTTTTTGTATTTACACATACAAAGACTGTGTGAGATTATAAGGAGTTCTAATTTTGTTTTTCCTTGCACATATTTAAGTTGCGTTTGATTATATGTGATTTTACTTCTTTACTCACTGCACATTTTAAAATTGTGTGTGATTATAGAGAATCTTACTTTAGTTTTCCTTTGCACATATACAGTATAATTATATACTGTATATTGTGTGAGATTATAGTGAATTATATTGTATTTACTTTTTGCACATATTTAAATTATGTGTGATTATAGGGTATTTTACTGTATTTACTCCTTGTAGTTATTAAAATGATGTGTACAATATACTAATAATGGAAGGACTGTCTCTTTTATGCTAGAACCTGGTGGTGGCGACTGACAATAGGGGTGTGCTGAGTGTCTGGAAGGTGTCCTCTTTTTACTCTCACTCTCTCTTTCGGAAGTTATGGGCTGGAATGAATAATATAAGTTTATGTTCCTTATATTACTCTATTTGGGGCGGTGGGGCAGCCAAAGTGGCAGATAAAAGGAGGTAGGTCGATTTTATTGTGTGTGTGCGTGTGTGCGTGTGTGTGTGTGCGTCACTCTCTCTCTCTCTCTCTCTCTCTCTCTCTCTCTCTCTCTCTCTCTCTCTCTCTCTCTCTCTCTCTCTCTCTCTCTCTCTCTGTGCCTTGATCATCCTTATTATGCTGTTATATGCAGAGGATTTTTTTCTGAAAATATATTATCTTTTCTCATTGCTCTATTTTTCAATTTGAATATAATGTTCTCGTATCTCTCCTGAGCAGAAGTGACAAACGTTTTCATTGTCGATGTATTCCTGTCCTCTAACAAATCTGCGCTACGTGATCACGTCTCCACGCTCTCGTCTTTCTTTCAGTGTATATACAGTAGTTCATTCATTTTAGGTGAGCCAGAAATCATGACCCCTGACCTAATATTTTCACCAATAGAGAAGATTCAGCCAAGAAATATGTATAGAAATTTGCAGCCCTTGTCCTCTAGCCCATTTAGAGTTGCAAAGGATAGAGGCCACGAATTATGGTATAATTATAGTGAACAGACTATAGTTAGGTCTAATATGACTCGGTGTTCCTGTTAGCTTAGTTCTCTGAATCAATGTGTGTCTCAATCGTCACTCTTTGCATTATCTCATATTTTTCAATATGTCTCCTATGATGAAGACTCCAAACCATTGAACCAAGCTCCACTAAATGCCTAATATAAATCACAATGAAGATACTTATCATGCTGTTATCCATATTTGAATGATACTCTTATGCTTGTTAGTAATATATTATGCATTTTTAATCATTTAACTTAAATGGTTTTCATATACAAAATATTAATCGATGTTTACTCAGGAATCCTGTTCTTTTTGTGTTTGTATTAATTTTATTTCTCCCATTTGATATTCCCCACGTGGACTTCGAGTGTTTTTCTCACCTCAATAATATTGCATTTGACTGCATTATATTTCAATTGTCATGTGCTTCTCCACTCACACAATCCCCTCTGTAGTGTAGTCATTCTGGCATTAAATCCACGGATATCTGGACAAATTGCTAACAAAGGTTTGACGATTGATTATGGTAGATATAGGTCCCAACTAAAACCTCTGAAAAGTCCCAAGCGAAACTCCTGTCCAATTCCGTGAAATCGACCACGCTCTTTTCCGGAGTCGCGATCGCTAGCGAAAATCGAAATTTTCAAGTTTTTCTCCGATTTTCAAAAGTTAGGTATCGTTACCTATGTTTTTTGACACCAGGAATCGATTGCAGCTATCAGTTTTACTCAAAATCGACAGCTTAATCAAATTTCGGCGGATTTTATGATTTTTCTAGTCAAAAAATTCAGAAATTTTCAGTTTGATGACTCTTGGTGTTTATGGACAATTATTTCTATGCAATTTCATTCCTTTATACAAATATCAAATCATGTTATCATAAGTTCTTGCAGTCAATTAAATTGTAAACTATCAGACTGACTACCAAAGAAAAAGGAAGAAAAAAAATGTATCAAACAATTTATCAAACAATGTATTAAACAATTTAAAACATAATTTTGAAAGCTCCATAATTTGCACAGTGAACATAATTTGAACATGTGATAGGTCCTACCTATGTTGTAAAAACGAAACATTGTCAAAAAGAAATTTAAAAACGTTAAGTGTGTGACGTGATATAAATAATGCCAATTATCTGGTCAGTGAAAAAACAACAAAAACTGATAATATTAATAAATTAGTATGATCTCATGTACCTACTCATTGTCAATTCATTGAATTTATTTTCTATAGAACTCTATTCTACCAATATATGGTAAAGTTAATCATCCTCATCAAAAGGATTAAATATCTGTGTTTCCTTATTATTACAGATGTTACCCTCACAGTTTTCACAGTTCTTATTGCAGGACAACTGAGGCTTATAGCACTTGCAATTGTTTGTGTCACAGTTCCCCTTGCTCTTACAAAATATACCATCTAGCAGGAACTCAGGTGCTACCGGCTGAGTCATGGATATCGGAAGATACATTCCGTTGGTCAAGTGGAAACTCTGCAGACATACGTTCGGGATCTAAATCACGCAAAGACGGATATTCGGTCGCAGATACAAGTCCCTTCTCGTGGCATCTTATCTCTTCGTGAATCAGGTTGCCAGCAGCTATCACCAGACATAGTGATATCAAGATATATCAAGATATATAGACTATAATCTTGCTTATTATCACCCTCCCACTGTTTTATTGACTACCGTATTCATCTGTCTGGTTCACCCATGCGTCTTCCTCCTCCCTCACTTGCATTCCTTCAACCCCTTCCGTACCGGCGGCGTCTTTGTATGGTTATTCAAGCTACTATTAGACGATTGTATTCAGTATATAAAGGGCCTCTAGCAATTAACAGGCTTCGTACTATCTTATAGTTTCTCCTGTTCAGGGTCTGCTACCCGCTTTGATTTATGAAACTGTTCAACAATAGAATCTTCCATGCTTCTAAGAACCACAAGTCCCTTGTTTCGAATAATCGGATATATTGCTGCCCAAAATGTTCTAGTAACTGAATCTTCATGTACTTATGGCTGTAGGCGTTGTAGTCATCTGGAAGAAGTGTCTACATCTCTTCTCGAAGCTGCGAGATTGTAGCTACTCCTGCGGAACAGTTAAAACATCAGTCGATTGTAATAACTAATATCTTATTAATATAAATCATAAATTATCAACAATGAGACAGTCTTAGATGTTAATATTGAACATACGTACTACACATCTCACCTTCATGATTGTCGACTAGCGAGACTGTGATCTCTCTGAAGGCTTCCAGTTTTACGGTATCTCTTGGTGCTCCTAGTCTTTGCTTCTTCGAGAGCTGCTGGTGTTCAGAATCAAACTCTGCTGGCTTGCTGCGTCTGGGCACAAAGTTGCTGAAGCACACTCGGTGGTAGATGGCATCAAGAGCAGGTAGATCGATAGCAAAGGTTAATCTATCTCCAACCTCTTTGTTCCATCGTGCGTGCTCTGTTTTCACTCTATTGCTGATGGCTTCTTGCAAGGTGTCTTGGAAGCGGAAGGTTTCTACTTGTGAAACTTGATGGCGAATCTTAAGACACTTCTGTAGGGATCCTTCCACATAGGAGGCAACAGTGTCTGTAATCAAAGGTAACTTCATTCCGTGGTCTTAGCCGGTGAGGAAGAGGTGCAGGAGGTGGGCCGTCATCAGGGTCTGGGGAAGGGGATCTGGGTCGTTTAGTGAACACTCGTCGGCATGTAACGTGTACACGGTCTCCAGCAGTAATAGTGAGCTCAGTCTTCTGCTTATCTGCTGCTGCTCGCAGGGTAGGAATTTCCTGAAACCAAAAATAAAAATTAATTACAGTCCAGTGTTAAAACTTAAAAGTAGAATGTAGATCATCAGTTATAGTGAGTTATACTGTTATATTTCACGATTCACATGTTTATTAAGACTTTTCAGGAGTTTAAATTAACTTACACGATCGGTTACTGTAGCAGACGTCTGTGTAGCTGTGATTTCCAATCCACATATTAGACAGATCTGCACTAGCGTCTCGCCCCCATCCATCACAATGAAGTATTAGGATAAGTGCCAGCATACAGTTGGTCGTAGCCACGAGATCTGCAGGTCTTCAGTCTTCAGTCTGCAGGGAGAAATCATGCAATGTTCATGCTATAAAAAAAGTTGTTGAGTATGATGTAGATCATAGAAATAATCACAAGAATATACCGAATATACAAGAATATATAATATACAAGAATATAGAAGAATATATCGCGGTCACCTCAAATATATATTTTTTTTTACTAAAAATCGCTAAATCGACTTTAAATCGATTAAGCTATTGTTTTTGAGTAAAACTGATAGCTGCAATCGATTCCTGGTGTCAAAAAACATAGGTAACGACACCTAACTTTTGAAAATCGGAGAAAAACTTGAAAATTTCGATTTTCGTTCGCGATCGCGACTCCGGAAAAGAGAATGGTCGATTTCACGGAATTGGACAGGAGTTTCGCTTGGGACTTTTCAGAGGTGTTAGTTGGGACCTATATCTACCATAATCAATCGTCAAACCTTTGTTAGCAATTTGTCCAGATTATTTTGCCAAAATGGCTACACTACTGTATATGAGGGACTCTTCCTAAACTATAGTCTATTTGTTTTTAATTGGTGGTAGATTGTCATGGCACAATCTTGATAACTCAATTAATACGAAGACTATGCAGCGATTAAAGTAATAACTTCCTCAAACTCAAGACAACTATTCAATCATTATTCATACTTCACAGCAAGGACATGTGTCTTAGCAATTATGGCGATGAGTTACGGTGTCAGCATTATATGAGGATCAGAGGGAGATATGGCGGTAGATATGTTTTGAATACCAGACGAGTATACTGAACCGTTTCTATCAGAAACGTGTTATCTAATCAATGCGTTCAGATATCTCCCGTGTGTTCTTGGTAGTCATAATTACACCACATATTATTATTATTATCAAATCTTTCATTCCTGGAGAAGGGACAACAGTTTGTATGCTGTCTTTATGGACTTGGAGAAGGCCTATGACAAAGTAGATAGAGAAGGTATGTGGAAAGTATTGAGAATATACGGAGTAGATGGCAAGTTGCTGAAAGCAGTGAAAAGCATGTATGAGGGTACAAAGGCTTCAGTACGTATGGAGAATGAACAGGGCAAGTTCTTGATCTGATTGTTTGGTTAAAGCAAGGGTGTGTGATGCCCCCATGGTTGTTCAATATATATACAGTATATATACAGTATATGGATGGAGTCATAAAAGAAATACAAGGAAGAGCAGTGGATGTTGGTGTACCGCTGTTAAGGGAAGGAAACGAATGGAAGCTGCCTGTATTGCTGCTTGTCGACGATAGAGTTCTGATGAGCGATAATGAATGGGAGTTGCAGGGTCTGGTAAATATGTTTGGAACAGTGTGTGAAAAAAGGAATCTGAAGGTAAATGCGAAGAAGAGTAAGGTTATGGTCTTTGAACAGGGTGTAGCCACAGAGTGTGAGGTGAGGTTGAACGGTCAGGCTATGGAGAATGTCAGCTCATTGAAGTATTTGGGCAGTGTGTTGAGTAAAGATGGGAGTATGGATGAAGAAGTGCGGGAGAGGGTGCAACAGGGGAAGAAGGTTGTAGGAGCGCTGAAAGCAGTAATAAGAAATAGGGTGGTGAGCATGGAAGTAAAGAAGTCCTTGCATGACAGTGTGGTAATCCCGACATTGACTTACAGGAGCAAAGTATGGACGTTTTTAGAGAAACAAACCAAGAGTGTGGTGGAGTGGTCTTGCCACTGGCCTGGTAATCCAAAGGTCCCGGGTTCAAATCCCGATGTATCAATGGGAAGATATTATTGGGATGGAATTTGTGCTGTACCTGGTATCAGTGCATTACCACAAGCCCACCGAAACGTCAATAAAATACCCTCATTGTTCCCTGATTAAATAGCACTGTATGAATATTCCCATATTCAAAATATGCTATAGGGGTACAATGCCTGGTGAGTTATCTGCTCAACAGGTGGCGTTGTGTGTGTGTAAGTGTGAGACTCCGAGTGTAGGGGGTGAGACAGTGAAGCACGGGAACGAGGTGGCTTCAGAGATGGGGTCGTTTCGGGCCATGAGTGAGCACCGTGCCTCATGTGAAGGCAAGATGGCAGGTGCTCGTTGTACTCTACGTGCTTCACATGTCTCACTCCCTAGACTGGAACAAGACCTCACGGGCTTCACTGTTCATTGTAAAGCGGTGAATGTTAAGGCTCTCAGCCTATGCCCGAGAGGAAGTAAGTTGGAATATAGAAAAAAAAAAAAAAAAAAAAAAAAAAAAAAGTGAGAGGGCTGGAAATGTGTTACGTGAGAAGTGCATGCAGAGTTACATAGAGGGATAGACACATGAATGATGAAGTACAAGAGTGGTGTGGTGTGGATGTAGATGTGCTGGAAAGTGTGAAAAGGAACACCTTGAGATGGTTCGGCCATGTAGGCCTAGAACGTATAGGAAACAAGAGAATGACTAAGAGAGTGTACTAGAGTGAGGTGGAAGGACAGACTGGGAGAGGTAGACCAAGAGAGAGGTGGAAGGATGGAGTTAAGAAGTATATGCTGTATGGGAGGAGGGGCATCGACTGAATGGGGACGGGGGTGCATGTGGGCGTTTCGTTCGTGGCCACCCCTTCGGGATCGTCCGGCAATAGATTAATAGATTAATAATATTATTATTATTATTATTATTATTATTATCATTATTATTATTATTATTAGTAGTAGTAGTATTTTGCTATATTTAATTTCAATTTGAAGTTTCTGGCCTACCTTTATCGAGTTCACCTTCCGCGTTAACATTGCTATGCCATATACTGTATGTGCAATATTATCAACTCTTTCACTCTTCCCCTCACCTCTCTATCTCTCCATATTCTCTCCACACCACCTCCACCTGTCACTCCACACTATACTCTCTATTCCACATTATTTCACACTCCCTCCATAAATTTTATGTATAATGGTATAAACTCTTTTTCTCTTCCCCTCATCTCTCCAACTCTCCACATTCTCTCCAACCAATTGCCTCCTCCTCCCTCCCACACGCTGCTCTCTATTCCACACATAATCCACATTCCCTCCACACTCTGCTCTCTATTCAACACATATTCCACACTTCCTCCACACTCTAGAGTTTACTTTTTAGTCAACATTCTATCCATTAACGCATAGTTTTATTCACACTTTCCCTCTTCCTCTCACTCCTCCAACTCTTCCACATTCGCTCCACCCCAGCTTCCACACCTCCAACCCATATCCACAAAACATTCTTACACTCATCTCCACACTTTGCTCTCTATTCCAAACATATTCCACATTCCCTCCACACTCTACTCTCTAGTCCACATTCCATTCATAATCCTACAATGTTCTCTGCACAAGCTTCTCCTCACTCCTCTAATTCCTCCACATCCACTCCACCACCGCTGCCCCCCCCCCCCCCTCCCTTCATCTGCAATTAATTATCAACATTTGCTCAACATAAACTGCAAGGCCAAAAATGACTTGCAATAAAAACTTTCGGTCTTTTCCTTCAAACCTTTCCTCTAATTATATTTTCCAGCATCATCAATATTGAATCCGTGCTATGATGGAGTGTGCGTGTGTGTGTGTATGTGCGTGTGTGTGTATGTGCGTGTGTGTGTGTTAGTGTATTTGTGCGAGTGAGTGATTGTGTGTGCACGTTGGTGAGTGTTTGCTTGTTTGTGTGTGGGTGGGTTATTATATGTGTGGTGGGATGCGTGAACATGTGTGTGTCTGTGTATGTATGCTTGTTTGTGTGTGTGTTAGTGTTTGATATTGACTGTTTGAACGTATGTCTATGTGTGTGTACAGTACAGTATACGGTATGCACACCGTATTCTAGTGCATGCATATTTGTGCACACGTTCATCATAGTATAGGTTTTATTTTAATGTTACTCCACTATATACAATTACTCCACTATATACAATTACTCCACTATATACAATTACTCCACTATATACAATTACTCCACTATATACAATTACTCCACTATATACAATTACTCCACTATATACAATTACTCCACTATATACAATTACTCCACTATATACAATTACTCCACTATATACAATTACTCCACTATATACAATTACTCCACTATATACAATTACTCCACTATATACAATTACTCCACTATATACAATTACTCCACTATATACAATTACTCCACTATATACAATTACTCCACTATATACAATTACTCCACTATATACAATTATGTTATTTTCTAAATATGCTGTACGGGAGATCGTTTTTTTTTCGTTTTTTTTTTGCTATCAATGATCAGCTTATGCATGAATACCAATAAACAACACTGATAGCAACACAATATATTTTTTTATCACAAAAACTTATTCCAGAGCCAATCATATACATATTTTATCTATCTATCTATCTATTGCCGGACGCCTTGCTCCCCTTGATGAGGGTGGCCTTACACAGAAGGCCCCCAAGCGGACCTATTCCCTGTAAGAGGGACAACCCGAGTCAGTTTACTGAAGGACTTACAGGATTGACCACTCAATTTAGGATCCGTCCGACTCCGAGGCCCTCTATGTATCTTGTTAGCACTATTTGTCTACAGTGGTGTTTGGCTAGTCCATCCACTAACCTGCCTTACACTTAGATAAGCAGTACGGATTTGTATAAAGTTTACTACCCTAGACAGGTTGCCGACCAAGACTGACAAGTCCCATCCACCCAGAATATAAATAGTAATATCCATAAATTACATAAAGAACACTTTCATTTTCATAAGAGTATTTAATTGTTTGTGATAGTATTTACCCTAGTGTACCAGGAGAGGTCATTCCTAAGCTGAAATAAGCCACTTAGCGTTCGTCAAAACAAAATAGAGGTCATGGTTTTGATTTAGGTAACATAATCTAAAACAAAAAATTACAGTAAGAATAATTAATTACAATAGTACCAAGCTAGTATCTCATTTATTCAGCTAAATATTTCGAGTACCTACAGTAGGAAGGATTATCATTATGTTTATATAAATATTTCGAGTACCTACAGTAGGAAGGATTATCATTATGTGTATATAAATATTTCGAGTACCTACAGTAGGAAGGATTATCATTATGTTTATATAAATATTTCGAGTACCTACAGTAGGAAGGATTATCATTATGTTTATATAAATATTTCGAGTACCTACAGTAGGAAGGATTATCATTATGTTTATATAAATATTTCGAGTACCTACAGTAGGAAGGATTATCATTATGTTTATATAAATATTTCGAGTACCTACAGTAGGAAGGATTATCATTATGTTTATATAAATATTTCGAGTACCTACAGTAGGAAGGATTATCATTATGTTTATATAAATATTTCGAGTACCTACAGTAGGAAGGATTATCATTATGTTTATATAAATATTTCGAGTACCTACAGTAGGAAGGATTATCATTATGTTTATATAAATATTTCGAGTACCTACAGTAGGAAGGATTATCATTATGTTTATATAAATATTTCGAGTACCTACAGTAGGAAGGATTATCATTATGTTTATATAAATATCGCCAACAGTGCTACTCTCCAACAAGGAATTATTATTATTAGTTAATAGTGACAGTCTGCTACATGATGTATGCGTCCAATTATTTCGAGTGTATAGCAAGATTTATGATCATGCTTAGAATAATCTCATCATTAGTGTTACTCTCGTACCATGGTATAATCAACATCTGCATTTCATAAATAGTTGTCAATTATATATATGCAATATATATATATATATATATATAATATATATATATATTGCGTAAGTTCTTTTGAACAGTTCGAAAAATCGAATAGGTCCACGAATTAAGTCCTAGGGTGTACAGTACAATCGCCTGCAGGGATAAAGGAATAAAATATCGTAAAACATTCTGACATACTGCTTAGTAATTTTGAAACATTCACTCAATTCACAGTGGTTTCTTCCAACATCGTTCACTGTCTTAAGTTTATCAATAGTGTCCCAGCTAATCGTACAGGCGACTGTACCCTCTAGGACAAAAATCTGGGACTAATATCAACCCCCGAGAAGTCAAACTAACCTACGAAATGTAATTACTGGGTAAAGAAGTAATGAGAAGACTCGATTCACTAATTGATAGCTTCGAAATTTTAAGACCGCTATTTATGTCCTAAAGTGTACATAAACCCTCAGTCAGGGCCATATCCAATCTACATATTTTGGGGTGACGTCCTTAGGTAACCATTATGTCTCACACGGATGATTCTGTACACTCTAAGACATAAATTCTGCTCAATATGAACCCCCAAACAGCGTAAACAAACCTCCGAAAAGTAAATATTGGAGAACTATTGAGAAGATTCGACTAAGTTCGGGATAGCTTTGAAAACTTGAGGCTACGATTTATGTCCTAGAGTGTACAGTCGTGGTCAGGAATTTCTGGACAATTATTTGAAGCCGAAAATGTTACACACAGGCGAACTATTTTTGGAACTGCATGAGGCTCACAAAACAAGCGATTGGGATTCAGTAGTTAATGCTCACCATCTTGTTTTTTATCATGAGATGCTTAAGTATTCCTGATCACGACTGTACACTCAACAATATATATCCGGGCCCAATATGAACTCTCGAACTGCTAAATAAACCTCTGAAATGTAAATATAAAGTAAACAAATTAATGAGAAGATTCATTTCTGTTCGGGATAGCTTAGAAAACTTAAGCCCTAACGTATGTCGTTGAGTCTATGTATAGTTAGTTGCCCACATAACGTATGTCGTTGAGTCTATGTATAGTTAGTTGCCCACATAAGTTATGTTCCTTTTCGTGATCTTATATATGAAAGTAAAATTAGTATGAATGAATTTAAAGTGTGGTTTCTTTTAATTATTAGTTGACTAGTCAGATGAGTCAACCACTGCATAAAAAACTATACTCGTAATTCAACCATGCGCATTATATTTCCATATATAAGATCACGAAGAGGAATGGAACTTATGTGGGCAACTGTACATATGCCCCCATGCAGTTAGGGTCGTATGCAATCTACTTATGTTGGGGGTAATTCCTTAGGTAAGCATTAGGTAAGCATCACACTGATTATCCTGTAGACCACCAAAATCCTCTCATGGTTACCCCAGGGGATGAAGGAAACACGGGTGAGCTATCAAAAGTTGCCAACAGTTAATCGTTTCTAGTCAGGTACCCCAACAGTTAATAGTTTCTAGTCAGGTACCCCAACAGTTAATCGTTTCTAGTCAGGTACCCCACCAGTTAATCGTTTCTAGTCAGGTACCCCAACAGTTAATCGTTTCTAGTCAGGTACCCCAACAGGTAATCGTTTCTAGTCAGGTACCCCAACAGTTAATCGTTTCTAGTCAGGTACCCCAACAGTTAATCGTTTCTAGTCAGGTACCCCAACAGTTAATCGTTTCTAGTCAGGTACCCCAACAGTTAATCGTTTCTAGTCAGGTACCCCAACAGTTAATCGTTTCTAGTCAGGTACCCCAACAGTTAATCGTTTCTAGTCAGGTACCCCAACAGTTAATCGTTTCTAGTCAGGTACCCCAACAGTTAATCGTTTCTAGTCAGGTACCCCAAAAGTTAATCGTTTCTAGTCAGGTACCCCAAAAGTTAATCGTTTCTAGTCAGGTACCCCAACAGTTAATCGTTTCTAGTCAGGTACCCCAACAGTTAATCGTTTCTAGTCAGGTACCCCAACAGTTAATCGTTTCTAGTCAGGTACCCCAACAGTTAATCGTTTCTAGTCAGGTACCCCAAAAGTTAATCGTTTCTAGTCAGGTACCCCAACAGTTATTCGTTTATAGTCAGGTACCCCAACAGTTAGTCGTTTCTAGTCAGGTACCCCAACAGTTAATCGTTTATAGTCAGGTACCCTAAAAGTTAATCGTTTCTAGTCAGGTACCCCAAAAGTTAATCGTTTCTAGTCAGGTACCCGTACCCCAAAAGTTAATTGTTTCTAGTCAGCTACCCCAACAGTTAATCGGTTATAGTCAGGTACCCTCTAAGACAAAAATTGTGACCTACTATGAACAATCAAACAACAAACAAACCTCTGCAAAACGTAAATATTAGATGCAGAATTAATGAGAAGGATTTATTCAGTTTGGTATGGCTTGGAAAACTTATGGCCACGACTTATGTCCGAGAGTGTAACCAATGAAAGAATTGACGAAGCTTCATTTAAATCCATCCATTAGTTTTTGAAGTCTTGCTCATACTTAAGGCGGTATCACACGAGCGCCTTTTCACTCAACATTTATCCTCAACAGTGATCTGGCAGTTTATGAAGTCAACATTTTGAATATTTCGGTTACCTAAGTTCATCTAGCAATATTCTAGTTTCCGATTCCAGTGCAAAATATTCCAGAAATGTTGTTAGAAAAATGTTGATCATCGAATGTTGACTATAAAAGCTCTCGTGTGATACCGGCTTTATACAGACAAGCAGACAGACAGTGACGATCGCACAATCTCCGCCAGGATCGTTTGGTGAACATATTTTAGATATTAAGCCGGTGTCACACGGGAACCTCTATCTGATAATCTATATCACATTCTGGTATCTGCAATTATTTGATAGTCCACATTTTAATATTAGGGTAGTGTATTCGTGTTTTCCCATCCTTAGTTCGGATTTTAACCCCTTAAGAATTATGATGCGTTTTGGCACATCAGAGGTTTAATTAAAATGTCTTTACTCATTAAATTCCCACAGATCCTTCCTAAGCAGTATAAAATCGTATAATAATAGCCAGAATAAACTGTCAAAATGCGTCATGATCCTCACTCAATAGGTTAAGCTACTAACTATAACTTAACGTTGAAATGAAAGTAGGAAGCATTGGCCGAATGACAACCTTTTCTATTGAACATTTTGAATGGGATAAAGTGACTCCGAGCTAAGTATAGGATACATGCTCTCGTGTGACGCCGGCATTATCGTATCAATAATATTGTTGATATAAGGTTCAAGTCTATGTTTTTCTAATAACAAGCAGTCATGATAATTCTTCTTCTTCCCATAATGCAATCATCACAATGATCATTTCCATTACTTCTCTGGTTATTTTCACAATGCTGATTTACGAAATGAAGTCATAACCATTACCATAGAATCAAACTAAATTACAAATATGGAAACCACAATCAAGCTATTAACATATTGAAAACATGATTATATATGACTCTTTGATTCTTTAAGTTATTTTCAAAGCCGATAACCAAATTATACGTTGATTGTTTGGTAAACATAGAAAGTTAGGATTCACACCATATGCAATCCCACTGTCACGGAACAATAGGTTATAGCTACCGTACTCTTCTTCACCACACATCAACGATAGAAAACAAGAAAATACGCACGCAAACAACATTATGAGAGAGAGAGAGAGAGAGAGAGAGAGAAAGAGAGAGAGAGAGGTAGGGAGAGAGAGAGAGAGAGAGAGTGAGAATAATAATAACACAGAGAAATGCACCACCACAAAATTCGACCTGTTCCTCTCGAAATTCGCCAATACTCGGTTTTGTGGACTGTTACACAACCGACTCATTTGGGGGGCTAGGGGGGGAGGGGGGATTACGGGATTTAGTGGGTGTGTGCGCGTGTGTGTGTGTATTTGTTTGCTCCTGTATGTGTGTGTCTACTGGGGTGTGTGTGTGTGTGTGTGACTGCTTTGTGTTCGTGTGTGTGTATGCGTGTGTGTTTGCGTGTGTGTGTGTGTGTGTGTGTTCCGTGCTCGAGTATTATTTATTTCGTGTGTACATTCTTTTCATGTATATATATGTGCGTGTAAGTGTCTGAGCATGCGCGTTAATTTCCGTGTGTATATTCTACCCTGATATGTTTTCTTTACGCATGTGCAGAAAGTTGTAGGAATGGTTACGTATGATTGTGTTTATACTAATGAGCATTTTAACGGTGGCTCTAATCAATTAGCTCTCTCTCTCTCTCTCTCTCTCTCTCTCTCTCTCTCTCTCTCTCTCTCTCTCTCTCTCTCTCTCTCTCTCTCCCTCTGTATGTGTGTGAGTGCGTGTGTAGCTACGCCGGCTATGAATGGTGTATAATCTTTAAATGAATGTGACTGGCGTTGTGATGATGGAAGTGATGAGTGTTTGCAGTGGCTCAGTGAGTGGTACAGTGGCTTGGTGGTAATGGTGAGTGGTAGGGATTGTGGTAGTGATGGTGATGGGGATGAAGGTGAGTGGTGATGGTGAATGTTGGTGATGGTGAGTACTGGTGGTAGTGATGGTGAATTGTGGTGATAATAATGGTGAGAGTTGGTGGTGATGAAGGTGAGTGGTGGTGATGGTGAATATTGGTGATGAGTGGTGGTGATGGTGAGTGGTGGTGGTGGTGATGGTGAGTGGTGGTAATGGTGAGTGGTGGCGTTGATGATGAGTGGTGGTGGTGATTGTGATTGGTGATGTTGATGGATATGATGAATGGTGGTGATGATGGTGAATGGTGGTGGTGATGGAGAGTGGTGGTGGTGGTATGGCGATGGTGGTGGTGATGGTGAGTGGTGGTGGTGGTGTAGGTGGTGGTACATAGGGGGTACACAGGAGTACAAAGGAAATCATGCAATAACAGGTCCAGCGACCCCTCAAGGCTGCTTGCCCTCCAAAACACTGATGGTCAAGTGTCCAAACAGTAGTTTAGAGTGAGTAAGGGGAAAATGGTGATGGTGTTGGTGGTGGTGATGATGGTAGTGGTGGTGACGGTGATGGTGGTGGTGGTGACGCTGATGGTGGTGGTGGTGACGGTGATGGTGGTGGTGGTGGTTGTGGTGACGGTGATGGTGGTGGTGGTGACGGTGATGGTGGTGGTGGTGGTGGTGGTGACGCTGATGGTGGTGGTGGTGACGGTGATGGTGGTGGTTGTGGTGACGGTGATGGTGGTGACGGTGATAGTGATGGTGGTGGTGGTGACGGTGATGGTGGTGGTGGTGGTGGTGGTGACGCTGATGGTGGTGGTGGTGACGGTGGTGGTGGTGACGCTGATGGTGGTGGTGGTGACGGTGATGGTGGTGGTGGTGGTTGTGGTGACGGTGATGGTGGTGGTGGTGACGGTGATGGTGGTGGTGGTGGTGGTGGTGACGCTGATGGTGGTGGTGGTGACGGTGATGGTGGTGGTTGTGGTGACGGTGATGGTGGTGACGGTGATAGTGATGGTGGTAGTGGTGGTGGTAACGGTGATGGTGGTGATGATGATGAGTGATGGTGAGTGGTGGTGGTGGATGTCGTGTTGGTAAGTGATGGTAGTGATGGTGATGATTGGTGGTGATGAAGGTGAGTGGTGGTGATGGTGGTGAGTGGTGGTGGTAATTGTGAGTGGTGGTGGTGGTGTTGAGTGGTGATGGTGGTGGTGATGGTGGTGGTAATTGTGAGTGGTGGTGGTGGTGGTGTTGAGTGGTGATGGTGATGGTGGTGTTGAGTGATGGTGGTGGTGGTGGTGGTTATGGTGATGGTGGTGGTGGTGATGGTGGTAGTGGTGGTGGTGGTGGTGATGGTGAGTGGTAGTTGTGATGGTGGTGATGGTAAGTGGTGGTAGTGGTGATGGTGGTGGTAGTTGTTATGGTAAGTGGTGGTGATGGTAAGTGATGGTGGTGGTGAGTGGTAGTTGTGATGGTAGTGGTGGTGAGTGGTAGTTGTGATGGTGGTGATGGCAAGTGGTGGTGGTGATGGTGAGTTGTAGTTGTGATGGTAAGTGGTGGTGGTGATGGTGAGTCCTGGTGGTGATGGTAAATGGTGGTAGTTGTGATGGTAAGTGGTGGTGGTGATGGTGAGTGCTGGTGGTGATGGTAAATGGTGGTAGTTGTGATGGTAAGTGGTGGTGGTGATGGTGAGTGCTGGTGGTGATGGTAAGTGGTGGTAGTTGTTATGGTGGTGATGGCAAGAGGTGGTAGTTATGATGGTTGTGATGGTAAGTGGTGGTAGTTGTGATGGTAAGTGGTGGTGGTGATGATGGTAAGTGGTGATGGTGGTGATAGTAAGTGGTGGTGGTGATGATGAGTGGCGGTGGTGATGGTAAGTGGTGATAGTTGTTATGGTGGTGATGGTAAGTGGTGGTAGTGATGATGAGTGATGGTAAGTGGTGGTGGTGATGATGAGTGGCGGTGATGATGGTGAGTTGTGTTGATGATGAGTGGAGGTGATGATGGTGAATTGTGGTAGTAGTAATGGTGAGTGGTGATGATGAACGTTATTAATGGTGTGTAATACTGCTAGTTTCGAGCAATATATTTTTAGTTTGCCACTTGGACTAAATACAATTACTCGATAGACCCCTTCAATCTAAAAGTAAAATGAAATAAAAACGCCTACCAGACCCTCTTCAATATAATTTTGTATATTTTAGTTAGAATAATGTCCCGGCCAAAGCCCGGTTTCCACTGATTTGCAGACTCGCTTTTGCTCACTCAGAAAAAATCGACACCAAAATGAGAAAAAAACTTTCATAATAATTAAGAAACTAATATGCCGATACATAATAAAATACCCAAACTAATGGAACGATTCAGGGGTGGTGGAGAGATTTAAAGACCAACCTACGATTAGGCAGGGTTAAGACTGGGTGTAGGATGGCCGGAATTGAGAGAGAGAGAGAGTGTGTGTGTGTGTGTGTGTGTGTGTGTGAGATAGAGAGAGAGAGCAGAGAATGGGTGAGTGTGATGGTAATTTGTTTATGATAATGGGGGGTTGTGGGTGATTTCTGGTGGTGGCGATGAAAGAGAGAGAGAGAGATAGAGAGAGTGGGGATGAGAGAGTACGTATGAATGAGAGAGTGACATAATCATATACAGTATAAGATCCTAAGTATTGCAATCAACACAGTTAAGACCAAAGATTGCCAAAAGACGAACGTTTCAAAACATAACGAGTAGTATATAATAAACTACTAAGGTTAAAACATAACGAGTAGTATATAATAAACTACTAAGGTTAAAACATAACGAGTAGTATAATAAACTACTAAGGTTAAAACATAACGAGTAGTATATAATAAACTACTAAGGTTAAAACATAACGAGTAGTATATAATAAACTACTAAGGTTAAAACATAACGAGTAGTACATAATAAACTACTAAGGTTAAAACATAACGAGTAGTATATAATAAACTACTAAGGTTAAAACATAACGAGTAGTATATAATAAACTACTAAGGTTAAAACATAACGAGTAGTATATAATAAACTACTAAGGTTAAAACATAACGAGTAGTATATAATAAACTACTAAGGTTAAAACATAACGAGTAGTATATAATAAACTACTAAGGTTAAAACATAACGAGTAGTATATAATAAACTACTAAGGTTAAAACATAACGAGTAGTATAATAAACTACTAAGGTTAAAACATAACGAGTAGTATATAATAAACTACTAAGGTTAAAACATAACGAGTAGTATATAATAAACTACTAAGGTTAAAACATAACGAGTAGTATTTAATAAACTACTAAGGTTAAAACATAACGAGTAGTATATAATAAACTACTAAGGTTAAAATAAGTCACACAAATCGGACTGTAAGTAGGACCACACAGCTAAGACCACAACCAACACAGCTAAGACCACAACCAAAACAATTAAGACCACAATCAACACAACTAAGACCCCAATCAACACAATGAAGACCACAATCAACACAAATAAGACCACAACCAACACAACTAAGACCCCAATCAGCACAATGAAGACCACAATCAACACAATGAAGACCACAATCAACACAAATAAGACCACAACCAACACAACTAAGACCCCAATCAGCACAATGAAGACCACAATCAACACAATGAAGACCACAATCAACACAATGAATACCCCAATCAACACAATGAAGACCACAATCAACACAATGAAGACCACAATCAACACAATGAAGACCACAACCAACACAACTAAGACCCCAATCAACACAATGAAGACCACAATCAACACAATGAAGACCACAATCAACACAATGAAGACCACAACCAACACAACTAAGACCCCAATCAGCACAATGAAGACCACAATCAACACAATGAAGACCACAATCAACACAATGAAGACCACAATCAACACAAATAAGACCACAACCAACACAACTAAGACCCCAATCAACACAATGAAGACCACAATCAACACAATGAAGACCACAATCAACACAAATAAGACTACAACCAACACAACTAAGACCACAAACATTCAAAGGAAAAAATTGATTTATTTTGTTTAATTATTTATTTAATTTTATATTTGTTTAGCTCCCACCCTAAACCTCCATCAAGCTTTAACCCATACTATCCTAGCGACGGCCGATGGCCGTAAGTAAAAAAGTCACTTGCCAGTACCAGCGATGGCCAACGTCCGTCAGTAATATGCGGTCCTTGTAACTGGTAGCATCAAGCGTTTGCTGCTAACACGACTTGTAGGCACTGCTCTGAGGAGTTAGCAACACTTCTCAGCTTGGCTGCCAGCCTCCACAGGCTGGCTGGGTCAGTGCTTCACCAACTTCTGAGGTGGGAGGGTGTGCTCTCTTGCCTCTGAAGCCATTTTGGCCACACTGCCTGGTACTGGAGGGTACATTTAAGCTAATATTCTCTGGTACAGTATGGGTTAAAAACACACCCAAGACCCCCATTCAAGATATATTTGTCCACTTTTCGTCGAAAAATGCCCCGGCCAAAGGCCGGTTCCTCTTAAAAAACAGGTTTGCTATTCCTCTCCAGGAAACAATCGATACCTAACTAGCACGAAAGATCTAAATATCGCCAAACTAATGGGACGAATATCTTAAAATCTCATAGCTAAGGGGGTTAAACATTAGAAAGAAAAGGGTCTAGAAAACCTACCCTTAATACCATAAAACGCTAGAGAAGGAGGTACGGCGTGAGGGTCAATGTATGGTATAGAGAGGGGAGATTGCCCCCTCTTGTAACCCCCCCATCTCTCTCTCTCTCCCTCTTTTTCCTTCCATCACACCGCCTAACTTTTAGAACATAGGAATAAATGTGTGACAAAGTAGAAAATAGAAGCGAGAGAGAGAGAGAGAGATTCAGTGTGTAGTATATAAAGGGGAGATCACCCCCACTTATAAAAAATTATCCCCACCCCCACCCCCACCCCCACCCCCACCCCACCCTAACCCCGCCCCTTCCCTCTTTCCAACCAACCACCTCAATCTTTGGATATTTCCCGGCTGTCAGAAAGTTTGGATAAGAAGCCTACTCGCCCTTATACTGCTCGCTCTCTCTCTCTCTCTCTCTCTCTCTCTCTCTCTCTCTCTCTCTCTCTCTCTCTACATATTTTGATGTGACCTAGAGGAAGTATCAAAACGAATAGGCATGCAAGTTAAATAAGTCATTTGGCCAAGGTGGGTTTCTTCCCAAAGTTATAGAATGAGAGCGTAGCCAAGTGGACACCTACTTGGTGAAAATCCTGAATGTCCTAAGAATAATCTATCATAGTAAATCTTCTAAAAGAGATACTAGCAATTAAAATACTAACTACCCCGAATTCCATAACTTATAATTATAGATTCCCAACATGGTTGCAGGTGACAATGATTATGTCTTACCAACTTGCTTGAATTTTCCTGTAAAATGTTGTGTGAATGTAACAAAAGTAGAGCCATAGACATCCTTTGCTCAGATATGTTTGTTTATTCCTTTGGTAAAGTACCTCACCGTAGGCTACTTGAATATAAAAGGGAATGCTTTAGGCATCAATACAGAGGTAACTAATTGTAAAGAAAGCTAATTGACAAGTACACAATTGTTTGTAATTAATATCGTTTGTTTTGAATAAATATGTGGATTTCCACAGGGATCTGTTCATGGGCTAGTGCTGCTTATCACATATGTCAATGAAATTGGTAATTGGTTTGTTGAGTGTAATCTCTATGATTGCAGATAATCTTGAACTCGGAGGGAATATGAACGCTCCTAAAGGGGTTGAACAACTCCGCACAGATCTTAACAGACTGGTAGTATGGTCTGCGATATATATGCCCCTTAATTTGGAGAAGTGCAAGGTAATGAGTATCGGTAAAGCGAATCATAAATCAGACTATTCATTATTGAGAAAGAATCTGGAAGAGACAGATTTTGAAGAGGATTTGTGTGATATGATTAGCAGTGACCCAAGGTTTTCTAAGTAGTGCATTGAAGTAGAGAAGAAATCCCATATATTATTAGGGTTTAAGAGACAGTTTCAATGCAGAAATAATGAGACAGTCATCGAACTCTACAATACTAAGTTATAACCTCTTGTAGGATATGTTTTCAATTCTGATCTCCAGCACTTAGGGAAGATATAAAGCGACTAGAGAGATTCCAAGCTAGTGATACAGAACATATTCCATCTAATAGAAGTATGAGCTATGATGATCGGTTGAGAACTCTCAATCTTTTTTCGTTGGAAATGCTTAGACTAATGAGCTTGATGACATTTTTAAAATATTTAATAGGTTTAACAATGTAGATGATAGTGGAAAGTTTAACCTAAATATGATTACATAGTGCAACCATGGCTGGAAATTTGAATTAAAAAGATTCAACATTAGATTATGTTGACATTTTTTCACGCATAAGATCTGTTCTACCTGGAGCAATCTTCCCTCAGAAGTTGTAAATAACCCGTCAGTAGAACAATTGAAGAAGGGAGTAGATAATATTTTGCATAATCTGCGATGAGTGCAGTACTATTCACAATCTCTTTCTCTTTCCACCTGGAATATCTCCCCCAGATAAACCACAAGGTGTTAGAGATACTAACTAGTTCTTGCAATTCCTTGTAACTCTCTCCTTCTCTCCCTCTCTTTTACTGTTCATGTTTCCAAATCAGTGGCAGCTACTATTACAGATTTAAGGTCGTACTGCAATGTCTGTGTAGTTTGTGTAGCTATGTAACTCTACGCATCTCTCTCTCTCTCTCTCTCTCTCTCTCTCTCTCTCTCTCTCTCTCTCTCTCAAAACTCTGAACAACTTTGACGACAGAATAAGGGGCCAAGAAATTGATTACTCTAAAAAGAAGCGGGTTTTCCTTCTATTTTCTTACTGTTTGTCGACAACACTGTTAATTTCCCGTGTTCTAATGTAAATATAATGAGACACAAAATAAGTGTTTCAATCGCATACGTGTTCAATTAGTAGCCTACACATAAACGATAGAATCACTATTTATGTGGAGTGTGTTTTGCTACATTTATACACATCATATTGTACAGTATACATGATCGTGGTAGTGATTTATTTTTCATGTTTTGTTACAGTATACAGTACATGATCGTAGTAGTTAATTATTTGTTTATTTTTACAGTATACATGATCGTGGTTGTGAATGATTTGTTTTGTGTTCTACAGTATACATGATTGTTATTATTAGTTATATTTTCTACAGTATACAATATAGAGGTAGTGAATTATTTGATTTATTTTCAACAGTATACATGATCGTGGTAGTGAATCAATATATTTAAGTTCTGCAGTATACTGTACATGATCGTAGTAGTAAATTATATATTATATTTTCTACAGTATACATGATCTTGGTAGTGACTTATTAATATAGTGTCTACAGTATACATGATCTTGGTAGTGAATTATTAATATAGTGTCTACAGTATACATGATCTTGGTAGTGAATTATTAATATAGTGTCTACAGTATACATGATCTTGGTAGTGAATTATTAATATAGTGTCTACAGTATACATGATCGTGGTAGTGAATTATGTGTTTTATTTTTGCCTGTGTCGAAAAAATATGAATAATCGACTTTGTTGTTGACTTTTTTTTGTCTTGAGGATCAGAGGTGCGTTTTGGACAAAGTATTTATTATTTGAAATCGAAATGTTAGAGACACTGAGCTGAATTATAGCATTCAGATAGACAGTGTCTGATCCATCGAAAGCCCCGTGTCATTTGAAAGCTAAACATGCGTGGCCAACTATGAAAAACCGGCAACCTTTTATAAATATACCATTGCTCTCCCAACACATTAACATTTCATAAAAAAAAAAATTATGCATAATATAACCTGAAATACGTACAATACCTAGCGAGTGAGAAGCTCAAGAGGTGGTGCGAGAGTGTGTCAAATCCGAGATTATGAGCCAAGATGCCAAGACAACATCGATGTAGGCTCAGGGAGGGAAGCCTAACTGAGGTATAAACTGGGACATAACCAAGACACTGCTGGTCTGGGAAGGCGGACTATGTTGATCCGGTTGTAAAACTTGTCATCTGGCATAACACCTTCAGTCTTATTGTGTTGAACAATCGAATCTACAGGCTATAGAAAACCCATTTCCATAGAGAGATTGAAACAACAACACAAATAAAAACAATCACACACATACACACACACACACACACACACACACACACACACACACACACACACACACATGGATGAACATTTTTTAGAACCAGAAATTATATACCGAAATTATGAAAAATTGGGGGATATTATCTTCCAACCAGAGGAACTACTAGAACTTATGAAGGGACTAGATGTGAGAAAATCTATGGGCCCAGACAACATAGCAGGATGGATTCTAAAAGAATGTGCTGAGGAATTGGTAAAACCTTTATATGAAATAATTAAGTACTCAATTGAAGTAGGAAAATTACCACTAGACTGGAAAAGGGCTAATATAGTACCAATCTACAAAGGTGGGAGTAGGGAGCAGCCGCTAAAGTATAGACCAGTGTCACTGACAAGTGTTGTTTGTAAAATGTGTGAGAAGATTATTAAGAAAAGATGGATAAAGTACTTGGAAGAAAATAATGTTCTTACTGTAAGACAGTTTGGATTCAGAGAGGGAAAATTATGTGTTACTAATCTGCTGAGCTTTTATGATAGGATGATAGATATACTACAAGAGAGAGAAGGATGGGTGGAATGTGTGTATCTTGATATAAAGAAGGCCTTTGACAGAGTTCCTCATAGTAGACTTAGATGGAAGTTGAAGAAGTTTGGAGGGGTTCAGGGTAATTTGTTGAAATGGATGGAGGACTATCTCTCGGGAAGACAGATGAGAACTGTGATAAGAGACAGCTTATCAACATGGAAGGATGTTACAAGCGGAGTTCCACAGGGATCAGTGTTGGCCCCAATTATGTTTCTGGTCTATATAAATGACATGCCAAAGGAAATAAATGCATACATGAATATGTTTGCTGGCGGTGCAAAGATTATGAAACATATAGTGGACGAAAACAGTTGTAGAGAGCTACAGAGTGATCTGGATAAGATAGACCAATGGAGCAAGATGTAGAAATTGGATTTTAACAAAGATAAATGTCATGTGATGGAAGGGGGTGTGATTAAAAGAAGACCTCATTGGGAATATAAACTAGGAGAATGCATGAGTAACCCCTCAGAGAAAGAAAAGGACTTGGGCATTATAATACAGGGAGATCTTTCACCCGAGAGCAATATTAACAAAATAGTCGGAGAAGCTTATGGCCTGTTGAATAAAGTGAAAATAGCATTCAACTATTTGAATGAAGAGATGCTAGTAAATATAATAAAATCAATGGTGAGACCTAAATTGGAATATGCGGCAGTGGTGTGGTCACCCCATCTTAAAAAACATATAATTAAGTTGGAGAAAGTACAGAGAGCTGCAACTAGGATGATTCCAGAACTAAGAGATCTAACATATGAAGAGAGATTAGAGATATTGAACTTACCAACTCTAAGTGAAAGAAGAGAAAGAGGGGATATGATTATGATGTATAAATGTGTTAGGGGATTGGAAAGGATAGACAAGGAGGACTTTTTCGAGGGAGATAAAGGGAGGACTAGAGGACATAGTTGCAAGTTAAAGAAAGGCAGATGTAAAGGAGATGTGAGGAAATACAGCTGTCCATATACAGTAGAAGTGTTAATATGTGGAATCAGTTGGATGCTGAAGTGGTGGGTGCGGGGAATATCCACATTTGTAAAGCCAAATTAGAGAACAGAATCTTGGGAAGCGGGACAATACGAGCCTAAAACTCAAATCCTGTATACTACAATTAGGTGAGTACACACCACAATGGAATATTTTTAAGTTGACTTGACCATAAAATACCTCATGTTGCTCACTGTGTAATGGGTATTGCACAGGATGTTTGTTTAACTTTACAACCAATAATTAATGAAGCTAAATATGGGACAACTAGAAAACAGTAATAAATATATATAAAATAATAAGCAACATCCCTTGTTGGTACTAGTCTTAATGTTATATGCTTCATTATTCTTAATTGTTCTTGTTTAATCTCGGAACTTTCATAAAAAAAAAACACACGCACAAAATAAAGAAACCACAAACACACACACACACACACACATGCAGACAGACACACAAACACATACACACACACCCACACACACACACAGACACACACACACACACAACGACACACACACACACAAATTGACCAATGACTTGCTTGCGGTATATACAGAGCGGTCGCAAAACATTAGCCCAAACAGGGAATTCCCACACATTTTATCCATGGGATTATCGTGAATATTGTGTTGTCTTTTCATTCATTTAAAAATAAATATAATGCCTATGGGTAAATGTTTCGAGACCGCTCTGTATATACTGGCGGATGTATCAAATTAACCCATTCAGTACCGGTGACATCTTTTTCATTATATTCTGGCAATGATTAGACGATTTGATTCAGCTTAGGCAAGACGTCTACCCATAAAAAGGCTATAGAATAACCCAATTCATCCTTTTAGCCACCGTATATGCATCCTAAGCTTAATCAAATCGTCTAAATGTAGCTGAAATCCAATATAAACACGACGTCGCTGGTACAGGAAGGGTTAAAAGGAAGAATGACATCACAATACTAACATGGTTAATATGCAGAAAAGGGCAAAAGAAAAAAATGATACCAAACTACTAAAAAGGGTTGACAACACCCAAACCCTTACAACTAACACGGGGAAGACGTCAATATCAGCCCAGACATAAACATCAACAAGCACCGAGATAATCCGGGGAGCGAGGCCTCTCAATCAATTCCTGCTATTGATTCCCAGTCATTCCCAGGATCAGCCAAGGAGAGAGAGACGGAAGGTGAGTGTGTGTGAGAGAGAGAGAGAGAGAGAGAGAGAGAGAGAGAGAGAGAGAGAGACGGGGTATAGGGAGTGTGTGTTGGTGAGAAGGAAAGAAAGAGTAGGAGTGAAAGAGAGAGATGGATGTGTAAAGGAGGTTTCAAAAATACATGCACACATAAATGGGTTAATACTTGGACAGAAATCGAGCTCTAACCTACAGGAATTGGAGCTATGATATGTTACGATTACGGGAAAGTAACTTACATGGATTATATGTATATACTGTATGTACATATATGTATATATATATTTTTTTCTTTAATACATACGAGGTTGAAAGAAATGGCAATTTCTGCGTTGGAAATTTTATTATTCAAAGTTTCCAGGTCTCTGATGAGTTTTCGCTGAGTGGCAGGAAGTAGATGAATGAGATGAGCAAAATTCATGGTGGTACAGGGTTACATAAATGTACATGATGATACAGGATATACATATATATATATATATATAAATTGAGGAAAATTAAGTGTTGACATTTGCAGTGATATCTATGTGTGTGTAAAATCAAAACCCTGGCTGTCTAAAATTACACCGCAGTATTTCACTCTAACATTCCGTCCTACACCGTTCCCCTGTCAGCCCTCTGTCACCCTTCCCCCTCCTCTCACCCCTGCCTCCCCTCACCACCACAGCTCCACCACCACCACCACCACCACCACACCGTATCTGACCCGCCAACTTTCCGCCACTGTGAGTTTTAGCCCCAAAATATAAATACTGCAATATAAAAAAAAGTTTGGTCCACAAGTGACTCGACGACCGCCGAAAAAATCTGGGTGAGCTTGGTGACAGCGAGGGAGGAAGAGGAGGAGGAGGAGGGGGAGGAAGGAATATTAGGAGGAGGAGGAGGAGGGAATTATAGGAGGAGGAGGGAATAAGAGGAGGAGGAGGGAACAAGAGGAGGAGGAGGAGGGTATAAGAGGAGGAGGAGGAGGGGGAGGAAGGAATATTAGGAGGAGGAGGAGGAGGGAATTATAGGAGGAGGAGGGAATAAGAGGAGGAAGAGGGAACAAGAGGAGGAGGAGGATGGAATAAGAGGAGGAGGAAGAGGGAATAAGAGGAGGAGGGAACAAGAAGAGGAGGAGGATGGAATAAGAGGAGGAGGAGGAGGGTATAAGAGGAGGAGGAGGAGGAGGGGGAGAGAAGAAGAGAATAATGAGGAGGAGGAGGAGAAGAAGGATGAGGAAGAGAAGGAGGACTACAAAGAACTACAAAGGACTTACAAACTGCAACAGACCTTTTGGTCCTTACGGGGCAGTTTGAATATCTACTCTGCTAAGCTACTATAGATAAATGGATAGTAAAGCAGAAGGCTCCTCCCCACCCACCACTCCCTTCAGCTTACACTAGCGTGGAAATAGTTGAGAAAAAGTACCTCGCAGCATGGAAAAACTTACATGGAATTTCGGTAGGATAGGGTGAAAGGAGACTAATTAGGTCCTAGTTGTCTATGCTAATTCGATATCAACGATCTTGAAGAACAAAATATTATAGTTTCGGCATGGGTAAAAACGTACGTTGAAATTATATTTACGTTGCGATCTGTGGTATTTCATCATTGCGAGTTAGTTATTCTGAAAGAAACAGTGTTAATATTGAGGGTTAGTGGCCATTTATCTAGATGTACCTAGACAATCTTGATAGTATCGACTGTATCACAGGTCACACTGTTTGAAGGTAGTCTGTTCCAAATGTTCACAACACGGTTGTAGAAGTCATATGTTACAATAGAATGAAATACATTTCCTATAATCTTATAACCGGAATCAAGCCAAATCTGTTCTTCGACTTGCCAAATACTCTTTCATCAATAATAAATGCACTGAACTATCCAACTCTAGCTCTTCCCAAGCTTTCTGGCATCTAGCCAAAAACCTCTCCAACAATTTCTCTTCCTCGTCTTTCCCTCCCCTTTCCCACTCTGATGGCACAACCATCACTTCTTCCTCTGACAAAGCTAAACTCTTCGCTCAAACTTTTGCTAGAAACTCCACCTTGGATGATTCCGGTGCTATTCCTCCCTCTCCGCCCTCCTCTCTCTTACTTATGCCTAATATCCTAATCTCTTCTAAAGATGTACTTTTTACCCTCTCTGGGCTTAACACTAATAAGGCGTACGGTCCGGATGGTGTTCCTCCTGTTGTTCTCAAAAACTGTGCTTCCGTGCTGACTCCCTGCCTAGGCAAACTCTTTCGTCTCTGTCTATCCTCTAACGTCTTCCCTTCATGCTGGAAGTTTGCTCACATTCAACCTGTCCCAAAGAAGGGTGACCGCTCTCAACCCTCCAACTATCGTCCAATTGCTCTTATCTCTTGTCTTTCTAAAGTTTTTGAAACTATTCTTGCTTCCAAATTTCTTAAGCATTTCTCTTCTCATAATCTGCTCTCAGATCGCCAGTATGGCTTCCTTAAGGGTCGCTCTACTGGTGATATTCTTTCATATCTTACTAACTCTTGGTCATCCTCCTTTCGGGACTTCGGTGAGACTTTTTCTATTGTACTAGACATATCGAAAGCCTTCGATAGAGTCTGGCATAAATCTTTAATTTCTAAACTACCCTCCTTCGGTTTCTATCCCTCCATCTGTGCCTTTGTCTCTAATTTCCTTTCCGGCCGTTCCATAGCTGCGGTTGTGGACGGCCATTGTTCACTTCCTCACCCTATAAACTCCGGTGTTCCTCAGGGCTCTGTCCTATCTCCTATTCTCTTTCTAATTTTTATAAATGATCTCCTTAACTGTACCTTAATTCCCATCCATTCATACGCAGACGACTCAACCTTACACTACTCCATTAGTTTTTCAGAACGCCCCAGCCAGCAATCCCTCAACGACAAACGTAATGAAGCCATAGAACTCTTAAATTCTGATCTAAATACTATTTCCAATTGGGGCAGAGAAAACCTTGTTAACTTTAATGCTTCCAAAACCCAATTTCTCCATCTATCTACCCGTCAGGATCTCCCAGCGGACTATCCCTTATTCTTCAACAATACAAAAATCAACCCTTCATCTTCTCTCAATATTCTTGGTGTCTCTTTTTCTTCTGCTCTCATTTGGAAGGACCATATTACCAGTCTTGCTAAGGCAGCCTCCCAGAAGCTGGGTGTGCTCAACCGCCTTAGGGGGTTCTTTTCCCCTGCACAGCTTCTTGCTCTGTACAGGGGCATAGTGCGCCCTTGTATTGAGTATTGTTCACATGTGTGGGGAGGTTCCTCTCACACCGCTCTCCTAGACAAAGTTGAAAGGAAGGCCTTTCGTATCATTAACTCCCGTCCACTCACCAACTCTCTGCAATCTCTCTCTCTCCGCCGCAATGTTGCATCTCTCTCGCTATTCTATCGCTACTATAATAATCAGTGTTCCTCAGAGCTATCCCAGTGCATACCACCTCCTTTACGTAGGGCACGTGGTACCCGTCTTGCAACTCAATCCCACCCCTACTCTGTGCAACTCTCCAACCCAAGAGTGAAACGTTACTCTCAAACTTTCTTCTACTCAACATCTGAGCTCTGGAACTCTCTCCCAGAATCAGTCTTTCCCTCTTCCTATGACTTAAATTGCTTCAAACTCCGTGTGTCCAGGCATTTTGGCTCGAACGTCCCTTGATTTTGGCCCTGTCACTCTTTCAACTATGGGGGAGGCACTCGCTATAGGCAGTTATGCCTTTTGCCTCCCTCAATCACATAGAAAAAAAAAAAAAAAAAAAAAAAAAAAACATTGTTTCTAGTGAAGTTTGATCACTTACTTTTTGGTTCTTAAAATGTTTGAAAACCTCTATTAGATCACCTCTCAATTTGCTCTGCATTTGATTAGGCTAAACAAGATTAGTTCCTTTAGACACTCCTCGTATGGTTTGTTTCGCCATATATGTATCATTTTCGAAACTCTGCGTTGCAGAATAAGTAATGTGACCAGGTGACCAGAACTGCACGCAATATTCCAGATTTGGACACACCAATGATTCCTACCAACT
>CM064567.1:24805143-24932643 GCA_032716605.1 Paralithodes platypus | reverse complement strand
CAGTGGGGATCGAACCATCGACCATCAGGACGATAGCCGACGCTTTAATCAATTACACCACGGCAGTCTAAAAGACACTCAGCCTTCTATCCTTCTTTTAGACTGCCATGGTGTAATTGATTAAAGCGTCGGCTATCGTCCTGATGGTCGATGGTTCGATCCCCACTGAGAGACTAGAAACATTTAGTGGCTCACGTGTATTTGTGATATATTCTCAATATATATATATATATATATATATATATATATATACTGTATATATATATATATAGGTATATATATTTATATATATATACCGGTATATATATATATATATATATATATATATATATATATATATATATATATATATTCCGGTATATATATATATATATATATATATATATATATATATATATATATATATATATAATCATAAATCTCCATATATATTCGTATGTATTGAATTGTTATTCTGCATATACGATATAATTACCTGATATAAGCCATAACTCACTTATTACAGCACATAGCTAACTTTAACCATCAATACATTAATGCATATACTTAACATTATATGTTTATACCAGTATTTCAATTGTTTATATTTAATGTGTTTTCTAGAACTCTTCCTGCTTTTATGTACACACTGAGATACACGAGACATCACACATAACAGCCACCTTTCCGGTAGTTGACATTATCATTTCCTGGAGTATCACACTTCTGAGAAGCTTAGAGGTGTGCACTGTCACTTCATCTCACACCATGGCCAGGGCATTACACACTGCCCTTAACCTTATACTCCAGCTTAACTCCTCACCAATGCTATACACTAGCCTAGAGCTCCCCTTAACTCACTCTGTCACCATTAACTTAAATTTACATTCACTACTGACTCATAAGTATAAAATTGGCTTTGAATTTGGCACCATTGGTCAAGCTATACTTACTTATCCAGTCACACTCTCATTCATAAATTGTCATGCTGTATTCATTTGTGAAGTTGTGGAGTCCTCATATAGGCCTATACACGAGCAACTCATTTTGCTCACCTATTACTCATATTGCTAAGTATTAGGCCCCACACATCTCTATCTTAGTATATTGAGAGCATAATATTATGCCTTAAATGCTGGCATTATTTACTTATGTATACTGTTAAACCCAACTTACCATTATTATAACCAATAATTATTGAGAACTGTACTATTCCATCTTCATTATTCTATGCACCAATTCCTTAATATCACACATTAAAACATATTTCACATACAGTTTCCCATCTGTATTGGATGATTGTACTAGAGGTCAATAAATGAGGCCCCTTACTACTTTACGTGCTTGATTGTTTATTTTAACGTAACTAGCGTCAGTATTGTTAATGCTTGCTTGGATTTCACAAGAGAGTGAAGACTACTTCTAACGTATAGTAGAACTCCGCTTCCCACTCTGTGGGATCTTTCGCAACTGAAGAGAGTATATCCTGGTAATGCATATTATTCCCCCCCACCCCACCCCTCCAAAAAAAAAAAAAAAAAAAAATTGTATTTATCCATGATTCTGAAATACCAATTATATCACAGTCTCCCATACATGCTATAGGACCTCTAGATCTTCAAAACAATTGCAAGCTGCGTGCATTGACATAATAGTATTTATTATTATTTTGGATGGTTATTTGCGTTAGACGTAAGGTAGCTTACGTTGCTGCTTGTGCCCCTGCTCGGTTGGCGTTGCTCGGTTGGCGTGTTTTATTTTAAATTCTAGACTGCATCATGTAAGAGTCTACCGATGTGCACTGCGCAGACGGGGATCAAATGGATGCCATCTTTCTGGTTATAGAATAGGTCCCAAAGATTGATGTACTCTACATCTTCCTGTAAGCATATGGTGCTTAATCGGTTATTGGTGCAGAATGCATTGTCGTAGAATCCGCTTGCTGTGTCAATCTTGGGGCGAATACATGAAATAATTATGCTGCTGGACTTGCTCTTTTAACTCTGGGTCGTATTTTGGTAGTTTTATATAATTTTGTTCAGATCTCGTGCATATCAAGTCAATGAAACCCGCATAGATAATGAATAGGGTATTTTCATCAGCATCATTTTTGACAACTTCGAAGGCTGCCGTTATGTCGTCCAGACCAGCTCCTGGTATGCAAAATCCCTTTCGACGAATTGGGACTCTTTTGCAGAACTCTTCTAATTGTGTGAAAACAATCTCCAATGAGCCTAGTCTGTTTTGGTTAATCGATTGTCTTGTTCAAAATCTGGAATCTGTTGTATGTAGTCATTGGTAGATGTGTTCTCTTGGTCGTTGTGGGTCGTGCGCCGTTTCTAAAGTAAAAATATATTTAATGCAGGGAGAAGCTGAAATGTTAAATTTAGTAGTACCTGAAAACGAATATATAATTAATATAACTAAATTAATATACTGTATGTAAAGGACACTCGTGTGATGAATATCCCAGCAGAGTTGCTGGACGCGTTTGCTGTTGTTTTTTGGCTGACTGGGTCACTTAAACTGGCGTGTACCAGCGTCGGTAGTGGTATTACAGCTTCACTAGAGCATTTCTCTCACTCCCACTAAGTTTAGGCTATAACTGATGCCGGCTATGTACAAACAAAACACTAGCTGAGGTACTACTTAGTAAGGTAGCAGAGGTGTACTTCGGTCTACCAGCGTCGGTAGTCGTATTACAGCTTCGACAAAGAGGAAGAGGAGGAGGAGGAGGAGGGCAGAGTAGGGAATGGGTATGATCAGAGGAAATAGGGAGGAAAGGATGAGGAGGAGGGGGGAGGGAAGAAGAGGAGGAGGAGGAAGAGGAGAAGGAGCTGGATGGGATAAGAGGAAATAGGGAGAAAAGGAGGGTGAAGGAAGAGCATGAGAAAAGAGAGAAGGAGAGTGGGAGGGAAGAAGAGAGAGAGAAGGATGGAGGGAGGACAATGATGGGAGGAGAGAATGGGAGAAATAAAAGATAGGTAGAGGGAAGAAGGAGGATGGAGGAAGAGAAGGAGGAATTAGGAGAAAAGAGAGGAAGGAAAACAATGGTCAAATGGGATAGCAGTCGAATAGGAAGGGTGTTGGGAGATGAGTTAACATTCTCTGGTCCGACGTCTTAGGGGTTATTATAAATTTGTTGTCTAATTATTATTGAGGATTTTGCTTGCTTTTGCCATTATCGTACAATGTATTTTAGTTTCCCCCTAGTTTAACAAAAATGCCATCCCATACTTCCTTCCAGCTAAAAACACATAAAAGGCCACCCAGACCACCTTTCAAGCTAAAGTTATACATCTGTTGATAGATATATGTCCCGGCCATAGCCAAGGGCCGATTTCTTATATGTTACAAGCTCGCTATCTTTCGCCCAGAAGAAAATAACACCTGAATGGGTTGAATCGTCTTATTATCGCCAAACTAATAAGGTGAAGCGTTTTAAAATCTCCAAAACAATATACACCGAAAGAGGGGAGATAACAAAAAAAAAGATCCCCTTCGGACTCTGGGGACTCGGGGAGGCACTCGCTACAGGCAGTTCTGACTTTTGTCTCCCTCACTCACATAGCAAAAAAAAACAGAAAAAAAAAGCGCAGGCAATTCAACGTTACAAACACCCAACCACCAGATAAGCTAATGAACCGATTTGTATCACCAACTTTACCTTCAGACATCGGCTCTCAATTGTCTGTAGATTATATCGCAGGACCCGATGAAGTCCCCTATATTCCTAGACATAGCCTAGTTTTGTTGTCGTTGGTAATTTGTCAGCCAGAGTGGACAGAAGGGTGCTGAGCTGGTATGGTCATGTTGAACGAATGGGAGATGAAAGGCTTACAAAGAGAATATGTGAGTCAGATAAAAGGGGAGATAGAAGGGCAGGAAGACCCCCATTGAGATGGAGAGACTGTGTAAGACAAACTTTGGATGATAGAGGAATGACTATAGATCAGGCAAAGGAAGTGGTAATAAACAGGAATGAATGGAGAATGCTTGTGAATAGTTGAGTGAACACATGGTCATTTGGGGGAAGGGGTCGGGTGCAAGTTGGACTAGATAATAGTCCATCAGGCGCCTGGCCCGGGGAGAAGATTAATATGAAGGGTGCGCCTGGAAGTGTGGTGGGCGGGCTTGTGGCTTTGGCTCCGCTGCATGTCTGCCTGCCGAGATCGGAGCCTCTCCGGGTGGTTGGGGGCCGGGGGAGTGCTGGAGCGACCTTGGTGACCCTGGTCTCTGGGTGTTCTCCTGGGTGACCTAGATGTGTGTGAATTTTGTGTTTTGTCTGTGTTTGTTCGTTGTTCTGTCTTGTGTTTTGTGTTTTCCCTGTTCTTGCTCTGTCTTGAGTCCGCCACCCCCAAGAAAATAAAAACAACACAATAATAAAACAGAGTAAATAGAAAATAAAAATAAAAATAGGAAAAGTGGGGATTGGGCCTGAAGCATATACATACATACATATTATACAATACATACATACAATTATACATACATATACAATAATTAAGATAAGATAAGATACTACAGGATTGCCGTATGTCTAGCCAGTAAATATGATATGTTAATTGTTGTAATTACAATAGGAGTACGGTAATAATGTACCAGTACTATTCATTGCAATTACAACAACTAGCGTATCATAGTGATTGGCTAGATATACAGCAACACTATGGTAATGGCCACCGACAATTACAACAACTAGCGTATCATAGTGATTGGCTAGATATACAGCAACACTATGGTAATGGCCACCGACAATTACAACAACTAGCGTATCATAGTGATTGGCTAGATATACAGCAACACTATGGTAATGGCCACCGACAATTACAACAACTAGCGTATCATAGTGATTGGCTAGATATACAGCAACACTATGGTAATGGCCACCGACAATTACAACAACTAGCGTATCATAGTGATTGGCTAGATATACAGCAACAATATGGTAATGGCCACCGACAATGATGGGGTTTGTCTGAGAATATACAGTAGAACGAAATCTGATGCTATTATTTTAAATGGTGATTGTGCAGTTAACCCCCTGAGGATTATAACGCGTTTTGTCAGTTTATTCTGGCTATTATTAGACGATTATATTTAGATTAGGAAGGGTATATGGAAGTCGGAGTGTTAAGTGAGACTCTTTACCCTTTTAATGCCCACAGAACCTTCCTAAGCTGTAAATTGTCTAATAATGTATACACTTGTCTAACACTATGATCCCCGAATTAATCGCTCCCATGCACCTTTGTCCCCTGTTAGCAGACGCCCCTCCTCCCATCCAACACCACTTTCTCTTATATACCTCTCAACACCTTCCTTCTACCTCAATCTCGGTCTGCTTCTCTCTCTCTGCCCTTCCACCTCACTTTCTTACTAATTTTCTCACTTCCCATACGTTTCATGACCGAACCATATACGTTAGACTAGGATTGATTAGGTAAAATTAGCTTAGGTAAGGGTAGGTAATGATATAATTCGACTGGTTAGGTTAGATTATAGTTTATTTGTTTTAACCTGGCGAGAATGCACCTGGTACCCTTATGATCAAGACTTCGACTTAGAGATGATTGGCTGACGGTAATGTGTAGTATATTTCTTATGTTGTATTTTGCAGTTGAAAGATGTTACTATAGAGCACAGTACCACCAGCCAATCAGCTCCAAGTAGATTTCTTTAGTTCAAAGAGACCAAGTTCAAATTCACCAGGTTAAAACAATGAACTATAGGTTTAAGTTGGTTTAAGGTAGGGTGGTGGGATAAGGGGATTTTTTTTTCCTCCCTAGACCTCAATTAAGTTTAAAATAATACCCCCAAGACCCCTCTTCGAGATCAATTTGTACCGGTTCCTTCTAAATTACAGTCTCGCTGTCTTGGCAAGGAAGAAGCTGACCCCTAAATAACACGAAAGGTCTTGAAATTGACAAGGAAATTGGGCAAAAGGTCTTGAAATCGCTATACTTAGAGGTGGCGAACGTCTTCAAATCTTAAAAAAATAATGGGGATAAATATGAGGGAGAAGGGGGTCCAGATAAAACACCATCTTAAGTTAAGTGAGGATTTTGTGGCCGTGTTGGATTGGAACCGTAGGAATCGTCCCATTTAAGTTACATAAAATCCACTGAAGTCCGGCTCGTCGCTCCCAAACGTGGCCAATATCGGAGTTTACAGTTCTGGTTCATTACAGTGTAAGGGGGTAGGCTATATCTATTGGTTGATATATTTGTTTACTTATTATTGTTTTTGCTTTCTCCCTAGACTTCCATCAAGCCAGAACATCATCCCCAAGATATCCCCCTTCTAGATATTTGTATTACATTTTTCGGTAGAAAAATATGCCGGCCAATTGCCGGTTCCTCCTAAATTACAGGCTCGCTATAACTCGTTAGGAAAAAAATCAAAACCTAAATGGCACGAAAGGTCTTAAGATTGACAACAAAAATGGGGCAAAAAGTCTTAAAATCGCCAAACTAATGGGTCGAACGTCCTACAATCTGACAACTAAATTTGGCTAAACATGAGGGAGAGGGGGGTCAGGAACACCAAACCATCCCCCCTTAATTTAGGGTAGAGTAGGTTCAGCTCGCTTAGATTATATTAAGTTGACTTTGGTTAGGTTAAGTTAGATTATATTATAGATGAAGATAAATGTGCTTAGATTAGGTTGGTTTTGATGAGGAAAGATACATTTAGATTAGATAATAGGCTAGAATAGATTACGGCGAGTTAGAAAAGGTTAGATTAATTTGGAATAGGTTAGAGTATATCAGTCCCATCCGTATAAAGTATAAGAAAAACAAAAAAATCCTTTCTGTCCGCCATTCCTAAGCGTGTGGATTGGCCGAGACAATCGCCCATCTTACAGTTCTGGTTCATTATAGATTACGGTAGAGTAACTTCACTTTGGTTATGTTTGATTACATTAGGTTAGATTAGGTCATATGTGAAAATAGGTCTGAATAGGTTAAAAACCTTTGCATTACATATCACGCTTTAAAAATACCCACAAGACTTCCCTTCCAGAAAAATTTATACTTTTTTTCGGCAGAAATGTGTACCGGCCGAAGGCAGGTTCCTCTTGTATTGCAGGCTTGCTATCGCTCGCCAGAAAAAATATCGACACCGAAATGGCACGAAAGGTCTTAAAATTAGAAAGGAAATTGGGCGAAATGTCTTAATATCGCCAAACTAATGGGGCGAACGCCTTAAAATGTCAAAACTAATAGGTCTAAACATAAGGGAAAAGGAGGTCGAGCAAAAAACACCCCCAAAAGTGATAATATTCCCATCAACTAGCTTAAAATACAGTAGCATAAGATTGCTATATATAATATAAAATACAGTTGCATAAGATTGCTATATATAATATAAAATACAGTTGCATAAGATTGCTATATATAATATAAAATACAGTTGCATAAGATTGCTATATATAATATAAAATACAGTTGCATAAGATTGCTATATATAATATAAAATACAGTTGCATAAGATTGCTATATATAATATAAAATACAGTTGCATAAGATTGCTATATATAATATAAAATACAGTTGCATAAGATTGCTATATATAATATAAAATACAGTTGCATAAGATTGCTATTATAATATATAAAATACAGTTGCATAAGATTGCTATATATAATATAAAATACAGTTTGCATAAGATTGCTATATATAATATAAAATACAGTTGCATAAGATTGCTATATATAATATAAAATACAGTTGCATAAGATTGCTATATATAATATAAAATACAGTTGCATAAGATTGCTATATATAATATAAAATACAGTTGCATAAGATTGCTATATATAATATAAAATACAGTTGCATAAGATTGCTATATATAATATAAAATACAGTTGCATAAGATTGCTATATATAATATAAAATACAGTTGCATAAGATTGCTATATATAATATAAATACAGTTGCATAAGATTGCTATATATAATATAAAATACAGTTGCATAAGATTGCTATATATAATATAAAATACAGTTGCATAAGATTGCTATATATAATATAAAATACAGTTGCATAAGATTGCTATATATAATATAAAATACAGTTGCATAAGATTGCTATATATAATATAAAATACAGTTGCATAAGATTGCTATATATAATATAAAATACAGTTGCATAAGATTGCTATATATAATATAAAATTAGCACAGGTTAGATTATATGAGCTAAGGTTAGAATATATGAGACCCTTCCATATATAATAATTAAAACCTTCACTACCTGCTCGTCACTGCCAAGCGTGTGCAGTGGCGAGGACAGCCGCAGATTTTACAGTTCCGGTTCAATACAGTTGTCCGGTAGTTCATTAGATAACGCGGGTAACCCCAAGGAAAAATAGGAAACACAAAAATCCGGGGTTGAAACAATCGTGCATAAACATGATGCTGGGAATCTGGTGGACGTGTGTGTGTGTGTGTGTGTGTGTGTGTGGTTGTGTGTTTTATTTCTGTTGTGATTGTGTATTGATCTGAATATATTTAGGAGCACATTTTGTATGCACTCTTCGTATGCTTATATGTTTTACCTAATACCGTCTTTCATAATTCTAGTCTAGTCTGCTGCAGATTGATACTCGATCAGTCTCGTGTGTGCTATTATACTAATTACTATAATATATAGCAACATAATTACACGCAAACTGTCGAGGCATCCAATTTGATAAACAATTAATCTCAGACTTCACAGATGCTAGAGCATTGTTATTATTCAAGTTGTGTTCCTAGATTTCTAAACTTTTGCAACCAATTTATTAGGAGTGGGTGGAGGTTCGGGTGTTCAAAGACGAAGGGGTACATTTTGACAACAAATCGCGTACAACTCTGCTTCAAGACTGTGGATCTCGATAGAAATGGATACAGTGGTGGAGTGCGACATGGTGAGCACAATTCTGAAGTAAGTTTTGTAAAATTGTGTCTGAGATGCGAGTGCATGCTAGTTAAATTGGTAATACCCTATGGGGCTCCTCCAGGCTCCAGTACTGGGGCGATGTAAATGAAAATTTAACGAACAGATATTTTATGAATATTTTACTGAATGAGCCTACTATTAATCTTGTAGCTAGGCAATCACCAACACCACCGGCTCACCTCAAAGTATATATATGCGGGCCTTGTACTCGGTCAGAAGTTTTGTATTTGTAAACCACGTTTATTCAAGTTTTATAAAAGGCAAGACTAATATCTTCACGTGGGTAAAAAACAAACAAAAAAATCCTATTCTCACGAACTAGCAAGACTTTTTTTTCCTTGACTCAGCTTCCCCTCCAGCAGTGTAGGAAGCCATCCCGGGCAGCTGCATCAGATGTCACCAGCTGTGTACCGCTCTGTTATCAGCTGTTGACCGTACACAACAGTCCAGGCACCTCGTAAAACCAACAGCAGTGCCGCCTCTACCGTGTTGGATGGTGGCAGGGGTGGGGGAAGTGTATGTTGGTAGAGTCAGGGGTGGGGTAAGTGTATGTTGGTAGAGTCAGGGGTGGGGGAAGTGTATGTTGGTAGAGGCGGGGGGGGGGGAAGTGTATGTTGGTAGAGGCAGGGGTGGGGGAAGTGTATGTTGGTAGAGTCAGGGGTGGGGGGAGTGTATGTTGGTAGAGTCAGTGGTGGCAGGGGTGGGGGGAGTGTATGTTGGTAGAGTCAGTGGTGGCAGGGGTGGGGGAAGTGGATGGGAGGTGGGGGAAGTGGATGTTGGTAGAGTCAGTGGTGGCAGGGGTGGGGGAAGTATATGTTGGTAGAGTCAGGGGTGGGGGGAGTGTATGTTGGTAGAGTCAGTGGTGGCAGGGGTGGGGGAAGTGTATGGTGGTAGAGTCAGTGGTGGCAGGGGTGGGGGAAGTGTATGTTGGTAGAGTCAGTGGTGGCAGGGGTGAGGTAAGTGTATGTTGGTAGAGTCAGGGGTGGGGGAAGAGTATGTTGGTAGAGTCAGGGGTGGGGGAAGTTTATGTTGGTAGAGTCAGTGGTGGCAGGGGTGGGGGAAGTGTATGGTGGTAGAGTCAGTGGTGGCAGGGGTGGGGGAAGTGTATGTTGGTAAAGTCAGTGGTGGCAGGGGTGGGGGAAGTGGAGGGTGTCAGAGGTGGGGGAAGTGGATGTTGGTAGAGTCAGTGGTGGCAGGGGTGGGGGAAGTGTATGTTGGTATAGTCAGTGGTCACAGGAGTGGGGGAAGTGTATGTTGGTAGAGTCAGTGGTGGCAGGGGTGGGGGAAGTGTATGTTGGTAGAGTCAGTGGTGGCAGTGGTGGGGGAAGTGTATGTTGGTAGAGTCAGGGGTGGGGGGAGTGTATGTTGGTAGAGTCAGTGGTGGTGGGGGTGGGGGAAGTGTATGCTGGTATAGTCAGTGGTGAGTACAGGGGTGGGAGGTGGTGACAGGGAGGGAGTTAGTGTTGGCAGGGATGGCAGTATAAGTTGGCAAGGGAAAGAGAAGGTTGCCTCACAGAAACTAGTTGGACACGGATAAGAAAACACATATTGAAATGTTTGGGCAAAGAAAATATAAAAACATAAATACATAATGGGAGATGACTTTATTGTATATAATATAAATTCATTTGATCGAATACATACAAATGATTAGCTTGAATAATGTATAATATTTTTCCAAGTACATAATTCATGTTTATGTTTGTTATAATAACAATAACAGCAACAATAATAGTAGCAATATAAACGATGAAAATACTACTACTACTACTACTACTACTAATAATAATAATAATAATAATAATAATAATAATAATAATAATAATAATAATAATAATAGCATCTATTATAATATTAATAATATATAATAATCTTAAGTATTAGTATTGTTATTAACATTATTATTTCATAAAGATCGACAATAATTCTTCCCTTTGCCATCGACCCGTTTTATCATATCAGATCTGCTGATTACCTAACCTAATTTTTCACTATTATAATCTCTGTGTTATCCCCTCCCATCTCCTGAGTGTATAACAATAATTAATTTAATCCATTTTACTTAATCTCCCTACTCTTTTTACAGTTATTATTGTATTAACTCCCCCTCTCTTTCTCTTCCCATTTTGTTCTTTTCCTTATTTGTTTTATTTATCCCTTTCAGTAGACCATGACGTATTCGTTAATTATATTCCGGCTACTATTAGAGGTTTCATTAATATTAGAAAAGGTATGTGGAAGTTAAAGGGATAATAGATTAAATTGATGGGAATTAATTAAAGGGAAATAGATGTGACAACTTTGATTGCCTATTATATCCTTATTAACACAATCTGGTCCAATGTGGTCTTATGATATTCTAATTAATTATTCTTGAGGATGTTGCTTGTTTGGCTGTTATTGAGCAATGTATTACGGTTCGTCACCCTAGGCTACCAAAAATGCATTCCCAGACTTCCTTCCAATGAACAAATACCGACCACAGATCCCCTTCAAGCTAAATGTTTACATTTTCCGATAGAGTATGTTTATGTAACTAAACCTGTGAAATAATAAACCCTTTCAAGATCCGATTCCGCATTTATTTCTGTTTTCTAGCTAATATTAGACGATTTTATTCAGATTAAGAAGGGTATGTGAAAATCGAAGGGTTAATAATATTGATATAGTCTTTACCCATTCAAATCTCACGGTTCCTTCCTAAATTGCATTCAATCGTCTGATGTTAGTCAAAATAAACTGTCAAAATGCGTCATAATCTGCAAAGGGTTAAATCATGTTACTCTTTCACGGCACTTGTCCCATGTTCATATTTTGGTAACTGTGCTTCTGGATTTACGCGAGTACTTTTAACCCTTTCTGTACCGGTGACGTCTCTTTTTTATTTGATTTCAGCTACATTTAGACGATTTTATGAAGCTTAGGAGAGACATAAGGTAGCTAAAAGGATTAAATGAGATAGTTTGTAGCCTTTCAGCGGGTAAACGTCCTTCCCAAGCTAAATAAAATCGTCTAATAGTTGCCAGAATGTAATGAAAATTACGTCACCGGTACTGAATGTGTTAATGGCATATGTTGCAATCATTCTGACAACATTTCGGGACTGCTTATGCACGTGTACCGGTGACTAGACTACTAGTAGATTATAATAGATAACCCCCACCCCCCAAAAAAAAATATATATATAATAATAATAATAATCTATCTATCTATCTATCTATCTATCTATTGCCGGACGCCTTACTCCCCTTAAAGAGGGTGGCCATGCACAGAATGCCTCCAAGCTGACCTATTCCCTGTAAGAGGGACAACCCGAGCCAGTTTACTGAAGGACTTACAGGATTGACCATTCAACTTAGGGTCCGTCCGACTCCGAGGCCTTCTATGCATCTTGTTAGCACTATTTTTCTATAGTGGTGTTCGGCTAGTCCATCCACTAACCTGCCATACCCTTAGGTAAACAGTACGGATTTCTATCAGGTTTACTCCCCTAGACAGGTGCCGACCACGGCTGACGAGTCCCATCCACCCGGATTTTTATACGGTTGCCTCTCTTAGATTGGTTGCCGACCAAGGCTAACGAGTCCCATAATAATAATAATAATAATAATAATAATAATAATAATAAATAAATATCTATTTATCTATCTATCTATCTATATGCTCAGGCCCAATATACTGTATATACTGTATATAAATATATAGATCAATTAATAATAATAATTAAAGTAGAAAAGCCCTCCGCCAATCACCGAACTCCCTTTTACTTGCTTGCACCGTCAGCTGATTTTGACAGCTCACGGTTACAACATGCCACACCTTGCCCACCAGCCAATCAGCGGCCTCCATTGTTGGAGCGCGAAGCTGGACTTCTTACTTCACCTCAAAAGTCGCTCTCTTTCTCTTCCCAAGCAGTTCCTTCTGATTATCCACAAACTATTCCCTTGGTGCCAGCCCTGTACTCCCGTAAGCCGCCAAAAGAGGTCTATAATCAGCTTCCTGGGACTTATTTTGAAGAGAAAAGAGAGGAGGTGAAGGAAGCAAGAATTCAGGGCGAGTGTGCTACCGCACGTGCCAGCCTGCCAATAATAGCGCGGGAGAGCGGGGGACGTGACTATAAAGGCTGCCGCACACGGGCTACTTGGGTCACTCACCCCTCGGAACTCACCGGGTTATCACATTGCAACCCACTTGCTCTCTCTCGCCCGGGCACAAAGGGGAACCAGGAACACACCTTTCCAGTTACCCTGCCCTCAACTAAAGCCACAACACAGACCACCCCTGACCTCTCCTCCCTTTCGCCCACTCGGAGGATGCACCATCAGTATCCTACCACCTGTCGTCACGTCGCTAGCCTGCACACATACAGTCAAGCGCTTCAAGAGGGACGACAGAAGGTGGACGGAAGCGAGGATTTCCAGAAGAGCTACTGGCCAGCTCTGAGGTGGTAAAGCACAGTTCCAGACACACACACACCTGATCCAGCATACCTGAATATATTTGTCTAAGGACCCATATTGGGCTCGCATACGATAAAGGAAGAAAGAGAGATGTTGTTGACTAACCTGGTGGTTCCCATAACAATTGATGTGTCCTTCTAGGACAAGACTAAAGGAAAAATAATTTAGACTCCCCTGAATCCATAAAGATGATGATGTGTTATTAATTAGTTATTTTTGTTAGCAACGGCGCCATGCCGAAAGAGTTATTATATAGGATCTGATAGGAGAGATTAAAGATTAAAGAGTAAAAGCAAAGCGGGGAGGGAAAGAATAATTCTTTTAGTAAATGAGGCAACCAATAAGTTCAAGGGGGAAACAGTTGTTTAGTTGACTGATAGATCAGCTATAGCTAGGGAAGGACACTAGTCCATATGAATAATTCATTAAATTGTGTAAAAGGAAACTATTGAGAAGGACAATAGTCCAATGTTAAATACGGTATTATTAAGTTTAAAAGGGACGCTGTATTCATAGAAATCGAGAGACTCCTAGAGGCAGTCTGGGAAAAGTGTTAGGGGTGCCCGTATAAAGAATTCCTCAGAAGTCATGTAAAGGAATATAATTGTGGAACTATTCCGTGTAGGCGTTTTGAGGCACGGTTCATCTTTTGTTAGAACAGTTAATGATTTAGGTGAAAGGTAAACATAGCATGTTTGTAATAGGGTTACATGAGGGTAAATTCGGAAGGTGTCATTGAGGTAAAGATTGTAAACCTATATTGTTGAAGTAACTGGGTGACGGAACCCAATATTATATATGAGAGGGAACTTGTAATCTCAGTCGGTAATTTGTACGATTTTATATCATTGTTGAGGTACTTGTGTAGTAACGACGGCTGTGTCAAAGGAGTAAATAGATTCTATGTATTGAGGAAATAGATTATATGTGTTATAGCCTTGGTCTTGAGAAAGGATACAGAAGGCTCAGTAAACGTGGGTAATTCTTAAGAGTAGAAGAAAGAATATAACTTTTGTTTTAGTTAGGTAAAGAGCAAATGATTCATTAGGCCCTGGTCTCCATAGAAGACACAGCAGGGCTCCGATTAAACTGTTTAGGATTAATCACTAATAACGGGTCATAGGATCGAAGCCGACTTAAGTCAATACCTAAATAGCGGGAATTCAGTTAGGGAGTAACGGGAACTTTAGGGGTCCAAAGTGCAACCTATCGTGAATAGACGTAATATTCAATCCGTGTCTTGAACTCATCTCGGCCCGAGCCAAGAACCTCTTATTAGAGTAGTTACGAAGTCTGTTGAATAAAATATACGAACTTCTAAATGACTGTCGATTTATCCCCCGTAGTAGTAGTAGCGTAACAGAATTTAAATTAAATACTACAATTGTCGGGAATAGGGTAATGATCCCGACAGTTTTAGGTCTAATAGGACATTTGAATTTGGCGGTATCGTATCGCATGTACGATTTCGGCTAGTTCTTTGTGTATTGTAGTTTCTTATTAAGTGTAGGTTAAATATTAACTGTAATGTATAAATATCGGGTTCAAATCCCGATGTATCAATGGGAAGATATTATTGGGATGGAATTTGTGCTGTACCTAGTATCAGTGCATTACCACAAGCCCACCGAAACGTCAATAAAATACCCTCATTGTTCCCTGATTAAATAGCACTGTATGAATATTCCCATATTCAAAATATGCTATAGGGGTGCAATGCCTGGTGAGTTATCTGCTCAACAGGTGGCATTGTGTGTGTGTAAGTGTGAGAGTCCGAGTGTAGGGGGTGAGACAGTGAAGCATGGGAACGAGGTGGCTTCAGAGATGGGGTCGTTTCGGTCCATGAGTGAGCACCGTGCCTCATGTGAAGGCAAGATGGCAGGTGCTCGTTGTACTCTACGTGCTTCACATGTCTCACTCCCTAGACTGGAACAAGACCTCACGGGCTTCACTGTTCATTGTAAAGCGGTGAATGTTAAGGCTCTCAGCCTATGCCCGAGAGGAAGTAAGTTGGAATATAGAAAAAAAAAAAAAAATCTACATCAGCTCTAGATGTATCATGAAACCAAGTTATGGGTTATAAATATTATGAGCCGGCAGCTACATGTAATTTCGCGAAGCGATCGGACGCCGGTCCTTTAGTCTCTCAATCAACACCATACAGCCAACATCTTCCCCCCGGCTCTGACTCAACCCACAGTTCACCATGTGCTACAAATACTAATCTATAACAACAGTCCTACATTACCAGTCCTCTAAGCTAAGTGCATTGTATCGATATTGTATTATGTGAACATTCCTACATGTCATGCAATTGAATTAGCCATGTGTGGGGGACTGGATTACACCCATCGACTACTTCGTTGGTAATTATATTATAACTATTTGTTGGGATATTTCATGTACCAGTGATATGCAATTTAACCTCTTTATCTAAATTCCCGACAAATAATGGTCCTTCGTGCCCTAAGGCTTCCTTACCGTAGTACCGTTTTGTTTACTTCCTTGACGCTTGTGGGCTTACAAATGGCTGCCGCCTCGCGCGTTGTTGGGCCGTCTGCCCTTTCCCAAGTGTAGACCCGGCTTATTCCCTCGTGATTTTTTCCATTTAGGCACCGTCCCTATCTTTTTGGGGGCTAGTTTCCAGGTTTTTTGGGGCGTGTGTTCCTTGGCGTTTTTTGGTGGGATAGCTGGGCTGGTGCTTGTGGTATGGGTAATTTCGTCGGGTACCATTTCGCGCTTGTAGGCTAGGCTAAGCCTGCAGGTGTCTGTGGTAGCTGTTCATTTCGCTTTGGTGGTGGGCCTGTGGTGTTCATTGTGTTTTGTCATTATGAGACTCTTTTCTTAATTTTGCCGGTGGGGAGGGTTCTCATGTAACTCATTTAATAAAATTGTATAGCCTAGTTGCCTAATTACGGTCATGGGGTTCGGTCTCTGTTGATTTCTAAGCGATTGACAGCCAACAGACCTCATGATTGTGGGATGGGCAGCTGGGCTAGGCCTAATACTCATTACTAGTCAGTTCTTTTAATTTACCCTTCTTTCTCTAGCCCTAGTTTGTTTCTGCTATTTGTCAATTTGCTCAATTAATTCATCCTACTGCAGCTAGTAGCCTAATGACCGTTTCCAAATTGGGAGTGGCAATGCTATTGCCACATTTTTTAATTTAAATTAATTTGTGTAACTAGTTTGCTTTATAGTTTAGAGAGTTAATAGCTTAGATTCAGGCCTTAACGATGACAGATTTAAAGAAACTTAAGATTCTGAAGGGAGGGATGAAGGGAAGTTTAAATAGGTGTTTAAGAGATCTAGATGAATTTTTATTAAGTGCCACGGCTGATCAAATTAAGGGTAAATTTGCTACTGTAACTAAATCGCTAGCCACTTATGATAATTATGCTCAGCAGGTATATGGTTTATTGACAATTACTGACGATGTGGAAGAAGAAATGTCGGCAGATCTTGAGTCCTTTGACGACGTTAATACAGCCTTAGCCAGACTATCTTCCACACAAGAATCAACCCCTGTTAAGGATACTGGTACACCAAAGGCGACTGGCTTTAACCTGCCGAAGCTTACTTTGCCTACCTTTTCCGGGGATTCGGCTACCTGGACTGGATATTGGGATATCTTTGAGTGTTCCGTCCATCAGAATAAAACATTCACATCCATCCAAAGGTTCACATATCTCTGTGGCCAATTGAAAGGGGAGGCATTGAAATTGATCGATGGGTACAAGCTAGAAGCTACAAGCTACGAGTCTGCAGTGGAGTTGCTGAAAAGAACTTACGGGAGAGAGGAAGTCATCAAGACCGCATTAATTACTAAATTCTTCACTCTAGATCCTCCATCCTATGATGTGACGGACCTAAAGGAGTACTATGCCTCCTTTGAGAGCCTCCTCCGATCTATGGAGACAATGGCCATCACCAAGGAGGAAATATTTAGTGTAAATATCTTGAACAAGATACCCTCTCCCCTAAAGGAAATCGAAAGACGACAATTAAGCGACTCTCCACTAAACTTGGAAGCATTGGTGCAGGTGTACCAGACTGAAGTCTTCAATATGGAGAGTACTGGACACTACCGACAAGTGGAGATGTCGCCATCCACTGCAGCTTTCCCGGTACAGACTTCTCCTAAACAGAAAAGGCCAATATCATTAGGTTGCAAGTTGTGCAGTGTCCACGGTCATCTGTGGTACCAGTGTCCTAAGTATCCTAAGGCTACACAGAAAATTGGCAAGGCTAAATTGCTTAAGTTATGTACCAGCTGTCTGGCAAAAGACCACTTCAACAGTACTTGCACCAATTCCTACATCAAACCTTGTAAGTATTGCAAGGGGAAACATTGGTTTTCCCTTTGCACCCAGTCTGATCGGCACGACGGCAAAGAAAAGGGGAGAATCCCCAAAGAGTCACATGAGAAAGGTAAGAGCGAGGGTGATAAAGTATCTGCCATGTCCATTGCTTCTCGAGAATGTCAATTGCTTCCTACTATGATGTTGTCAGTAGTGGGGAGTAATAATAATACTATAATGATGCGCACCTTACTTGACCAGTGCTCACAGAGGTCATTCGTTCTGCGGTCATCATTACCCCAGCTCAAGTGTACCAGCAAGGGTCAAGAGAATTTGCGTCTCCATGGTTTCACTGGTGAAGTAGATTCCAGTGACTATGATATAGTGGAGATTTCCTATGTTTATAGAAGAAAGGTATGTCCCATCAAGGTTGTTGTGGTCGACACACTACCCAGTTTCTATATAGCATCAGAGATTCAACCACATTTGAAATATCTCAGAAGCAAGGGTTATAAACTGGCTGATGATCAACTCTCTGCTAACAATGGTATTATGCTACTGGTCGGAGCTGATTATTACTACGACCTGGTTCACCCTGGATATCGGCGGGTAGATAAGCTAATAATGCTCCCCACGATCCAAGGGTATGCCATTTCTGGATCCTATGCCACTTCCTCTCAAGACACATAGGTGGAGGTGGTTACGGTCCTCAAGGTAGCAGTAAGCCCCATAGATAAATATATTAGGCCAAATGTGCCTGATAATACATGTACTGATATAGATAAGCTATGGGACTTGGACAATATTGGAATTGACCCACATGAACTTGATCGTGAGTCCAAGCTAGCGTTAAGCTCGTATGAAGAGACTGTAACATATGACTCTGGCAGAGGTCAGTATGTGGTAAGGCTCCCTTGGAATGATAACAAGAGTAAATTACAAACTAATTTCCATCTAGCACTTGGTAGATTATGTGGCCTTCAGAAGCAGTTTGTCAAGGATCCAAATTATTGCGGGACTTATGCGGCAGTTTTAAACGAGCAGGTACAACGTGGATTTGTGGAGAGAGTAGATCTCAGTGAGTATGGGGATAACATACATTACCTTGCTCACCATGGGATTAAAAAGGACAGTTCCACCACTCCTGTTCGTATTGTGTATGACCGCTCTGCTAAATCCAGTGATCGCTCCTATAGCCTGAATGATTGTCTGTACACGGGTCCGTCCCTGGTCTCTGATCTCGCGCAAATTATGTTGCGCTTCAGATGTCATAAGTTTGCATGGGTCGCCGATATTGAGAAGGCCTTCCTGATGCTTCAACTCCATCATGAAGACAGGGACTCGACAAGATTTTTATGGCCACGGGACCCAATGGATCTAGATTCAGAGTATCTGGTCTACAGGTTCAGAGTTGTCTTATTCGGGGCAACCTGTTCCCAGTTCCTTCTCAACGCTACTATCTTGCGTCATCTTGAGGAGGCTGGACTAGATCCTGACTTCAAGAATGAGATCAAGCAGGGGATCTATGTGGACAATCTTCAAGGCACTGGAGACAATGAAGATTTATTGCTCAAGAGATGCTGGGAGATCCGCGATATATTTGCCAAGGCTCATTTATACTTAAGAGAATGGGCCACTATTAGTGATCTTTTGAAAGGTCAATTTGCTTCGGACGGTGTAGCTACTGAGAATAGTGAGGTGAAGTTTTTAGGTCACAAATGGGACACTACCACAGATTGTATATCCTTCTGTCACACCCCATGCGGCAGTGAGCTTATGACCAAGCGAAACTGCTTAAGCTTGTCAGCGAGGTTGTTTGATCCCCTAGGTTTTTTGCTGCCTGTAACTATTCGTGCTCGTATGTTTTTACAGCAACTGTGGCGGCTAAAACTAGATTGGGACACGCCCCTCCCGACTGAGTTACAAGATACTTGGCGGTTGATTCGGTCGGACCTTTCCACATGTTGCAAGGTCCAACTTAATCGTCAGGTTATTAGTGGTCAATGGGTGGATCTACATGCCTTTTCTGATGCTAGTAATAGTGCGTACAGTACTGCCATATACATATGCAATGGTAGTGAAGCGAAACTGGCTATAGCAAAGGCCAAAGTAGCCCCTATAAAGAAGATTACAGTTCCTAAATTAGAACTTACTGCATTGCTTCTGTCTGCTCGTCTAATAAAGTTTACACTGGATGCTTATACAGACATACTACAATTAATAACGTCTATGTCTGGAGCGACAGTCAAATAGCACTTTCATGGGTACACAGCCAGAAAGTGTTACCTGTTTATGTTTCTAATCGCACTGATGAGATACATAACTTAGTTCCTTCAGCTAAATTTCGCTATGTGAGCACCAGGGATAACCCCAGTGACATCATTTCCCGGGGGATCTCGGCGCAACAGTTTATGTCGTCATCTATTTGGTGGCATGGACCTCCATGGCTTATGTCTCCAACTGAATGGCCTCAGGATTTCAGGGAATGTATATCTGATCCTTCAAGTCGGCCCCAAGATGATGTGTTAAGTAGTTCGACTGTGAGTACTACACATCAGGATAACAAGTTGGTAGAGTGGGAACGTTACGGCAGCTATGATCAAGTAATACGGGTATTTGGATTGGATATACCGTTTCATTAACAACATGAGAAGTCGGGCTCATGGGTCTTTCCTTAGTGAAGATTCGAAGCATATCAGACTCCATGAATTGAGATCAGCAGAAGCGAAACTAATATGTTTAGTACAAAAGGAATCTTATCCTACTGAACATCAAATCCTGAGCAAGGAGTCAAAGGCCAAACCCTCAAACTTAATGAGGCAGCTAGGATTATATACGGAAGGAAGCATAATTAAGTGTAGAGGCAGGATACAAAAGGCGGACATTATTGATTCTGCGAAATATCCTGTCCTCCTTAGCTCCTCTCATTTGATTACCAAACTGTTGATTCGCCAATGCCATAGGATCTGCCTACATTTTGGCATAAATTATGTTCTGGCGTATATGCGACAACGTTGGTGGATCCCTAAGATGCGATAAGCAATTAAAGGGATCCACAATAGCTGTACTATATGTAAAAGATTACAGGGTAAGCCTTACTCCCCAGTAGATCTACCTCCCTTGCCTGAGTTCAGGGTACAAAGGACTGAACCATTTCAGGTAACCGGGGTAGACTACACCGGAGCGATTCAAGTTAGAGAATCGCCCGGTAATATCATAAAGGTATATGCCGTTCTATTCACATGTGCGGTAACCAGAGCGATTCATATTGAATTGATTGACGACCTATCCAGTGAGGGTTTTTTGCATACTCTAAGACGCTTTGCAGGCCGCAATGGTTTCCCTCAAATTATTATGAACGATAATGCGACTTGTTTTGTCGGGGCCTCTAAATATCTCCAGAGTTTAATGGATGACCCGCAAGTTGTGGCTACCCTCACTGGAAAGGGTTGTCAGTGGAAATTTATACCAGCACGTGCACCATGGTTCGGGGCGATTTGGGAGAGAACAATCGGTATCGTCAAATCTGCCATGAAGAAGGTATTAGGAAGGGCACTGGTGACCAGACGGGAGTTGCAAACCATCTTAATAGAAATTGAGATGTCAGTCAACGACAGGCCCTTGACCTATACCTCGTCAGATGTTGATGACCTCTTACCCATTTCGCCTTCTATGCTAACACGTGGACGAACCCTTAATACCTTTCCTAGATCGTCAGTAACTGACGAAGATCTGCATGACCCTACGTTCGGCAATGCTGACGCCACACGTCGTCGCTTCCAGTATGTGTCGGACGATCTCTGGAAACGGTGGACCCAAGAATATTTGCTGTCTCTTCGCGAGCGTCACTAATAAGATCAAAGGGACGAATCAACGATGGCCTCGTATCGGGGATATCGTACTGATTCATGATGAGCGTCCTAGGTTATTTTGGAAGCTTGGGAGGATTGTCGATTTGTTCCAGGGCATTGATGGTCTTATAAGGGTTGCTAGATTACGAACTTCGACTGGGGTTACTACTCGCCCAGTCGTAAGGTTATATCCCTTGGAGCAGGATGTAGAACTGCTGGATGATCCTGGCATCTCTACTGATACCCCTCCGCGGGAGAGTGCTGGTGACAGTGCTCCTCAAGGTGGGGCAGCTGATGATGAGAAGGATGATCCTCCTCTGGCTTTAGGTGGCGCTCGTCCCAAAAGGAGGGCGGCTATGAGTTCCGTGGATCTTTGGAGATCAAAGATCAAACAAGGTGATCTTTGAATCTTCGATGTCCTTTTTGTTCTCTGTATATAGCTACTGTATATCGTTTTTGGTGGTGGGCAGTATGTCGGGAATAGGGTAATGATCCCGACAGTTTTAGGTCCAATAGGACATTTGAATTTGGCGGTATCGTATCGCATGTACGATTTCGGCTAGTTCTTTGTGTATTGTAGTTATTATTAAGTGTAGGTTAAATATTAACTGTAATGTATAAATATCTACATCATCTCTAGATGTATCATGAAACCAAGTTATGGGTTATAAATATTATGAGCCGGCAGCCATATGTAATTTCACGAAGCGATCGGACGCCGGCCCTTTAGTCTATCAATCAACACCATACAGCCAACATCTTCCCTCCGGCTCTGACTCAACCCACAGTTCACCATGTGCTACAAATACTAATCTATAACAACAGTCCTACATTACCAGTCCTCTAAGCTAAGTTCATTGTATCGATATTGTATTATGTGAACATTCCTACATGTCATGCAATTGAATTAGCCATGTGTGGGGGACTGGATTACGCCCATCGACTACTTCGTTGGTAATTATATTATAACTATTTGTTGGGATATTTCATGTACCAGTGATATGCAATTTAACCTCTTTATCTAAATTCCCGACAACAATAATAATAAACAAATAATAATAATAATAAAAATAATAAAAAAAGAAGTAGAAGAATAAGAATAATAAGAAGAAGAAGAGGACGCAGAAGAAGAAGAAAAGGATAATGGTTATATAACTCTGCAAGACAAAGGCCTCTCCCAAACGTTTCCATCTAACTGGTTAGATACCCTGCATGTTGTTCTGTTCCATCCCAGCAAACTTTCGGATCTCATCCCTCCATCTGGTTCTCTGTCTACCCCTTCCTCTAGCTCCATCCCTAGGGTCTCATTCTGTTGTTCTAGTTGTCCATCTGTTATCATCTCTTCTATATATAGTATATGACCTGCCCAGGACCATTTCCTCCTTTTTATAGTACTGAAAATATTTTCGACTTTTATTTGTTCTCTTATACATGAAGTTCTCTTCTTATCTCTCCAAGTTACGTCTAATATTATCCTCTCCATTCCTCTTTGGGCACTCCTAAGTTTAAGTTCTAGACACTTTGTTGTACTCCAAGTTTTTTATCTATAAATTAGTACAGAGAGGACACATTGATTGCATACTTTGCTTTCTAATGAAAGAGGTAGCTTGCTTTTCATAATGGAGCTCTGTTTACCAAATGCATTCCATCCCATGACTATGATTCGCTTGATTTCTCTAGAGTGATCTGGGTTTGCCTTTGTAACCTGCCTACTATGGGTTCCAGAGGCCGTGTTACATCGTTTTTTCGGGAATAACTTATGAACAAACAGTCGGATCAGTATGATATTTTGCTACAACTTGTTTCACACCGTCCCTTATTTTTATTTGTTTTTTAATATTGTGCATTACCAAAATTGGATAATTAAGCCACTTGTCCCTGTGTCATGAGGTTAAAGTCACACTTGAATGGCTAGGAAACGGACAAGGTTACCTTGGCTTACCTGTGAAACCACCAAACCATTATTGCTCCTCCATCAAACACGGTACTTATCAGCCACCACCCAACCCTATAATCGTCTTTACATTCAAGTTATGTCACTATCAAATATAAATATACAAAAATACATATTTTGTATATATTTATATTTGATAGTGACAGATAACTAAGCTAAGTTCTTCAGTCCTTTCTCTCAGTGTGCATAAGTTTGGTTTGGTGCTTCTAACTAGCTTATTTTTTTCTTTCTTGAGATTTAACCCTACTCGTCATCTCACCATTTTGTGGTCGCTTTCGCCGTTCACTTTGTTCAGTACTGCTACGTTCTTCACAACATCTGGTTTGTCAGTAAGGATAAAGTCAAGTTCATTCTTGGTTAATCCATATCTATCTATCTATCTATCTATCTCTCTCTCTCTCTCTCTCTCTCTCTCTCTCTCTCTCTCTCTCTCTCTCTCTCTCTCTCTCTCCCTCTCTCTCTCTATATATATATATATATATATATATATATATATATATACTGTATATATACAGTATATATATATATATATATATATATATATATATATATATATATATATATAATATATATAGAGAAAGAGAGAGAGAGAGACATACAATTATGATAATACCATATTATAAATGAATATAAATAAATATATGAATAAGTTAATAAATAAATAGATAAATAAACATATAAACAAATGAATAAATAAACTGCCGGAAAATGAGTTGGTGTGCATCTGTGTTTAGTAAGTGGGAATGAGTTGGTGTGCATCTGTGTTTAGTAAGTGGGAATGAGTTGGTGTGCATCTGTGTTTAGTAAGTGGGAATGAAATATAGCTTAAAACACAAGTCAATTAGCGGAGATTAAGTGGCCATGATTAACTTAAAGAAATTAATATACACATGCCACATCTATCACGGAACAGCCAGCCCGATGTCGCCTCTCTTTCTCACTGGAAAGGATAGTTTGTTAAACCTTTGCAAGATTATGACTCATTATAGGTCTGCATTCAATTTAAGAAGGATCTGTGGAAATTATACTCGGGTAGATTGTAGGCACCAATCGAACAGGGCTATACCCAGGAGAGGCTGTAGGCATTTGATAAGGAGTCGCTGGAACTCCTGTTTCATTTGCTTGACCTCTCTTACTGTACTCCTATCACGGAACAGCCAGCCCGATGTCGCCTCTCTTTCTCACTGGAAAGGATAGTTTGTTAAACCTTTGCAAGATTATGACTCATTATAGGTCTGCATTCAATTTAAGAAGGATCTGTGGAAATTATACTCGGGTAGATTGTAGGCACCAATCGAACAGGGCTATACCCAGGAGAGGCTGTAGACATTTGATAAGGAGTCGCTGGAACTCCTGTTTCATTTGCTTGACCTCTCTTACTGTACTCCAGCCAGCTCTCACAAACACCTCATCCTCCTATCTACTTCCTTACACTTTTCTATCCTAAATGACCTAGAGTAGCTGGTCCAGCAGCCCAACCGTATGCTTCGAAGATCGGCCCAACATTCTTGACTTATTTCTGACTTCTAACCCTTCTTCTTATACCATCAATCTTTTCTCTCAATTGGGCTCCTCCAACCATAAACTTATCTCTGTTACCTGTCCTATCTCTCCAGTACGACCACCCGATCCTCCCAGCCGGAGACGCTTGTGGCACTTTGGCGCTGCCGACTGGGAGGCTCTTCGGCAGTACTTCTTTGATTTCCCATGGAATGACTCCTGCTTCCGTGGCCAGGGACCCTCGGAGAGTGCTGAACGCATTACCGAGGTAATCCTTTCGGGCATGGAAGAGTACATTCCATTTTCTTTCTTTGAATCTAATGCAAATAAATCTTGGTTTACTCACGCATGTTCTACTGCTGTCCACAACAAGGAGGAAGCATTCAAATGGTACCGACGCCTTAAAATTCAAGAATCTCATTCTTCCTATGTTTCTGCCCGGAATCAAACCAAATCTGTTCTTCGACTTGCCAAGCACTCTTTCATCAATAATAAATTCACTGAACTATCCAACTCTAGCTCTTCCCAAGCTTTCTAGCATCTAGCAAAAAACCTCTCCAACAATTTGTGTTCCTCGTCTTTCCCTCCCCTTTTCCACTCTGATTGCACAACCATCACTTCTTCCTCTGACAAAGCTGAACTCTTCCCTCAAATATTTTCTAGAAACTCCACCTTGGATGTTTCTGGTGCTATTCCTCCCTCTCCACCTGCCTCTCTCCTACTTATGCCTAATATCCTTATCTCTTCTAAAGATATATTTTCTACTCTCTCTGGGCTTAATACTAAGAAGGCGTACGGTACGGACGGTGTTCCTCCTGTTGTACTCAAAAACTGTGCTTCCGTGCTGACTCCTTGCCTAGGCAAACTCTTTCGTCTCTGTCTCTCCTCTAACGTCTTCCCTTCATGCTGGAAGTTTGCTCTCATTCAACCTGTCCCAAAGAAGGGTGACCGCTCATTTATCCATTATCAGTTTTAAGACCTTTAGTGCCATTTAGGTTATATTTGATTACGTAGATTTAGGTTAGGTTAGATTATGTTAGGTTTGTTATGGTTAAAGCACTAAATTAAGGTTAAAGTATATCAGATTACGTTAGGTTTGGTTATCGTTAAGGCACTAGGCTAAGGTTAAGATAGATCAGATTACGTTGATTTGGTTATGGTTATGGCACTAGGGTGACTAGGCTAAGGTTATTAATATTTACTGTACGAATGTGTATAATTGTGTTCCTTGAAATACTGTATACTCCGCAGCCAAAGGGGGTGCAGGGGGGAGGGGGGAGGTCAAGAGGTAGTCCAAGTGGTGGGAAAGGAAGCTTAACGTGGGTGTATCGTTTCTTTCGCACATATACTGTATACACACATTATATAATTATATATATTGTGTGTGTGTGTATCGGTGTGTACGCACATGGTTCCACACACTTTTCGGTAGATATGATTAGGTTAGGTAAAGTAACGTATGAGTTAGTATTGACTCTCCCTATGAACGAAATGACATCGCCAGAAAGGTTCATAGTTCGAGAACAGGAGTGATCGAAAGAAAAGTGTATATTGCTAAATAGTTATAATAATAATAATAATAGATTAAAGCGTATGAATCTGCCACATCCACTACATCGCGTTTTAAACAATCTTGCGGTGCAAGAGCCACCACAGTCGGTAGTGGAAATCCGGTAGAATCACTTTGTTTATTTTGGCTTTGCGAACAACTTTGATTTTAGTGTTCAATCTCATGAAGGCAGCCGTTTATGAGGAGTAGTGCATCAAATGTTCTGTAGATGAAAAAAAAAAAAAAAAAACTCGCGGAGCAATAGTAGCCACAGTCAGTGGAGATAAATCCGGCAGATTAACTTTGTTCATTTTGGCTCTGCAAACAACTTTGGTCTTAGTGTTCAATGCTGTGGAGGCAGCCGATTAGCAGGAGTAGTGCATCAAAGCTTCTTGAGACAACAAAATAATAAATATAATAATATAAAATACTTAAATTCAGCAAAACACGGCCCTTTTCTTAGCGGAATCGATAATAATAATAACAATAATACTAATAATAATATTAATAATAATAATAATGATAATTATAACAATAATACAAATAATAATAATATTTAGAGGTAATTTGTAGAGTACCAGTTCTTCAAGAGGAAGTAGGCTAACTAGCACTCTGAATATTGTACTACAGTTTATTACCCCAGATAGGATATCATAAATGGCTTTTAATTCCAAGTTCCTACTTACTTCTAAATGAATATGGATATAGGAAGTTAGGTGGCTTGCCCATCCGCCTCGTCTTGCCCAGAAATCTAACTTGATTGTGACCCGAGTGTACTACCAATGCGCCACAAGACACCCTACATTGTTTTGGTTTGTCTTAACCCCTTCTGTACCATCAACATTCTTTACATTTTATTCTAGTTACTACAAATCAATTTGTATTCAGTTTAGGAAGGATCTCTAGCAATTACATTGCTTCGAACTATCTCGATCAACCCTTTTAACTGTCACAGATCCTTCCTAAGCTACATGAAATCGTCTAAATATAGCTAGAATAAAATATACCAGACGTCGCTGGTACAGACAGGGTTAAAAAGCCATCACATTGTAACTTGAACCGAAAATTATTGGGAGAACATTTTGTAAGAGGACATACTGTAGAAGAGACATACATTAGAAGATACATTAAACGTCTACGAAAGAACATGCTCATACATGAGGATTATACCGTATAAGTGTTGAGAAACTTGCAATATCTATCGATAAAATATATTTAGATCAAGACGAATATCTGATGGAGATCTGAGCAGATAAAATAATAAACGCCCGACGAATAATCACGACCGAACAGAAACCTGCATTTGTCTTCCATTACAAATTAATCCATACCCTAGCGAAGGGAATAATTGAGAAGATTGCACGACCGGCAAATGAGAGAGTGGGCCGAACTAATCCCGACTACTGCACATTAGAAGTGATGGCGGAGGTGGCAATATGGCGATGGGGCAGGGTTTACGGTTGCATATAATTACCGTGGAGGGGGCCCTGTAGGAGACGGAGGCCAAGCGGCTAGTAGGGAGGAAATATTGGGGCTGGAAATAGCCTGGCTTGCTGTATATCATACCTGCATGATGGAAAGATTGAACATGCATTGTTGTTGTTGTTGTTCTGTAACACCCAGCTGACTAATGATTCATAGTCAACCCTTCATAATACCTCCGGCAGCCTGGCCAGGATTTCACGCCCTCCATGGTGAAGCTATCCTGTTTTTTAAATCTTTACAACACCGATGAAGCTGGCAATGAAAATGAAAGTAACTCGTAAACAGAACCAGGCGCACCGAAAGTTGGACCATATTAGGGGTGTGTACGGAAGAGGTATTTCGTTCCACATCTGAATGCTGTGGACCCCTGATGGCCTTGCCACCACTGCTAACTGGTGGGGTGGCACCTCTATTCACCATTGTCCTGAAGGGACAAAAGTTGGAGGGTAGACTACCTTTCGTGAGGAATTTTAAGACAGTCACTTTCTGCCACGGTGCTCAAAGATAGTCGGCTGATGGTCAGGCCATCCCTTTTAGTCGCCTCTTATAACACACAGAGATACAGAGTGAGAAATTCTGTTCTCGTTTTTGTGTACTCCCCTCCCATCCAAGGAGATTCGACATACCTATATGTACATGATGCACACATATATCGGGTTGGGTTGGTCTGGTGGTCTAAGGTGCCGTGCGTTAAACGAGAGGTTGAGGATTAAAGTCCCCCAGAATTCGAAAGATTTTTTCGGCCATCCTGATGGAGAGGATTGTATTGTGGTCCCTCCCCAGCCTAGCTGCTCAACTATCATCTTGTGTTAGCCTATACATATTCCCACCAGTGCATATTCGTATGCACTATGGTGAGAACTCAAACACTTTATTGTCGCCAAAGGTCGCATGTGACCTCATAATTAAGGTAGAATAAGCATTGTGCTGTACCTAGGTTAAGACAAACTCTGTTGATTTTCTGCCTCATGGATGCAAGTGAGCAATAAACCAACAATTATCAACTATGCGTAAGCAGAGTGGTATCTCACAAACAGATCCCGCCCGTATACTGTGCACCACCAGCCAGCCCGTCCGTATTCGTCGTCGTCTGTCATCACAGTTATATTCATTTGGTCAATGCAAAGATCAGTCAAAAAGAAATGTTAAATTTTACTTAAAGGTCAAGGGTAGAAATAAGGTCAATATTTCAAATGTTACGTTATCTATGTCTCTGTCTCGAGTCGGCCACCCCTAGCTATGGGGGTGTAAAGTATATACTGTACAGTACATACTGTATATACAGTACATACAGGGTTTATGGGGGTGTAAAGTATATACTGTACAGTACATACTGTATATACAGTACATACTGTATATACAGTACATACTGTATATACAGTATGTACTGTATATACAGTACATACTGTATATACAGTACATACTGTATATACAGTACATACTGTATATACAGTACATACAGGGTTTTTTCCTCATATTTCTATATTTTCACCATACAAGTTACTGGCAGTATTTATATTATATTGACCAAATTTTAGATAAATATACTGAAGGGTAAGGTCAAAGGTCATGGTCAAAGGTCAAAATAAGATTTCTATTAGTATTTCTTATACTAACTGTTAGATTCTCACTAGGCTTATCATATATATTCGGAATACCTAGTCAAGGTCATACATGAAAATATATAATTCAATTTGAAAGGTCAAGGTCACAGGTCAAGGTCAAGTATAAGGTCAATATGCTAATTTATTTACTGTTAATGCAAACTTCACAAAATTCGCTGAGATAGTTGCACTTTTACTGAAAACTAAAATATTTAATTTTGAGACATATTATGAAGGTCAAGATAAAGGTCAAGGTCAACAATTCTATTGATATATCTTAAATTAACTGATAAGTTTTAATCAAATTAGGCATACTTATTTGATTTTCCAGGGCAACGTCACTGCAAACAAAATATGTACTCTTACATTAAGGTCAAGGTCACTGGTCAAGGTCAAAAGTCAACTTTATAATTAATTGACAAATATTACTAAACATTTTGAAAACTGTGTTAGTTCCATATAACTTAAATAACATATTTATCCAGTTTCAAAAAATAATTGTTATTGTTGAGGTCAAAGGTCAAGGTCAAAGGTCAAAACAGAGAGTGTTCATCATAATCCCTAAACTTCTCCCAAACACCAATTTTTTTCACTAAATTTTGCAGGCAAATTCAGTTAGTTAATGCAACAATCTTGCATGTTTAGTTTTTTTCTTCTCAAAGGTCAAAGTTCAAGGTCAATATATGATCATTATTTCATTTTTGTTTTTTCTTTACGAACTACATCATATTAATAATGCTAGTTAATGCTAACATTAGTGTTAAGATGACCAAATTTTGAATAAGAATTTATATTTTTAAGGTCAAAGGTCAAGGTCAAATGTCAAAATGAGATTTTACTAGTAATTTATACTAACTATTAGATTCCTACTACGCTCATCATGCATAATCAGAATACCTCGGCCAAAATTATACAAGAAAGCAAAGGAACAGGCCAAGGTCAAATATAAGGTCGATATGTTATTTTCTTTACTATTCATGAAAACATTGCAAAATTCACTGAGACAGTTGTACTTTAAATGAAAGTGAAACTGTATAATTTTCAGACATCATAAAAGTCAGGATGAAATTCAAGGGTCAAGATCAACTATTTCTTTAATATATCTAAAAATAATCAAATTAGGCACGCTATTATATTTTCCAGGGCTACATCAATGCAAACAAAAATGTAATTTTACAGAAAGTTCAAAGTCACAGGTCAAGGTCAAAGGTCAACTTTAATCATTAAATAAAAAGAATATTCAAATTTTGGCAAGCTGACTTGTTATGCATGGCTATATACTTAAATATCATATTTTATCAAATTCATATCAAAAATATAATATTTAAGGTCAAAGGTCAAGGTAAGAGGTCAAAACAAGAGCGATAATAATTTCACCTAAACTCGTACTACATTACTGAATGTAGTGACACTAAATTGTGTAGGCAAATTCGATTGGTTAGTGTGACGATTGTTCAAATAATTTGGATTTGTTATTCAAAGTCAAAGGGAAAGGTGAAGGCCACAGCATATGGTCACTATTTCTTATTTTTAAATTTGTATTTTAATTACACCATATTTGTAGCGCTATATAATACTAATATTGGTGTTATATTGACCAAATTTTAGATATATTACAAATTTTATGGTCAAAGGTTGATGGTCAAATTATGATTTTCATTACTTCCATAAATACTGACTGATAGATTTTCAGTACACTTATTATATACTGGTATAACTGGAATATCAAGAGCAAGATTGTGCAAAATATAAATCAGTAAACAAGTAATTATATAAATTAATATATATAGGGCAAAGGGGACTATAGATAAAATTCAATATATAAATAGCCTATTTTCATTAAAAAAAACTGTTTTACCAAATAAATTAAACACCAATTTCAGAATTATAGGTTTGCAGAGTTGGGTATGCACTTTTTTTTTTTTTTTTTTGCGAATACGAATATTGCAAATCATCTAGTGCTAGCAAGAATGGTAAAACATCGAATTTACTCTTTAGATCGCTAAAGATCTTCCCTAAGCTGCATAAAATCGTCTATATTGTAAGTAAGAATACAATGTAAAAGGTACCATGCTACTGAATAGGTTAAATGATGTTATGGAGTCAAAAAGGCTAATTAAGATTTATGTTATTCCTGAGACGAATAGAGGTCCTTCCTAAGCTGCATAAGATCGTCTAGTGTTATATAAATGTAAAATACGCCATGTTATGAAAAGGTTAAATGATGGTATCGAGCCAAAAGATTAATACAAATCTATGTTGCCCCTTAGATCACTAGAAGTCTTTCGTAAGCTGTATAAAATCGCATAGTGATAGCAAGATTATAAGGTAAAAGTCGAGTTTACCCCATAGATTACTAGAGGTTCCTTTTAAGCTGTATAAAATTGTCTAGTATTATACTAAAACTCAAATGGCATCATCGTACACTGAAAGGGTTAACTGATGTTATCGGGCATAATGAACGCCCTCACGATTAAGCTCGTTTTTATCCCCGGCGACGAGTGATAGCAGAGATACCCAATCGCTCTTCCTCGCTACCGATTATGTTTTTTGCAACTGGGTTCTGAACAGCCGTACAACCACAAACGATTCCATGACAAAAAAGCAATGGACAAAACCCCTAATGGACTAAACCCAAGTGGACTCCTTATATGAAAAGTGGACAAAATTACCACCACCCCAGTCACCTAACCTAACCTAACCTAACCAAGGTTTCTTGGATCGTGGAGTGTGAAAGATAAAATGTAATGTGTGTTTGCAACCACAGAAGTATTGTGTGTGTGTGTGTGTGTGATTTTGTGCACTTTTGATAATAAAAGAGGTTGGGTTTCTGTCCACTGAGGATTTGTCGATTGTGGTTTTGTCTGTTGGTGCTTTGTCCGAACACCAAAACAAACATTCCCAGATGTTACAGAGCTATTTGGAACTATGCTATTTTAGCTTCACATGAGTATAGAAATAACAAGTAAATCAGCAAAACTAAAGAATCCCATGTGTCGGTTAAGTCTGTTTATTTTGATTGTCATTAAAATACTCAAACATAGCAACACAAACTTGTATCTGTTTGATATACAGTCAAGAGCATAAATGTTTCCGCACCCATCTGAACAAGTATCAAACGCAAACGAGACAAAAACATGTTTCATTATTGCGCAGATGCTACAGAACTTAGGTTGAAAGGCTAAACTATTCGAATTGGTGTAACTTTGTACTATACGTGGATCACCAATCATTACATTCCTAATCCTGATCCTTCTCCTGATCCTATCCCCAACCACTAGTCCCCATGCACAACCCCTGCATATCATGCCGCCCGAGAGTGGCCCTCTACAGGTCCCACTACGTAAACGTAAACATAAACTCTAGGATATGTATCGCGATCTAAGTTTTCGAAACTATCCTGAACTTAATCAAATCTTCTCATTAATTTTGTAATCAAATATTTACATTTATAAGTTTCGTTTGTGTTGTTGGAGGGTTCATACCGGCCCGGATTTACTGTATGTCTTTATAGTGTACACTATAACACATATATCCTGGCCCAATATGAACCCTCCAACAATAAAATTAACGTCCGAACTGTAAATAGTAAACAAAGAATTAATGAGAAGATTCGATTAAGTTCGGATAGCTTTGCAAATTATAGGTCACAACTTATGTCCTAGACTCCTAGAGCGTGAATGTTGTCGGTAAATTTCTCATTTGATTTACTTTCTTCGTGCATATGATACCACCCCAAGATTTTTGTATTTGTATCGATTAGTTACATTTATAATAATAATAATAATAATAATAAACGGTTTATTAAAGAATGGCAGCCTCATGAGCTGAAAATACACATTTTACAATTTAGTGGATGAACATGAGATGTACAGATATGAGGATGGTAAGCTCAGTTTACAAACAAACTAAATAAATACAATAATGATGTATGTGCAGAATACAAATTATCATAAAATAACCATGAGAGTAAGTGATATACAGTACATATACACATTTATTTACTTAATCATATACAGAACATACGTATATACACGTACGTGCGCACATACATATACATACATATATAGGAACATAAGAACATGCAGTAAGTGTGCACATGTCCGTATACACAAACGCTCACGTATGCACACAAACATACATACATACAGAAACTGTTTTGGTAGGGTCAGGGTAAAGAGTTGAAGGGTAAAGAGGGTGAAGCAATTCAAGTCCGTACAGGTATGGTCAGGTACAGCCTACTACAATGGGAGGTTAATCCTCGGTAGTGTAGGTGTGTGTGTTAGTTTGTGTGTGTGTGTGTGTGTGTGTGTGTGTGAGTGTGAGTGTGTGTGTGTGTGTGTGTGTGTGACAGAAGGCGAAATATGGAAAAGCTGGGCGTTCTATTGTTAAGGGTGGAAATACATGGATGAATATACGCGAACACTTAATAATAGATAATGCTTATGCATAGATTTATAATCAGAAGTTGCACTAGTGAGCAATATGTTCTCGCTCATATGTACGTATATTTACATACATATGTGCATATGACCATAGAATACACGTACAGTACATATATATATTATATACCTTATATTCTCAACCGGGCTCGAACCATTGACAGCACATACACACAGACATACATATACATAAATATATGCACATTACATGCATATATGCTCTTCTCTTATCCTACCTGATACTCTCAGCCGGGCTCGAACCACAAACAGTATACACTATAGACACATATATATATACATAAATAACGCATACATACATACACATATACGCACACATACATACACATATACTGTACATACATAGATACACATATACATATATACACATATACATAAACAAATTCAAGCAAATACATACATAATTATATTCTAATACACACACGCACACACACTTATGCATACATTATTAACACCTTACGAGCGGCCTATGCGGTTTATTTATGTGTACCGCCCAGCGGGGTGTTTTTAGCCAAAATAGGGCTGTTTACGTGATCATTGTCATGCCTAAATAAGACCCAGAACGTAAAACAAGTACCTATCCCTGAAAGGGCATAAACAGAGCTTTCGAATGACACCATAACGATCCTTGTATGATGGATAGTTTTCTTGCAATAACCGTGCAACGCGAGTGCAAAAAGCAGGTAATTCGGTACTTTCGGTACATAATTGAGTATGTAGCGAGTGAGAGAGGGAGGAGGGAGCTGAGATTTGTGTCAGTAGGTTCGCCGCGGTGGTCTGGAGCAGTCATACGCTCGCTAGTCTCCTGCCACCACTTGTCTCTCTCTCTCAGCCACATTACGTGCTGAAATTGCCACTCGAGTTATGTCGAGCGCCGCCACATAGTCCAGCTTTATTTAACTCGACTTATGTTGCTCGCCGCTATTTAAGGGTTAAAGGTGGGCGCGTATATATGGTGTGACAGGCCGTTATTACACATTATTAATAATATTAACAATGGTTGGGATAGGACTATTTTTATATCTGTCAGTTCTTGCTCTTATTGGTTGGAGTGTGTTGAAATGACGAGCTGCACGTGTTGGTCTAGGGGCGTCTGGTGGAAGTAAGTTTCTGTGTCGTGGGTGAACAAGCAGCATAGATGCAAACTGTTTGAGTGTGTTGTAGTGGTGGGTTGAAAGTGCAGGTATGCTAAGGGTGGTGAGAGCTTCCTCGTACCCTGGATATGTGCCTCCCAGGATGATCCTGCATGCCCTCCTCTGAACTCTCTCCAGTTGACGTTGTTGTGTTAGGGTTAGAGAGGAGGACCTGGCGGGAGAGGCGTAGGTGAGCTTAGGGAGTATGAAGGTGTTATATATACTCTTCAGCTCATTCTCCGGCGCCCCCAGGGATCTCAACCGCCTTAGCATAAACAACTTGTAAGTGGCGGTCCTGACTGTGGTAGTTACATGTTTCTTCCAGTTCAGTTTGTTGTCCACAGTGATTTCGAGGAGTTTGGTGGACTCAACAAGCTGAAGGGGATGAGGACCAATTGTGATAGTGGGTGGAGGAAGGTTGGTAACGGAAGTGTTGATGTGCATGACCACTGTCTTGTCATGATTGATAGTCACATGATTGTCTGTGGTCCAGGCTTGAAGACGGTCGAGGATGTCTTGTAGGGGGTCATAGTTAGGGGAGGTGTTATCGACAGTAATGCCGACTGTCGAGTCGTCCACGTACTTCCAGTGGAAGGGGGTGTCCTTTAAGGCATCATTAATCAAGATGAGGAACAATAGAGGCCCCATCTTTGTGCCCTGTGGGACTCCACATATATATCTGTAGATATATCTGTAGATGTGACGTCGGTTGGGGTATATTAGGTTGAGTAAAATAGTACTCTCGGATGGACACTGGATGCATAGTGTCGATTAGAGAGAGAGAGAGGCTCCTTTGGAAGCTACAATAGTTATCTTTATTTCCTTCTAGGTTGTAGGCTCACATGACCAACTAATTTATCTGGAAGGATTATGCAAGTAGTTTTATAATCTACGACCACGATAAGACCATAAATGACATGTGATACATTTGGTCACACTAATGCCACGAAGGCAAGTAGGAGACATGGCTTTGAAACCCTGAAAAGGGTTAGTTTTAATCTATAAAGAGCGATTGGTGGGTCATTTGTCTGTTGCTGTTATTGAGCTTGAAAACAGGTAGGGAAATATACATACGCCCTCTCACGGCAATAGTAGATTCACAGCGGCTCCCTGGGATTCATAAGCCTCCAGCAGCTAAGGAAGTAGTAGGGACCGGTTCCATGAGAAAAACCCAACAGACAAAACCCCATCCCCATATATGAAAAGTGGACCAAATCCCACCCACCACCACCCCAGTCATCTCACCTCACCTAACATAACCAAGGTTTTGGGGATTGTGGATGTGTGAAAAATAATATGCAATGTGTATTTGCAACCATTAAAGTGTTTTATTCTATATTATTATGTTCCTTCCAACAACCAACTATACTCCTAAAATCGATTAATGAAATTTTCAAACACATGTGGCAGTCCGTGGATTCGAACCCAGGACGCTCACACCGAAAATCAACACCTTATACATCGCACCACGAAGACAGTGAGACTGGGGTTTTGTTCACTTTTTATCAAATAGGTTGGGTTTCTGTCCACTTGGGTTTTGTCCGTTGGGGTTTTGTCCGGGCATTGGAGGGACCACACAGGGGCAGTAACACTCACCCAACCTGATGGATGGAATAAGGAGTTGTAGCATGAACGTTGATTCCCGGTAGAATGAAGCCGTGAGGCGATGAAAAGAGATAAGGAGGCAGAAACCAATCTATCTAAAGTGGCTGAAAGAATCCTGTGGCACCGTAGAAAGGCGTGGCCCTCAACAGAACCGCCAAAAGTAGATGAGGATTTGGTGGGCGCATAACCAACCACCACGGAGGGATCGTCCTGGCAGCGGGATAGTACGAGTGGCTTCCAGATAGAGTGAAAACTACTCAAAGGAGAGTAAGAGTCGGAAAAAGGGTGGAGGTGGCTAAAGGATGTGTCACACGAGTACTTTATTGCAGCATTTTTTTCGGTCAGATGTGGTTTGGCAACTTCTGTTTTTTTTTTTTATATAATACTACAGCCTACTAATATCATCTACTTTCTGTCTAGTTTCCGATGACAATGAAAACATTACCCGAAACAAAACGAGGACAACATTTGCTTATCGGAAATTGCCGGATAAAGCAGTAGTGTCAAACTCGCGCAAGGTGAGGCCGGAGTCGGGTTCATTGGTGATTTGTTCTATGAGATTTATAACTATATCAATATTTGCCCTGGCCACATACTTTTCCATTGTCACCCACTTGGTCTTAATATTGAGGATAATGTTTAACCCCTTGAGGATCATGACACGTTTTGACAATTAATTCTGGCTATCATAAATTAATCTCGAAGGGGGATCTTGAAGCAGTTTTTATGTTTTATGTTTGATGGAGGCCTAAGGAGGAAACTAAAATTATAATAAATAAATAAAATAAACAAACAAATAAGTAACACCTACCCGCTTAACTTGTTGGGTCAGTAGATTGATTGGTCAGGTCAACAAGACAGGGAAGTGACATTCCCATCACCCACCATTAATAGCTCAGGGTCTAAGAGGATATTATGATTTGTTTGTTTATGTTTTGATGTATTTTTATTGTTAGTTTAGTTTCCTCCCTAGACCTCCATCTAACTTAAATACACATACAGCATATTATATATATAAGCCCAACAACTGAAAGGCACGAAAGGTCTTAAAATTTCAAATCTAATGAGGCCAAACTTCAGAGGGAAGGGGGTCCTGAAATTCCCCTTAAACTAACTCCTACCAGTGTTTCAAGGTTGTTAGTTTTTTAATGGAATATAGGCGAAACGTCATAACATTTTATATCATACTCTTGAGAAGGAACCTTGAATAAACTGACCAGATATGGGTTGTATGAAATAAATGGGCAGCCCTTCCACCCCTTCCCTTCCTTCCTTCCTTCCTTCCCCTATCGCCCTCTCATCATTTTTATCCTGTGGGTCATCAATCCATTCCGGCTTCTCTTCTCTCTCTCTCTCTCTCTCTCTCTCTCTCTCTCTCTCTCTCTCTCTCTCTCATATCCACCTTTTATTTAGTATAGGGGAGGTGTGGTGGAGTCGTATTGCCACTGGACTGGTAATCAAATGGACCCGGGTTCGAATCTCGATATGTCAACGGGAAGATATTGTTGGGATGAAATTTTTGATGTGCCTTGTATCAGTTAATTACCACTAAGCCCACCGAAACGCCAAAATTTACCCTAATTTCTCCCTGATTAAATAGCACTGTATGAATATTCCCATACTCAAAATTGCTATAAGGGGGCAATGCCTAGTGAGTTAGTTGCTCAATAGGTGGCGTTCTGAGAGTGAGGGTCCGAGTCTAGAGGTTGAGACAGTCAAGCACAAGGGCGAAGCGGCTTCAGAGATGGGGCTGCTTTGAGCCGTGGGAGGGTGCTTCACACGTCTCACTCTCTAGACTGGAACGAGACATCATAGGCTTCACCGGGTTCAGCGGTAGAATGTACAGGCTCTCAGCTTATGCCCGAGAGGGAGTAGTTGGAATATAGAAGAAAACAAAATCTCCTTTAGGCTATTTTTCATAGTTTTAAGATATTGTGTTTACTATTTTATTTTGCTTCTTATGTTAATCTAGTACTCGTTCTTGTCTCGATTAGCCAAAGTTTATGTTATCGTCGCAGTCTGTCTGAGTGTTTGTCTGTCTAATGGGAAACTCGTCCAGTGCCGTGGATCAATATTGTCACTCGGCCAATACACCCGTTTCATCTAAGGGTAGATTTACACTTGAGGGATTTTTTTTATGGACCCCTTTCTCCCTCATGTTTAGCCCCATTGTATTTGAGATTTTAAGACGTTCGCCCCATTAGTTTTGCGATTTTAAGAAGTTTTGCCCCATTTCTGTCAATTTTAAGACCTTTCGTGTTATTTAGGTGTCGATCTTTCTCCTGGCGAGCGAGCGAAGGATCTACAAGGTGTTATCTTAAGATTGATGGAGGTCTAGGGAACAAACTAAAATCCTCCACTTAACCTCTCAGCTCTTCCCACGGAATAAAATGTTCGCAGACCAAAACAATGACGAGCAGGACGAATAATTATTGCATTTTTCCTTCATCCTATGACTTAAGCTCCTTCAAAGTACGTGTGTCCATATATTTTGACTGTAACGTATCGTGAATGTGGCTCTCTGTCACTTGTTTATTTGTTTTTATTTGTTTTATTGGGAGGTGAGGGGGGGGGGGGGGACTTGTTACAGCAGCTTCATGTTTTATTTTTGTTATTTTATGATTAATTTTGTATAAGTTAATTTTCATATACTTTCTCTTTCCTCTATTTATTAATCCTGCTTGTTTTCCTCTTTTTCTTCTCATCCGCCTTGTTCCTTCTTCCTTCAAGCTTAAATACATACCACCAAGACCCTCCTTTGAGATAAACTTGTCCATTTTTCGGTAAAAAATTGCTCTGGCCGAAGGCCGGTTCCTCCTAAAATGCAGGCTCGCTTTCGCTTGCCAGGAAACAGTCGACACGTAAATGGCACGAACGGTCTTAAAATTGACAAATAAATGGGGCGAAAGGTCTTAAAACGACCAAACTAATTGGGGGCGAACGTCTTATAATATTAACACTAATGGGGCTAAACATGAGGGCAAAGGGGGTCCATGAAAAAAAACTTAAGTAAAGCTAGTGACACAGACATCACCGCCTTGTGTAGAGAGTTTCTTCACCACTGGACCATTTCCTGCACACTCACGGACACAAATGGCGCCCCTCTCTTGGTCCTACTCTCAACCCAAACCAAAGGAAAATATGCCCGTGAAGCAGTGAAGTACGATCATATGGTTCAGATTTAATTTCTGTTTTGTCTTTCTTTTATTCGACAAGTAAACTATTTGCTCCAATCGGTCTTTCTTTCATTCTATGATTTAAACTGCTTCACTCTACGTGTGTCCTACATTTTTACTCTAACGTACTGTACAGTACAGTTGGTACAATACGTACTGTACAGTTGGCCAACTTAGTCCTTCGACAAAATGTGGTGGTGTAAGGAGTTGTTTGACATTTCATCCGTAGTAAACAATATATTTTGTTTATGAATGAATCACTCAAACCCTATGCCGTGTGAGAGAAGGGACGTGATTGGGTGAGACGAAAAATATCGAGAAACTCTATTTTCTCCTTTATTTGCATTACTTGAGGGTTAGGAGAAAGTCCAGAATGATTTTAGGTAATAGAGGTATATGCAATGAACAAGCTTACAGTTATTCAGATACATAACCAATCCATATTTTTTTTTTTTTTTTTTTTTTTGGCATAGCAGAAAATGTGAGTGCATCGGGGGTAAGAGGTGGAGCTTCGTTTCAATATAATCGATATAGCACGGTGGGTTTAAAGACTCATAAGTGAATAGTTGTACTTAAGATGCCAAAATACTGATTGTTTGGCTTATAACTTCTATGGCCAGTGAAATTTAAGCACTGTTATAACATGAATTTAAAGTTTGTAGTGTAAATGTCTGAACTTGCTTATGTATGAATATTATGATTTATGAGTTTCTGGTGACTATTTATGACGGTGTTCCGATTTTCTTTTATAAACTTGAGAAGCAATATTTAAAAGCGTCTTGGTAATGAATGGTTTTCTCCTCAGAATAATTATGAAAGATCCTTTGTAATCCTTAGACAATTTTACTCAACTTAGGAAGAACCAATCAGTTAAAGAATTATCTGAAAATGTTATTTACCCCATGATTCTTAGAGATCCTTCCTAAGCTTAGCAAGAATATTTTATATTAGCATTAATGAAAATATAGTATTCGTTGGCTGATTGAAGGGGTTAAGGTGAATAAAATCAATTGGCTCTCGCTGGGAATACAAAGTCATCATCGGTTTCAAAAGGGTTGACATAATGTTTAACCTTTTAACTATGATAGGTATTTCCAAATCTGCATAAAGTCACCTAATGTTTGCCATACTAAAATTATATGTCCAGTGCATCAATGTAATAGTAGTTAAGAACAAATAAATGCTGAAAAAAAAACTAATAACGGTTGAAGGTCCGAATTGTTTGTTTTATTTCACGTGTATTTTGGTGACTAATATCGTATCTAGTTGCTATGGTAACATTTTTGCATAGTAGTTAAGTTTATATGATGGTCTAGAGTAAATGTATCATGGGAATTTTGTATATAATTAATTGTCCAAATTAGAGATACTTTCTTGCTTATAGCACTTCAGACATCAATATTTTGCATGGCAATTAAATCTACTTCGCTAAGCCCAAACAGAACCCTGCTTAACCTTTCATACTGCTATGATTGTGGTGTTGGTGGTAGTGTGGGGAGAGCAAACAAGCAAATTGTCTAGTAAATTATTGCTATTTGAAATTATAATAATTACATAATTTAAAAAAAATCTATATTCCAACTACTCCCTCTCGGGCATAGGCTGAAAGCCTGTACATTCCACCGCTCAACACGGTGAAGCCCGTGAGGTCTTGTTCCAGTCTGGGGAGTGAGACATGTGAAGCATCCATCATGGCTCGAAGCAGCTCCATCTCTGAAGCGGCCAGTTGCTTCGCCCAAGTGCTTCACCGTCTCACCCTCCAGACTCAGACCCTCACTCTCAGAACGCCACCTATTGAGCAGTGAACTCACTAGGCATTGTCCCCCTGTAACATATTTTGAATATGGGAATATTCATACAGTGTTATTTAATCAGGGAACAATGAGGGTATTTTTTTGGCATTTCGGTGGGCTTTGTGGTAATGCACTGATACTAGGTACAGCACAAATTCAATCCCAATAATATCTTCCCATAATAGCAAAGCGTGATAATCAATACATTCTTTGGTGCATATCGGTACACATTTGTTGATAAAGAACAAAAGAGGCTTCTATCAGTTATAAATAACAGCATTAGTTTCCAGCTCGGACATTGGCCGATAATTCTCGGGCAACGTGATGTGCATGGCTTTTGCAGAAAGCTGGGAAAAATAATGTCACTAGTTCCATCAACTTAGTTTATCCTACAGTCCCTACATAACTTTTATGGTTCAGGGGTAATTTATCGAGAGGACTTCCTTAGTGGTTAAGGCCCCATTAATTGCTCTTTCCATTCACATATGCATAGCCTACGTGAGTTGCAGTTGGGATGTGTGTACATGCTTAGATTGATATGCAGGATTCGAAGTTGCATAATAAATCATAGGCAGTGTCCACCATCTTTTAACTGTCTTCGTGGTGCGATGCATAAGGTGTTGATTTTCGGTGTGAGCGTCCTGGGTTCGAATCCACGGACTGCCACATGTGTTTGTAAATTTCATTAATCGATTTTAGGAGTAGAGTTGGTTGTTAGAAGGAACATAATATACAGCATAGAATGTCCTAGAATGGCACTACCTATGGCACTGCTATGCTTTGCAACCGGTAGAAATTTACTTTCAGTCCATATTATTTTTTTTTCTTTTCTTTTTTAAAGACAATGAACGGAGGAAGGAAAAACACAGATAAAACAAAAAGGTCCATGTGCCTAAAGGCACAAGTTTGTAACAACTGGATTTAAACATTTGTAGATTGTAAGTTTGTGGAAAGCAATTCGAGGGAAGTGAATTTCAAAGAGTAGTAGTTCTAGGGATAAATGAATTTTGATAAGCAGAAGTTCTGCATTGTGGAGGAGAAAGTTTAAATTCATGGGCGCTCTCAGCTGCCCTAGTTCTACGGGAAAAGATGTGGAGAGGCGGCACAATTGAAGCAAGTTCCTAGGAACAATTGCTGTCAAAATATCTGTAGAATAATGCAAGGGATGCAACGTTTCTTCGTATGGATAATGTAGGAAGGTCCTGTGTGATTGCAGGGTTATTGATTAATCTAATAGCTTTATTTTGAATTTTGTCCAACTGCCTCAATGCAACCACTCCACTTCCACTCCACAGAGGTGAACAGTAATCCATCTGAGAACGCACATGACTTTTATATATTACGGCCAACTGCTCGTCAGTGAAGAATTCTCGAACTCTGTACAGGAGTCCCAGTTTTTTAGAGGCATTCTTAGCAATGCTTCTAACATAATGTGTCCAGCTCAAGTTAGTAGTTAATGTTACACCGAGAATGTCAATACTAGGGGAAGTGGGAATATTTACATCATTAAAAAATATATGGGAGTCAGTGAGATTCTGTCGGTTAGAAAATTGAATGTACTTGGTTTTCTGTGCATTAAAGGAAACTAGATTCTCTTGTCCCCATTCTTCAATTCTAGAAAGGTCCTGGTTCAGAGAAATTGCAGTGCTTATTTTTGAATTTATAAGATCGGGTTCGGTGAAATAATTGGTAAATGTGAAGGAACTGTGGAGTGTTGAGTCATCTGCGTAGGAATGTGTTGGATTATGAGTGGTAGATATGAGATCATTGATATGAATGAGGAACAGAGTTGGGGCCAAAACTGATCCCTGGGGAACACCAGCATTTATTGAGTGAAATTGAGAATAAAGGCCATCTACCATTACACGTATTTTTCTGTTATGAAGATAAGAAGAAATTAGTGGAACTAATGATGCAAGGCCGTAGTGTGACATCTTGGACAATAAGGATTGAATCAGTTATATTGCTAACAGATAAATTGGCAACATGATTATATTAGTTTTATGTCTGACTATTAAACGCCTTTCCTAAACCGAATGCAATAATATAAAAGTAAGTGAAACTATAAAACCCGTACGTGGTCACTGAATTGAAGATTTGTTTTTGTTTTTCCTTTTACTAGAGGTCCTTCTGGAACTTAAAGTAATATGTTGGCGGTAACTGAAAACATATGTAGACATGGTACAAAAAAGTAAGGTAATTGTAAATAACATTTGATAGAGGAAGTGTGTTTTAATCGAAGTGTTATTCTGTTAAGCTATTCTTGATATTTTTAAGGTGATTTTGAGCGCAAGATAACTTATGATACCTACCCAATTTTATGTTTTTCATGTTCTCTCTCTCTCTCTCTCTCTCTCTCTCTCTCTCTCTCTCTCTCTCTCTCTCTCTCTCTCTCTCTCAGGAGATAAACACATTGCTAATTTGCTCAATGAATATTTTTGTTCCGTCTTTACTAAGGAAGAAAATAACACTACTTCAGAAACAAACGTAACAACGCATGAAATAGGAAACTTTACCATAAGCAAATGTGAAGTGTTATGTAAGCTGAACAATTTAAATACTAGTAAAACTCCTGGTCCGGATAATATCCACCAAAGAATTCTGAAAAACGTGAAAGAAGATATAGCTCAGTCCTTGACTAACATATTTAACTTCTCGCTCAACCAGAAAACTGTACCTAGTGCTTGGAAAACCGCAAATATTAAACCAATATTTTAAAAAATAAAAAATAAAGCCCAAGCAAGTAAATATAGACCAATCAGTTTAACGTCAATCATAGGACAAATTGTGGAAACAATGCTAAGAGACAAGATAGTAGATTATCTGGAGTCAGACAAGTTAATCAGAGATAGCCAACATGGCTTTAGATCCAGTAAGTCATGCCTAACAAATTTGATATAATTTTATAATAAACTATTTACATATAATGACTCTACTAAATCATTAGACATAATGTATTTAGATTTCCAAAAAGCGTTCGATAAGTTACCTCATGGAAAATTATTGAATATTTTGGAAATGTTGGGTTTTAAAGGAAATGTTCATGCATGGATAAGAAGCTGGCTGACAAACAGAAGGCAGAGAGTTGTGATATATGGAGTAGAATCCGAGTGGGAGCCAGTTTATAGAGGAGTGCCTCAGGGATCGGTCCTGGGGCCAGTTTTGTTTCTAATCTATATAAACGACATCGATGTTGAACTAAATAATACTAAATAATACTGATGACACAAAGATAGTAAATTCAGTATTAATCGAAGAAGACAGAAATCAACTGCAATCTGATTTAAATAAAATAGTAGAGTGGTCGGAAAAAATGGCAGATGCCATTCAATGTTGCCAAATGCCAGGTCTTGCAAATAGGTAATAAAAACAAAAAATACGAATACAAGATGAAAGGCCAGCCAATCAAAACAAGTGCATTAGTTAAAGACCTGGGGGTTCTTATATTTGAAAACCTACTGTAAAGACCTCAGATCAATGTGAAGCAGCTGTGAACAAGGCCAATTGAGCATTGGGATATATTACGAGAAATTTTACTTATAAAAATTAGAACATTATAGTAGTACCTTTATATAAAAGCAAAGTGAGGCCCCATCTTGAATATGTCGTGCAATTTTGGTCTCCTTGTCTGAGCAAGGTCATTAAAAAACTTGAGTCGGTGCAGCGTAGAGCGACAAAGTTGATTCCGCCACTAAGAAATAAATCTTATCATGAAAGACTAAAAAAAGAAAAAAAAATCACTTAAGAAAAGAAGATTGCGAGGTCAATCAATCGAGTGTTTCAAGATACTAAAGGGATTTGACAAAATTGATGTAGATTCACTTTTCAAAATAGATAATAGTTCATTAACTCGGGGAAATGGAATGAAATTAAAAACCAGGAGGGCAAATTTCGATATCGCAAAGCACTTCGTCACCTACAGTGTGGTCATCGAGTGGAACAAATTGTCAGAGAAAGTGGTACAAGGTAAGACAATTGACACATTCAAAAGAAATATAGACATATTTTTTGAGGAGGTGGGAATAATATGGGTAAACATACAAAAAAAAAAAAAAAAAAAAAGCATCAGTACTATATAATATTTCTCAACTTCGTTCTTTACTATAAATTTCCCAGTAGATTTTTGTTTCATTCTGCTGGGGGACTTGTTTCCCCAACTAAATTTCATGCCGACCAACGGTCGGAGGGAGAGGTGGGTGGGGAGAAAGCCTTCTGCTTTGCTATCTTTTCCTTCCACTTTGTAGCAAATTCTATTTTAGCATTAAGTCCGGTCTGCCTAGTAGGGACCGCAAGGTCTGTGTAGTCTGTGTGTCTATGTAACTCTATGTAACTCGCATATATATATAAATATATATTTACAAAGGAATAAGAACAGCAAATGACCAAGTATTATTGGTAAGGCTACTAATTTTTTAAGAAAACTGAGAGGAAGAAGTAACTCGGTTGACTTTGCTTGCCTTATTGAACACTGAAGTCATGTCGATGGGTATTTGATTGCGTGAATTTATCTAAACGAATGTTGAAAAACGATACCCTCTCGTGTTTGAATTGACGACAACCCGGATACGGTCCCCATCGATTATTAAGTGTTCAAATCACATACGTCTCAGCCGGTTTTGTTCAGCATTGTTGCCAGTTGGAAGAAGGCTGGCATGTGTATAGGATGTGGTTTTGTCTTGCATTCCATATTCAAGGAAACCATTTAAGATAATGACGCCGCATTGACAATGTTAGTTATTCTTTGATATACAGCGTTGTTTTATTCCAAGGAACGTCTAAAATGAGTATTTACCCGTTATCCAGCAATCTGGAACCCCCCCCCCCCCTTAGTGGGAACTGGGAAGGGCTGTGAAGTTCAGGTGAGAGTAAAAAAATACAAGGAAAAACGTAATACAATTGGAAAAGTGCCCTATACTAGGGAGAGTCTATGAAGAAAACTGTAAAGAAATGGAAGAGGGCCCTCTAAGGGAAGGGGAATCTTTTTTGTTTGTAATACTGTAACATTTTTTTGGAAAATTGCCCTCTATATGGAGAGACCATCTCTATAATGTTAGTATTAATTGTGTATCCCACAGCAACCCTAATTAAGTCACGGGGGTAAGAGCCCTTCCTCAATCCATTTTGTATCCCGTGGCAACCCTAATAAGCCTCTCCCCCTCCTCCCCCCTCCCCTTCTTTACTGGCAACATAGATGCGGGTTTCAGCCTACCCTCAACTCATATTGTATCCCACAGCCTGCTATTGAGTATGTTTTTTACATTACCAATTTTCCCAAATTCTTCCTATAGAGAACATTTTATATTTTCACCGTACTTTTTTCATTCATCTCCCCATAGAGGGTAATTTTACAGTACATTGTTCATAAAGACGCCATAGAGAGCACTTTTTTAATTTCATTGAGTTTTATTATTGTAAATTCTGTACTTAACCCCACATTTTCCCTGATCTTCATACTCCTCCACACTAGTGGAGGACGTGTTTCTAGATTGATGGATAAATAATAGGTAAATACTAATTTCCGACTCTCCTTGGTATAAAACAACACTATATCGAAGAAGAAAAAACAAATGAATACAAAAATAAAATAATGCTAAAACACGTGTCCGGGGTCTCTTCAATGTTTACTCAGTCTCGCAATTATTAGTATTAGGACTGGTCAGCCACTTAAATTGAAATATCAGGATAATTGTATGTCTATTACATTTATTTATCTATATATCTATAGATCATTAACAACATGGGCAATAATGATACAAATTTGTACCAGTATAATCAGCTGATTAGTGTCTTCAAAATAAATAAATCTTTATTAGGATAACCCCTCGAGTACTACACATTTCCTTATTATTTATCGATCATTATTTATTACGATCTTATCCTCTTACAAACTCTGTCTACAATGATGTGTGTCCAGTTATCGCAAACATATGACATTTAGTTTCAGAAGGATCTTTCGTAGGAACAATATTTGAATACTCTATAATACTTTATAATACTCTATAATACTTTATAATACTCTATAATTCTTTATAATACTCTATAATACTTTATAATACTCTATAATACTTTATAATACTTTATAATACTTAATAATACTCTATAATACTTTATAATACTCTATAATACTTTATAATACTCTATAATACTTTATAATACTCTATAATACTTTATAATACTCTATAATACTTTATAATACTTTATAATACTTTATAATACTCTATAATACTTTATAATACTCTATAATACTTAATAATACTCTATAATACTTTTTAATACTCTATAATACTTTTTAATACTCTATAATACTTTATAATACTCTATAATACTTTATAATACTCTATAATACTTTATAATACTCTATAATACTTTATAATACTCTATAATACTTTATAATACTCTTCAATACAATAATCACTTAGTTATAGTTCCAGTTGCTTTACTGTATTATATTCAGCTTCGGAAGGCCCTCTAATATTCAGAGTTCAAGCTAAAATTTAAATGATTCTTATTTGTCTATTAACAATATATATAATTAAATTGTGATTTGAATATCTATTTCTACGCTATGTTAGGATTTCTAAGTAGTGAAGATATTCTAGGACAGACGTAAGATTGTTCTGATAAATATTTTGATGCAGCTAAAAGAAGGTGATGATACTTGTTGATCTCGTAGCGGCACAGTGGTTTGGTTTACCCTTTGTCATCTGAATTTATGTAGCGTCATACTATGTTATGATCCTATATTTTCTTTTTTCCCAAAAGCCCATCGTTATAATTCTCGAAGGGTTATTTCCCTTATAGTATGTCTCTTACTTACAATAGAATGTTTTCGTAAGAGGGTAGGTGTTATTAATTATGTATATATACAGTGTATATATATATATATATATATATATATATATATATATATATATATATATATATATATATACAGTATATATATATATATATATATATATATATATATATATATATATATATATATATGTATGTATATATATATATATATATATATATATATATATATATATATAGACAGTATATATACACTATACAGTATATATATACAGTATATATACATATATATAAATATACCGGTATATATATATATATATATATATATATATATATACTGTATATATATATATATATATATATATATATATATATATATATATATATACACTGTATATATACAATAAATATATACAGTATATACATTATATATATATATATATATATATATTTTATATATATATATATCTATATATATATACAGTATATATATATATATATATATATATATATATATATATATATATATATATGTGTGTATATATATATATATATATATATATATATATATATATAGACAGTATATATACACTATACAGTATATATATACAGTATATATACATATATATATAAATATACCGGTATATATATATATATATATATATATATATATATATATATATATATATACTGTATATATATATATATATATATATATATATATATATAATGTATATACTGTATATATTTATTGTATATATATATATATATATATATATATATATATATATATATATATTTTCTTTCAGGCAGGTGAGATTAAAATAATATGCACAGTTTGCATTATTGAGTTTTTTATTGATACTCTCAATTTTTCGTACAGTTTTTCTGGTATTTTCAGGAAGTTGGTAAAGGAGGTTTGCAAAGGGTTCCGACGTTTCAATGGGCGCAGCCATCATTATCAAGGAGAAGTGAAGTTAGAAGGTGATAAGTCGAGTTTATATAGGCGATACAAGATCAAGAGAGGGTTTATTGTGCGCTAGCTGCACGCTGGATGGCTAACCTAAGACTAGCTCTGGTAGGCTGGCCGGACGCAGGAGTGGGCGGGGCCTCTGCGTCGTTCGTCTGCGTGTGTGGAGGGGGCATTCCTGGGGCATCATGGGGGGCCTCGCTGTGGAAGGGCGTGCCGAGGGTCCAAAATATCATGCTCGTTTTCGCTCGCCAGGAAAAAAATCGACACCAAAATGGCACTAAAGCTTACAGTACAGACACAGAAATGGAGCAAAGGTTCCTAACATCAACAAAATATTGGAGCGAATGTCTTAAAATCTAAAGCATAAAGTGGCTAATCATGAGGGAGAAGTGGGGCAAGAAAAAGCAACTACCTACCCCTTAAGGTGGCTACTGAATATATCAACTAATGTTTTATCATATTAACCCCTTGGGGATTATGACGCATTTTGACAGTTTATTCATGTTCTCCGTGGACGATCTTACAAATCTTATGAAGTATCTGTGGGAGTTAAAATGGTAAATACTCTCCCTTCCAAACATTTTTCTAGTGGCATGGAGGAGTGCGCCGCCCTTTGTTCTGGGTTGATATTTGGTGCAGCAGACTATTCGAAGGGGCGCCACGTTCCCCTGCAAAGATAGGCAGGGACGTTATCAACTGAGCTAGCTGGACGGCCAGCTCATAGTGAAATTGGTATGGAGTAGATAAAAATGGTGATCAAATTATCTGGCAAAAATTAACAATGTCTTAAGTTGACGAGAACTTGCGGAAATGTAGCCAACTTATATATTAATGTCGATACCTGTAATTAAAGCTATTCATTTTCACCTGCCTTCATGTTCAGCATGGAGGGTGGAGAGAGGAATTTCTGCTTTGGCTATCCTTTCCTTTCACCTTCCCTTTCTCATTGTGTTGCAATTACTACTAGAAATGAGTTCTGGCTGTTGTTTTGGACTTGTAAACTATATGTGGTCAGTGTATCTACTAAAAGTAAGTCGTGGCCACCTCGTCGGGACCGTAAGACGCGTGTGGCCAGTGAATCCATGTAAATCCACGTAAGTCTCTCCCTCGTTCCCGACCTCCCTTTTCAGCAGCAATGACAATAAGAGCACCCAATACTAACCGGCTACAAATCCCCATCATCCTTTGTTTGCGTTTCTCCCGGAGATCGATGCCGGATATACAACAGTGAGCAGCAGCAGCAGCAGCAGCAGCAGCAGCAGCAGGAGCAACGTGGAGGAGGAGGAGCAGGAAAGCTAAGGGGGATATATACGCTATTTTTCTCCCGGTGTACTAGAATGTTAACCACTTCAGCAATTGATGACGCATTTAATAATAATCTGGTCCCATTGGGGGTTAGGGGGTCCTCCATATTTGGTGGAGGAAACAAATATACTCCACGTATCCTACTGCGTGTCATACAAGGCGACTAAATTCGCACCGAGGATATCTGCTTGCAATGATGGCGTTGCTGGGAGGGCTGCAGGCTGAGGAATCATCGGCCCAAAGCTACGAACCCATGAACCGACGACCTGTACCCTCGCTGCCCTCTCACAAATCGGCCTGTGACGGGGATATTTGTCTATCGATAAATTTACAAATTTAGCTTGAAGGATGACTGGGTGGGCCTCTTTTTAGTTTGAAGGAAGTCTGGGAAGGCGTTTTTATTAGCGTAGGGAACAAACTAAGATACATTGCACTAAAATGGCAAAAGCAAGCAAAATCCTGAATAATATTCGTTTGTAACATTAATAAAAATGTGATCGTTGAGAATAATTTCAAATTTGTTGCTGAGTATAGATAAGGACTAATTTATTTGTAATCAATTAATCCAATTAGCATCCCGTCTTTAGGTTAGGAGGAGGCTATGTATTTGTATATTCATTTTTTAGATATTACATATATTTTCATAGTTTGCTAGACCTCTATCAAGCTTAAATAAACACCCTCAAGACTCCCATCGAGATAAATTTGTACATATTTCTACAGAAAAATTTCCCGGTCAAGGGCCACTTCCCCCTAAACTGCAGGCTCGCTATCGCTCGCCAGGAAAAAAATCGACACCTAAGTGGCACGACAGGTCATACAATTGACAACGAAATGGGGCTAAAGATCTTAAAATCGCCAAACTAATTTTGCGAACGTCTTAAAATCTAATAACTAATAAGGCTAGACATGACGGAGAAGAAGGTCCAGAAGAAAAAATACCTCCCCTTAAGATAAATATTAACCTTCCATAATTTAGGGAAGGATGAAAGATAAATGCATAGATGGACAAGTGTTGACAATGCAGAGTAAAAATCTGAGAAATATGTTTTCACAACTAAGAGCGTCTGTATACATAGACATGTGGGAAGGGTGTTGAGTTTCCAATATCGAATTATGAATCTAACGGAATCGAGTGTCTATCTATGAAAAACAAGCATCTTTGATACAACATAACTTCCTCATAATAATAGTACGAGTATACACATTTCGTTCAGTATGGTCACTTTTTGTTTATTGTGGTAGTGTGTAGGAATACAGTCAACAGAGTTTACATTCACTCTACCCCAGGTGGTCGAATTGAATGATAAAGCTGTTTTGGTCTGAGCTGGTGATTTAGTCTGTGTGACCATTTTAGGCTGAGCAGCCAATTTACGACAAAACAGTCAGTAATTTTGAACAACGTAACAAAATTAGGTCATGCACACGAATTAGGTTGAGCAGTCGATTTGGGCTAAGCAGTCAGATATCTCTGTTGAACTGAGAACTATTTATATACCTATCCAAGAACCGAAGCAGGAGTAAACCAAAGCTCCATTAACCAGCCAATCACGAACACGGCGGAGGAAAAACTACTTGGCTGAGTATAATAATATATGACTATCTCATTAGGAAAATAATGGGTAATGGCTTGGGTTATAGTGATATATGACAGTTAGCACGTCGTAACATTATTTCCTTCTCTCTTTCATTGTTTATATCATTCTCTCTCTCTCTCTTTTTTTTTTTTTTTTTTTTTTCTTTTTTTTTTTTTGGTGGGGGCACTTGCTATAAGCAGCTTTACCTTTTGTCGCCTTCCTACACATAGAAAAACAAACAAAAACTAGTTGGTGGAAAAAATTTAATAATTCATTCTGGTTCAGGAGCAATTTATAGCAAGGCCTTCCTAAGGGTTAAGTGCCCCTTTAATTACTCCTTTCATTCGTCTATACATTAGGCTATCATAGCGCAGATGGAATATATGTACACTCGACCAAAAAAACAATCTTTACACTGGTGAGCTGTAAATAATCTAGTGTGAACGGAAAGAATCGGGCGAAACATACGTCTGTGAGGTATTATCATAAGATTTCGACCCACTTCCAGAATGTTTAGAGCGTTAGTGTAAATATTGTTTTTTGGTCGAGTGTACATGCTCATATTAATATGCAGGATTCGAAACTGCATAATAAATCGTAGGCTTGTGCATATTTCTTAACTGTCTTGATAGCGTAATGCATAAGTGCGCGGAATTTCGGTGTGAGTATCCTAGGTTCGAGTCCTTGGAGTGCCACATGTATTTGTTGATTTCATTAATTGAGTTTAAAAGTAAAATCGGTTGGTGGAAAAAATATAATAATAGACGGCTCTGAGTACGAAGGAAATAGTTTACCTAATGTTGTCCAGTACCTTCTTCACTCTATTGTCCATTATTATTTCACTTGGGGGAAACTTTATTCAGCTGGTTTCGTGCTAATTAAGTGGTAGGTGTTATCTATTTGTGTATTCATTAATTACTTTAGTAATATGTTAATTTCCTCGCTAGGCCTCCCTCTAGAAAAGAAAAAAAAACACCCTCAAGATCCCCCTTCCAGATTAACTCGTACATTTTTCGGTAGAAATATGTCCTCTAAGATTATAGGCTCGCTATCACTCGCCAGGAAAAAAAATGACACTTAAATGGCACGAAAAGTCTTATTATTAACAAAGAAATGGGGCGAAAGGTCTTAAAATCGACAAACTAATAGGGCGAACGTCATAAAATCTCAAAACTAATGGAGCTAAACATGAGGGAGTACGGGGTCCAGAAAAAGGAACACCCTCCCTCTTAAAGGAAACAAAGCAACTGATACGTTTCTGCATAATAATATACACATGGAAAATCGCAGAGGGTTTAGTACCAAACCTACATACTCCGATAGTCATGAAATTCAGTGATAGGAGAGGCTGGGAATGCGAAATCCCCCGTATGAATAACAGGGGTGCTATGGGCTCTCTGCGAGAGGGCTGGTTATCACATAGAGGCCCACGTCTCTTCAACAAACTCCCACGGCGAGTAAGAGACATGAGGGACATCTCGTTAGACAACTTCAAGAGAGCCCTAGATGTCGAACTGCAAAAAGTGCCAGACGAGGCCATCCTCGCAAGGGAGCGAGCTGTCGCTTCAAACAGTCTACTGCACCAAATCACCACCCATAACGAGGGGCGTCACGCTCCTTGGTGCCGCTAGAGGAGCGGCGAACACATCCAAAGGTAAGGAACACATCCAAAGGTATAATATGAATACCAAGTTCTCATACTCACCAACACATTTGACCATATAAATAAACCATTGGAAGAGCTCATAAAGTATAATGGGTATCTCGCCAGCATCCATACCGAAAGGGTTAAACGTGCTAGGTAAACAACATGCAACAAAAAGGTTGAAGGGAATGGCGGGTGCAGACGGGAGTTTTATCCGGCAACTTTTTTTCTGCAACTCATCTTTATCCAGCAACTTTTGTTTCTGAAACTCAACTTTATCTAGCATTTTTTCTGCAACTCATCTATATCCGGCAACTATATTTTCTGCAACTCATCTTTATCTGGCAACTTTTTTCTGCAACTCATCTTTATCCAGCAACTTTTTTCTGCAACTCAACTTTATCCGGCATTTTTTTTCTGCAACTCAACTTTATCCGGCAATTTTTGTCTGTAACTCATCTTTGTTTGGCATCTTAGTTTCTGCAACTCATATTTATCCGGCAACTTCTTTATGGCAACTCAAATTTATCCAGCAACTTTTTTAGGCAACTTAACTAAATTCAGCATATTTTTTTCAGCAACTTAACTTTATCCAACAAATTATTTTAGTCAACTAAATTTTATCCAGCAACTTTATTAGCCAACTTAACTAGTGAGCAACTTTTTTCAGCAACTTAACTTTATCCAGCAACTTTTTTAGTCAACTAAATTGTATCCAGCAACTTTTTAGGCAACTTAACTTTATCCAGCAATTTTTTTTTTATAGCAACTGATCTTTATCCAGCAAATTATATCTGGCAACTCAACTTTATCCAGCAACTCTATTATAGCAGCTGATCTTTATCTGGCAACTTTATAGCTTACCCGTCAACACTTTTCGCCAACTCTAATGAGACAGCCTTCGAACTATACTGCGATGAACATTTTGTCACCTGGCTTAACCCTACCTGCCATGTTGTGGTGAGGCGGGTCTGTTTGGATCCTCACTGTTGCATTCCATTAATTTGGAGCTTCCAAACCTTCTCACTGGAGTCCGTGTCAATGATTTTTTGTATCGATTTCTGAAGGGTAAGTGATAGCGATCCTGCAATTTAGGAGAAACTGGCCATTTCTGGTAAATGTTTCTATCGAAAAATTTACAATTAAGCCTGAAAGAGGGATGGGGGTACGCGATTTTTAGTTTGAAGTGGGTTTTGGGAAGCACTGGTTTAGTCCAGGGAGCAAACTATAAATACATTGCTTGAAATTGGTAAAAGCAATCAAAACTCCTTAACCCTTTCACGCATTTATGACTCAGAGGTTGCCAGATTAGCAATAAGAAATAGAGTTCTCTCACTCTTATAATTACCTCTCCAAAATTAGTTTTCTGCCCACAGCTAACTCCAAGACAACTGCAGAGGTTGAAGTAACTAAACTAAAGGTTTCTAAATACCCCTGATGGTAACAAAGGTTTTTTTAAAGTATCCCCAATAGGCTCAAAATCGCGTCATATGTCGGAGAGGGTTAAAATAATTAAACGAATTGTTATAATATCCCCCAAAACGTCGCATTAGTTAGTGTTAACCTGTCTTCATTCTATTTGCCGATAACAGTGCAAAATAATCGTGAAATGTTGGCAGACAAATATTGCCCACAAAAGTTTCTGAAAAAAGTAGCCGTGTGTCTCCGCCTTAACATTAAAAAATTTTCCCCTCGGCGGAAGTGGTTTAGTCATTTGTTTCATAGCCATTTCCCCTCTGGCTTAATCTCTCTCACCCTTGTTTCAACTTCCTTGCTTCTAAATATATTATCTCTCTCTCTCTCTCTCTCTCTCTCTCTCTCTCTCTCTCTCTCTCTCTCTCTCTCTCTCTCTCTGTTTATGTGTGTGTGTGTGTGTGTGAGCTGCGGTACGGCCAACAAGATTTCCATTTTCCTCGGGGCTTCTTTTATTTATGGTATTTAAGATATTTAGAAATCTAAAAATTAGCAATGCAAGAGAGAAATGAACAAATTAGTGAATAGGTTAAGTATGTATGTTTAATTTTCCACAGCTCTTCATTATTACTCTATAATAAAATAAATACAATTAGCACTGGGCCGGTTGACAATTTTGCCAGGTGCACATGAAGTGCTGTGGTAAATTTTGTGTTTTCTTTCTAACTTTCAATTTCAGATCGTTTATAGTTAATTCATTATTACTAGGCCAAAAATCATGACCAATAACCTCTACAACTAAAAAACGACTTGAGTGATCGAACTAATGTGTCTCCAATTTGGGAAGAGTCATGTGTGGCCCATGTATAGCCCATTTCTTCCTGTCCTTTTAGAGTTGCAGAGGTTAGGGATCACGATTTCTGGCCTACCTATAATGAATGGACTATAGTAGTCGGTAGGGTTGGGGGGTGGGGCCGGCGAAAGTGTTAATGTTTACTATCTTGTTCTACTCAGTAGTGCCACAAAAAAAAATATATATATCGGACCACATGGTTTGTGTAGCCTCAACCCCCACCCCCTCTCTCTCTCTCTCTCTCTCTCTCTCTCTCTCTCTCTCTCTCTCTCTCTCTCTCTCTCTCTCTCTCTCTCTCTCTCTCTCAGTCGACCTCTGACCTCGGGACCCTACAGTGCTCTCCCCGTGACTCCTGAATTGCCGTGAATAGTGAAAGTCGCAGGTGGGCAGGCGGCCTGTCTGCCGCTAGTCCAACACCATTTACCCTTAAAAACAGGGACAATGGAGACTAGTAATGTGGAAGCCAGTGCTCTGCTAGCAGAAGGGCACAATAACACCCAGGAGAAAGACTTTTATGAAACGGACACTGAGATGGAGTGCACCCAGGAACCATACACCCAAGTGACTAGTAGGAGCGAGAAGCGGAGAAGAGGGAAACCAAACGAGGCTCAATACATCTGCAGCGATGAAGAAGACCCAATATACGGTAAGAAAATTAAGAATGGTGCGAATCAGACGAAGGATGAAGAAAGGAGAGTGACGACACGTGGAGAGAAGCAGGGTGAGGAAGCAGCGCGTGGAGAAGAGAGAGGAGATGGGGACGTGGAGAGGCTAGGAGAGGGGGCAGCACAGGGTGAGGTGAGACCAGGAACTACCGACGATATGGCAGGGAAGCGGCCTAGACTTCTCTTCCCCCATGATTTGAAAATGAACTTCCAAGAGAAAGTACTGTGTTCGGTCAAGCTAGGGAGGGAGCATAAATCCTTCCTACCACTTCTCAAGGAAGGAAAACACAGACCCTACCTGACTGTGGGGAGCAAAGAAGCAGTAGAATTATTAACAACAGAGGGGTACAATGGAGTCACACTCAAAGTTCCTGACGACAGCGAGAAATACACCAAGGTAATTATATTCAACTATCCGGTGTGGCTTGACCCTACGTATATCCTGGACGATTCACGATTTGTATGGGCAAAGCGCAATCAAATAAAAGGGGAAGACCGATCACAAATAGTAGCGCTTGTGAAAGGGGAAATGCCCGAAAAAATATTTGTGACAGGCATAGGTAACAAATATTTAGCTCCATACAAAGAACAGGTCGACCTATGCCTGAACTGCAGTAGATGGGGCCATAAAGCTTGGTCCTGCCAGGCGGATGCAAGGTGCAGATTTTGTGGTAGAGGACATCCCTCTGCCAAATGTAGAGACAAAATAAATAAAAACGTTAGAGTGGTGCCTTACTGTTGTAACTGTGGGGGGGAACACAACGCGCGGTCTTTCCAGTGTTCCAAGAAACCTGGGAGTAACGGTGGCCGTGACCTTGGCCGTGACATATCCCATACACGCTACCAGGAGGGGGAGACATACCAACACCAGGGGGGGTCCCATCAACCACGCTACCATCAACCACCGCCGCCACCTGATCACGACCGAGACCCCTCACCAGCCAGCCAGAGTAGCAGTACCAACCCCACACAGGTGAGCCAACTTAACCACTCAGAGGAGGCCAGGTGGCAGGAAACAAAGGAAATGTTCAAGTTTATCCGTGAGTTGGGAAATATAATAGAAAACTTAGAAAAAACAGTAAATAAAATTACAAGAAAAACAGTAAATGGCGACAACAAAGTGGGAGAAAGTAAAGTGGAAATCATAAGTCCAGAAAAACAAACTAACACCAGAAATCAGAAAATGAAGGAAACCAAAACCCAGGACAGTAAGGTAACTACAGAAAACGGAACAACTTGTGAAGTAAATATAAAAGGGAAAGAAGTGAAATTGAAACAACATAAATTTATGGAGAATGGGCTAAGCAGCGTAGGACAAATTCTTGCAAAAAACGGCAATAATGAAGAAATAAAAATAAAAGTGGTAGAGGGGTGGACAGAAATCCAAGCATGCTTAGATAAGTTTACTAAATATATGGATGGGCTGACTCTTGGATCAATGGACATTGATCACCATAATGGATCATAAACATCTAAACATAATATCATGGAACGTGAATGGCTTAGGTGGTAGAATGCACGATGTTCATTATTATGTAACAAAGTTCGACACTGACGTAATTCTTCTCCAGGAAACTGGGGATAGGAATGGTAGTATAATAAAACTCAATGGGTATAAACTATATCAATTATTTTCAGATGATAATATAAGGGGAGTTTCCACATATGTAAAAAATTCCATACCCTCAGAATTAATAGAGGCGCCCATGAAATCAGAGGGGATCGAAACAGTCTCAGTAAAACTATATTTAAAAGAAGGTACACTTAATATCGTTAACGTATATATATCACAAAACTGTTTTCATGCCAGTGCTCTGCCTGATAGTTTGTATAATGGGGTTACTCTTGTCGCTGGGGACTTAAACGCTAGATATAATGAATTTGAATTCGACGGGAAAATAAATACGAATGGTAGAAGATTTTATCAATTTGTACAAGATTACCAAGACATTAAATTACTAGGATCGGAAGAAGCAACCCATATTAAGGGAGGGAGACTCGACTACGCTTTTATACTAAATGGACAAGGGCTGGATGGAAGCTGCGTAGTAGAGGCTGAACTACTCAGTGATCATTTTGCTCTTGATATTAAAATTCCACTAGGGAAACTAGCTTTCGGGGCCAATAGAAAAAACTAAGGCTTCCAAAAGACGATATACAAAACTTTATTGAATATATTAAAAAATGGTACAGTAATTATCATCCTACATCAATTGAATCTTTCTATGATGACATGATTAAAGTTATAGAAACCTCATTAAGCCGTAATGTTCAGACGACAAAGAAAAGAAAACGGCCGAACAATAATAAATATGCCCACGATAAAGTCCTCCAAGGTTGGAACAAAATGCTCAAGGTCGCGCATAGAAAATGGGTAAACGATGGAAGGGAGGACGAAGCAAAAAACACGTTGCTGGAGACAGCAAAAATTTGCGGGGAGGCTAGAAAAGAAGTTAGAAGGGAGTATTGGACGAATTTTACAAATAATATCGGAAATAGTAAAAATATAGGTGATATTTGGAAAGAGGTTAAAAAAGTTAAAGGAAAGAAAATCGATAATGTGGCACACCCGACTCCTGAAAAATTCGCTAACGAGCTAATGAAGAAATGGTCACTCGCGTCAAGCAAAGACAGTATACCTCAGGAAATCAAAGAGGCAGTAAATAAATGGGAAGGGGACAGGAGAGAAGTAATTATGAACGCTTTAAATACAGGGGATAACACTGATGTAATGTTTACTAGGGATGAACTACTTCGAGCTATTAAACATGGGAAATGTACAGCCCCTGGGGAGGACGGAGTAACCTATGATATACTAAACTGTTTGGCAAGCATTGATAATGGTCCACTACTTGATCTATTCAATATGAGTTATCAAGAGGGTCGATTACCCCGAGCATGGAAAACTGCTATCATTATTCCTATCCCTAAGCCTGGAGGAGGATTTAGGCCAGTCTCTTTAACATCTTGTTTTTGCAAAATGATGGAAAGAATGCTTTTAGAAAGATTGCAATATGTTATAGGAGGTAAATTAAGTAATAATTTATATGGGTTCATCAAAGGTAAAGGAACTACTGATGCCGTCATCAAGTGCCTATCACACGATGCTGACTACTGCAGGGCATTTGTCGATCTCAAGGGTGCATTCGATAAAGCCAACGGAGAAATTATACTGCATGAACTAGCAGGTATGGGGGTGTCAGGAAGGATGCTTCATTGGATAGGAGACTATTTACATGGCCGAAGGGCTAAAGTCTCTTATCAAGGAGCATTGTCTGAAGAAGGTAGTTTGGACTTAGGGACACCACAGGGTGGGGTACTAAGTCCAATGTTGTTCAATGTACTATTGAATAGACTTGCAAGTCTAAAATTAGCCGATGGGGTTAAAATTAGAATTTATGCAGACGATATTATGCTACAAAGCAAAACGGTTGATAAAATGCAACAGGCGCTGACTAAATTTGGGAAGTTAACACAGGAACTAGGATTAATAGTAAATGAAGATAAAACAAAATTTCAATGTCGAGCAAGAACTGACAAGCAACTAAAAATAAATAACATGAATATAGAAAGAGTAAATAGTTATAAGTACTTGGGTATGTATGTGGGTTATACAGCAGAAGCTAAAGAAGCTGAGGTGAATTATATAACTACACAATGTAAGGCACGAATGCAACCCTTGAGAGCCTTAGCTTGGAGTGGTAACGGTGTCGGTGTTCCTGTACTAAAAATGATGTACATTAGTACTATTAGGTCAGTTATTGAATATGCCAGTCCTGTCCTTTTTTGCCTTGATGAAGGAAGGTTCGATAAACTTGAAAAAATACAAAACGAGGCTATGAGAATTATTTTAAACTGCCCAAAAAATGCAATGATTGATGCAATGAAGCTTGAAACAATGCTACCGAGCATTAAACATAGAGTAGAACAAACTAATATTGTAGCAGCAATTAGACATGTAAGATTAAAAGGTGGCAACGAACTACTGAAAGACATAAAGGACTGCATGAATAATACTCGCACCTTCTGGAGACAAGGCAAAAAAGGATATATGAAACATTTGGTGAACAAAATACAACATTATGATTTAATAAACAACTGTATTAATTACGAAAATGAACAACCTGTCCCACCATGGGAGGAGAAAGACGTAATTTTAGATATTATGCCATTACAAAAGAAAAAGAACATGTATAATACAATAGAATTAAGAAACATTTATGAAGAGAGAATAAACAAAATGTACACTGGTAAAGTAGCACATGTTTATTGTGATGGGTCGGTAATGGAAAATGGTAGGGCAGGTTGTGGGATTTTAATTAGAGATTACATGCAAGACTCCAACATGTGGCTAGAAACAGAATATAATTATAGGCTAAGCGATAATATATCATCAACTCAGGCTGAATTGTATGCGATATTATATGGACTTAAAGAAATCGAAGGAGGAGAAGGGGATGTAAGCTTCTTTGTTGACAGCAGAGGGGCTCTGGAATCCCTAAACTGTAAAACACCAGTATACGAAAATATTGTTATCCAATGCCGGAATATTGTACATCAACTCCAATTAAAAGGGAGAAAAATTGTGTTTTCATGGATACCATCACATACAGGGATTACCTATAATGAAAAAGTTGATATAATAGCTAAAAATGCTACTGAAAAAATGGAAATTGATGTACAATGTACCCTATCTTTGAAACAGGTAAAAAACAAAATAAAGAAATGTCAAGAAGTAAAAGAAGCTAGAGATATCGAGTGTAAGTATATAGCCAGGCCTAGTGCCACCATGCATCATTACAGAGAGGTGGTAGATAAAACTAAATTCAATTATGGGAATGTTACAAGTAAGTGGAAAGATTCTGTATGTACTAGGTTAAGACTAGGCTACAAATATTACTGGGAATTAGGCATTAATACTGCAGAGAAGGATAGGAGTTGTAGGCTGTGCAATAGGCCAAGATCTCACACCCTTCAACATTATATACTGCAATGTATAACTTTAATAAAATATAGAAATAATACAATTGAAAATGTAACTAAACAGATAATATGGATGTTCAACAGTGGAACTATGTACAACCTTTTAAAAGAATGTAAAATTATAAAACATATAATTTGATGTGTAGCTATGCTCTTCAACTAAACACATGTACATTCTAGTGGTGCTTTACAGGCCACCCTGGGTCAGCGAACCTACGCTCCCTAACCATACAGCTGTATTGTCCTCAATATTCTCGGCTAATGGCTTGATGTACAAGTACCTCCGGATATGCGACACATCCCTCCCGGAGGACTACTTGCACCTTCCCTCCGAATATTATTTTATGGAAATAAAATAATATGAATCTGAATCTGAATCTGTATGGCTGTATGTTTTGGGTGCTGGGGTCTGGTGACTGGGTCACGACGGTTAGGGTCCCTCTAGGATGTTTAAGGAGGGATTAACACGGTCGGGCTCAGTTGGGGGTCTTGTGGGACAGCATGCGTGTTTAAAAAACAAAACACAATCTGATCAAGGTCTATAACGGGACTCACATATTTTAGATATGTCTTTATTATAATACTGTATATACTAAACTTAGGTAGTGTTAAAATTAATCTTCAATATCAATGTATTACTCATCTAACTATATATGTAATGACATAGTTTAAGCCAGAAATAGGGTGAAGATTGCGTATGCACCTTCGCCCTTTTGAGATAATGTAACTATGATACTTGTGTAACATTTGTACTTTTCTCAATAAAACAATCAAATCAAATCAAATCTCTCTCTCTCTCTCTCTCTCTCTCTCTCTGTCTGTCCTAAATATGGGCGAGGGAAGTTTGATTTGTCGCTGTATGTGTAGAGGTGATAGGCAGAAATCTGGCAATAATATAAAATGACTGATATCAACCAGTGCAATAACGAGGAGGTGGGGTAGGCATTCTTGATTGTTGAGATACCGAATTGAAATAGAGGTACCGAGTTGAAATAGAGGTACCGAGTTGAAATAGAGGTACCGAGTTGAAATAGAGGTACTGAATTGAAATGGAGATATCGAGGTGAAATACAGATACCGAGTTGATAAAAGAGATACCAATTTGAAGTAGAGTTACTGAGTTGAAATAGATAGACTGACTTGATGTAAGAGATACCGAATTAAAAACAAATAGAGAGATACCGAGTTGAAATAGAGAGACTGAGTTGAAATAGAGAGACTGAGTTGAAATAGAGAGACTGAGTTGAAATAGAGATACCGAGTTGAAACAAGAGATAGCTAGTTAAAACAAGAGATACCGAGTTGAAAATGACTTATGTAGGCTACAGTACATATTATTTTCATTATTATCGCTGATACAGTTACAATATTTGGCTATAATACAATGTTGGTAATTGTATGGGTATACTTAAGTGTTTATGAGATAATGACCAGAAATTTGGTATACATAGAAACATAGTTATTATCATGTTTCATGGGGTTATAGGTTGTAGTGGGAGATGTTGTTAGCTAGCTATAAGATAGATAAAACGTAAGGGTCATAGGTTGTAGTGGGAGATGTTGTTAGCTAGCTATAAGATAGATAAAACGTAAGGGTCATAGGTTGTAGTGGGAGATGTTGTTAGCTAGCTATAAGATAGATAAAACGTAAGGGTCATAGGTTGTAGTGGGAGATGTTGTTAGCTAGCTATAAGATAGATAAAACGTAAGGGTCATAGGTTGTAGTGGGAGATGTTGTTAGCTAGCTATAAGATAGATAAAACGTAAGGGTCATAGGTTGTAGTGGGAGATGTTGTTAGCTAGCTATAAGATAGATAAAACGTAAGGGTCATAGGTTGTAGTTGGAGATGTTGTTAGCTAGCTATAAGATAGATAAAACGTAAGGGTCATAGGTTGTAGTGGGTGATATTTTTAGCGTTGGTAGGAACTAATAGGGATGTAGGGAAGAAAAGATCTGCTTCGTGTAGACCATTAGGTCTTTTGCAGATTTCCGTTTTTCTTATGTTCATATGATCTATAATAAGCAAGCATATTAAATGCGACGGTATGACAAAATATTACATATGAAGATTGTGCTTGTTTTATTCTAGAGCAATGCAGTTCCAACTTCCTTATGGCATGAAACTCGCAAGTGGTCAATAGTTATGGAAGTGTAAGGTTGTTGAACATTTTGGGAAAGGTGTGTAGTAGAATGGTTGTACAGGAGGCAGATGAGAGTGAGGCCAAGGGGACTAATTGTGGTTTGTGAGGAATAACGCCGGTGCAGTAGAAAATAAATATTGACGGACGAGACTCCATCCTCGACAACTGCAGTCGAGAATTATAAAAATATATTTATTTGGAAACGCTTGGTGTTTACATAGACCTGAAGAAAAAAAAACATATAAACGAGCAGGCAGGCAGGCAGGCCCTGTGAAATCAAAGTAAGTTGGGCCTATGAATGGGCCTTGTAATTGGGGTTGGGTGTGAGAGGGATCTGCCTTGTGTGGGTCGATCGGCTTTCTGCAGACTCTTATTTTCTTATGTTATTATGTTCAATATGGTAAGAACTTTTCAAAGTACCAAACATCAATGTGTAGAGGCAAAGTAAACATTTAGGAGTGACTGCATTCTGCAATAATAATAATTATTGACAAATACTGGAGTAGAACATGTATGTGGTATAGCTCCAAAATTATTTAACATTTCGCTTGGTGATATGTGGAAACAAGCAAATTAAGTTTAATGAAGGGTGGCTTATATACCAATAATAGGAGGAGAATGAGAACAGTCTTTTGGTAAAGTGAATAATGTATATGTGATATATGAATGCAACAGGGTTTATACTAAATACAAGAGTCATACACCAAACAGCGCCCTATAGTCATGAATTGGCGGAAAGTATGCAACAGGGGAGAAGAATTACTAGAGCACATAATACATTGATAAAGAATAGGAATTTGATAATGGAAGCAAACTATATTTTGCACAGCTATGTGATGTTGGTGTTACCTACTGTAATGCGCAAAAATTATTCACTAGCCCTTCTTGGGGGAAGAACATTCGAAGGTGATAGCAGTTACATGTATTTGCTTGCAGAGAGCACGTTAAGGGGAGATTTGTATATATTTGTTCATTTATTTAATTAATTATTTATGTATTTATTAAATATTTTTAGTTTCCTCCAGAGACCTCCATCAAGCTTTAAAAAAACACCCCCAAAACCTTCCTTCGAGATAAATGTTTTCCTTTTTCGGTAGAAAATTGTCCCGGACGAAGGCCGGTTCCTCGTAAATTACATGATCACTCTAGCTCGCCAGGAAAAATCGACACCAACATGGCACAAAAGGTCTTAGAATTGTCAAACTAATGGCCCTAAACATGAGGGAGAAGGGGGTGCAGAAAAAAAACTCCCCTTGGGTTACCAGGATAGGCAGATGTTTATAATTGTTACCGGTCAGCTTAACCAAAAGACCATTTCAACCAGTAAATCTCAACCAGTGCCAAACCTACGAGAGCCAACCAAACCAGTGTAAATTTTATGTTTTCACCTAACACTAATCAAACGTAAACTAACATAAATAGTTAAGTTGGCACCGGTTGAGGGCTACTAGTTGACATGGTCTACTGGTTGAGATGCCCTGTCACTGTTCATGTGCATATGGAGGCACTTGGTAACACAAATACACTAATAAGAGTTCAAGAGCAATGTGAGCTGCAGCTGTGGTAGTGGCAGACGAAACACAGATACACAAATAAGAGTTCAAGAGCAATGTGAGCTGCAGCTGTGGTAGTGGCAGACGAAACACAGATACACTAATAAGAGTTCAAGAGCAATGTGAGCTGCAGCTGTGGTAGTGGCAGACGAAACACAGATACACAAATAAGAGTTCAAGAGCAATGTGAGCTGCAGCTGTGGTAGTGGCAGACGAAACACAGATTCACTAATAAGAGTTCAAGAGCAATGTGAGCTGCAGCTGTGGTAGTGGCAGACGAAACACAGATACACTAATAAGAGTTCAAGAGCAATGTGAGCTGCAGCTGTGGTAGTGGCAGACGAAACACAGATACACAAATAAGAGTTCAAGAGCAATGTGAGCTGCAGCTGTGGTAGTGGCAGACGAAACACATATACACTAATAAGAGTTCAAGAGCAATGTGAGCTGCAGCTGTGGTAATGGCAGACGAAACACAGATACACAAATAAGAGTTCAAGAGCAATGTGAGCTGCAGCTGTGGTAGTGGCAGACGAAACACAGATACACTAATAAGAGTTCAAGAGCAATGTGAGCTGCAGCTGTGGTAGTGGCAGACGAAACACAGATACACAAATAAGAGTTCAAGAGCAATGTGAGCTGCAGCTGTGGTAGTGGCAGACGAAACACAGATACACTAATAAGAGTTCAAGAGCAATGTGAGTTGCAGCTGTGGTAGTGGCAGACGAAACACAGATACACTAATCAGAGTTCAAGAGCAATGTGAGCTGCAGCTGTGGTAGTGGCAGACGAAACACAGATACACAAATAAGAGTTCAAGAGCAATGTGAGCTGCAGCTGTGGTAGTGGCAGACGAAACACAGATACACTAATAAGAGTTCAAGAGCAATGTGAGCTGCAGCTGTGGTAGTGGCAGACGAAACACAGATACACTAATAAGAGTTCAAGAGCAATGTGAGCTGCAGCTGTGGTAGTGGCAGACGAAACACAGATACACTAATAAGAGTTCAAGAGCAATGTGAGCTGCAGCTGTGGTAGTGGCAGACGAAACACAGATACACAAATAAGAGTTCAAGAGCAATGTAGAGTGGGGTCAGGAGATGTACGATCGTGATCAAAAAGTTCTGGACAATATTTGAAGAGATGGTTATGATACACAGGCGAACTATTTTGGGATGCTGCATGAGCCACACAGTACAAATGACTGGGATTCACTAGCTAATGTTCACTGTCTTCTTTTGTATCATTAGGAGTTGTTCAAGTATTCCTGACCACAACTGTATACTGTTAAAATTAAGACTTACTTGTACCAATAACGGTACAAATAACATAATATACGATGTTATTTAATTTGGCGTAGGAATGTGGTGACCCCATCGCCCGTCACTTTTGTGGTGCAGATAGCCCCTGGAGGTTGGGGCTGGGAATTCCACCTCCAGAATTTTCTCTCACGAAGGGATCAGCAAGTTTTGTCTTGCTGATCCTTCCCACCCATTTAAGGGAGTGCAGGTTTGGCTACTGACTGACTGACTGGCTGATATAATAATTTATGTGTTCTTTTTTTAATAGATAAATCGAAGAACGCTATTTATGTGTGCCATTTCTGTTACAGTAAAGTGTTCAAATATGTATAGTGTATTGTAGGAGTGACAGATGATAACTCCATGGTAAACTATACCCTGTTCATTATAGGTAGGCCAGAGATCGTGACTCCAACTTCTGTAACTCACAAAGGGTTAGAGCAATGTAAGTTTCCACACCTCTTCCCTGGTTGATTCTTCCCAAATGATGGAAATATTCGCTCAGTTACTTTGGCTGTTTTTTATATGTAGAGGTTTTTAGTTATGATGTTTGGCCTAATTAATATTAATAGACTTTAATGGAGAGAAAGGATGGCCTAAGAGGGTATGCGGGAAGGTAGTGAAGAGGAGACATTGTGCAAACGAAGAGTGGGAAAAATGGATAAGGCGAAAAATTCATGGATGAGAGAGGCTTTGAATGGGAAGAATGGGGACCGGCTTAGCTTTGTTTGCAGATCTTTCTGTTTTGAACCCCCTCCAAGGTTGTACTGGGTCTGATGTGTTGTTGTATTGGTATTATGATACTCGAACTTAATAAGCATTAACTGTTCCTCTATTGCTTAGGTTCTTCAACTGCAGTGGTTTGAATGTAGAACAGATACACGAATACAGTTTGTGTAAGTTTATTTACATAAGGAGTAGCATGGACAATTGACCTAGAATTCAATAGTAAAATCAATGCATGGTAAAGTAATAACATATTTGGTTACGGAGTACAAGATACATAATAGGTAGGTAGATACAGTAGATAGAACCTGCGAAAGATGAACTAGGTTTCTTGGGGGAGTTAAGTAAAGTAATGATATTTTTGTGTGTGTGATCGGTGTGGGGTGTGGAGCCATTTACGTTAACTAAATAGCAAATATATCTTTTCGGCGCTGGCGGAATCGTTGAGCGTGATTCAAGTCATAGGTATATTAGACAAATCGCAAGGATCGTGGGGACTTATTTTTAGTTATTTATGTTAAGTCGGGATCCCGTAAAAGTAACAAATATACTACTATGGTAACTCTTATTGAAACTTTAACAATATCCCAAGCATGGTGGGTATGCTATTGGTGCATGTCTCCACTTTAGCAGGGAAAGGATCGAGAGGGTCAAGGGGAGGTCGCCATCCTTTCTTCTTCTTTCTTCTCCTTCTCATTTTGACCGGGGATGGGTCTTTTTTTCTTCTTTCTTCTTCTTCTCGTCACGGATGAGAAGCACAATTCTGGGTATTAATAACTTGAGTTTTAGTTGGCATCACAGACCACTCGGGTTGGTATCACAGTCCGTTCGGTAGGGAGGCGTGGTTGGTATTGCAGACCACTTCAGCTGGTATCACAGGCTGTTGAGCAAAGGCAAGATGGCTAGTACCACAGGCCAACTCGGCTGGTATCGAAGGCTGAAGGAATGTAGGTCCCTTTTCCTGTTTTCTGCTGGGAGAGCTGCCGAATAATTTCCTCATCTGCTCTACCTTTGATTTCTTGCCCCTCCTAATGATCTCGGGAGTGAGGGCAAGGAGGTCCCCTTTACCTGGCTTGGAAATGGGACCGTTGTGTCGTTGATGCCCTGGCTTGGCAGGCTCAGGTAGGTGAGATCTGGTGGGGTGGGGGAGGTCTTTCGATCAGGTGTCAGGTCTTTTTTTTCTTCTTAGGCAGGTGGGGAAGGTCTTAGCTAATTGGTGAGGTATTCCCGGTTTTGTTTTCTCTTCTCCTGTTGTGAGGGAAAACTCATTCTGCTGGTGAGTTATATTATTTCGTTGAGGGGTGACAGTGAGAGATGCCAATTTGGGCATAACAGATATTTTCATTATTTTGCATGTCATTTGTATTTTCAATTCATATATATATATATATTCGATAATTATAATAGATTTATTCTTCATATAGAAAAGAAATATGATCTTGTAACTAATTTTCATTATCAATTAAGAAACATACTTAAAATATAATTAACCTTAAAGCAGGATTATCGTAAAATGATGAAAATAAAAATGGTACTGCTTCAGTTGTATGTAGTTGAAAGATATACGACTGTAGAATAGTAATCTATGTCGGTCACAATAGCTTAACCCTGTCAGTACCGGTGCCGTCCTTTTAACTTTATTCTGGCTACTATTAGAAGAGTTTATAAATGTTCAGCAATTAACAGGCTTCGAACGATCTCACTTAACACTTTCTACTACCACAGATCCTTCTTAAACTGCATAAAATCGTCTAAATATAGCAATAATCAGATTAAAGAGACTTCGCTGGTACAGTAGAGGTTAAGCTTAACTTAAATATATATTTCAGCTTTAAATTTCTGCATCTATATCCTGAGATTTCCGTATGATATTCGACCCAATGTTTTTTCGGTAAGACTTACTGGTCTCACAATATTATTTAGCCAAACTAAAGAATTCCATTGGTCTCTTTAGTGGACTTCAGGGACACGGTTGAAATAAGGAACACACAACATAATATGAGGTGGTGGAATAGAAAACAGTGGAGAGAAATGGATGAAAATGGAAGAGAGAAAACACACCCTGGGAAGAGACAGAGAGGTTGATTATCTTGTGTGCAAGAATTACATTTATAGAGTATCTCCCTGGAATGGACCCCCAGGTTTATGAGATACTAACTGTTCCTTGTAACCCCTTGTACCCCTCAGTACCGTCGGAGGCAGGTGTCACTGGGTGTTTATGATCGGCCTGTCCCTTGTGATTACATTGTCCACTCACTCTCTCCCTCACTCTCACTCTCTCTCTCTCTCTCTCTCTCTCTCTCTCTCTCTCTCTCTCTCTCTCTGTTTAGGGGTATGACCAAAGACATCAAGAGTGATTGAGTATATGAATTGTGTTATATATATTCTTGCCTTTATTACATATTACATATATCTATATACTCACCTGTTTGTATGTTCAAGTGTTGTAAGTATACAAGTGTCTGAAACGTGTGTTTAGTAATGTATAATGAGTACTATATAATATGTATGTATGCATAGACTAATGTTCTACAAGCAATGCTTAGCTTTAATAATATATAATCCTAAGTTATCCTTCTCTAACTAATGAATCCTAATGTGCTTAACTCATCTGCCTGTGGCTTCTAAATATTGACCCCTGACCTAACCTTCAATATCTCATTAATCCTAGCCTGTAATTAATATATCAAACTTTTGTTTTAATATTAACCTCTGATTGCTCCTCCTACAGCTCGTAAATGCTAACCTATTACCTCATCTACTTTATGCTTCTGGGAAGTCAACCTCCCGATCTATATTCTCCAGTAACTCATTATATAAATCTTGCCTGCTAACTCTTTACTGAAAAATATACACCAATATAGTATTCCGTACCTCATAAATTTTAACCTGCACACTTATTTAGGTCTTGATGTATATGACGCGTTTTAACCATATATATATTTTGGCTATCATTAGACGATTATATAAATATTAGGAAGGATATGTGAGAGTTAGATTATTTTTTGTGTTATATATATATTCGAACTACTCCCTCAACCGTACATTCAAAGGTGAAGCCCGTGAGGTCTCGTTCCAGTCTAGGAAGTGAGACATGTGAAGCACTTTGAGATGCAACTAGCCCCCACCATCTTGCCTTCGCAAGATGCACAATGCCCGGTTGCCCACCCACGGCTCAAAGCAACCTCATATCTGGAGCTGCCTCACCCGAGTGCTTCACTGTCTCACTTCCTAGACTCTGGCCCTCACTCTCAGAACGCCACCTATAGAGCAATGAACTCACTAGGCATTTCCCCCCTGTAGCATATTTTGAATACGGGAATATTCATACAGTGCTATTTAATCCGCGATTTTAATCAAGGAACAATGAGGGTATTTTGTTGGCGTTTCGGTGGGATTTGTGGTAATGCACTGATACTAGGTACAGCACAAATTTCATCCCTATAATATCTTCCCATTGATACATCAGGATTCGAACCCGGGTCCATTGGATTACCAATCCAGTGGCATGACCACTCCACCACACCTCCCCTTAATTGGGATCATGTTTACGTGCCTGATTGCTCTAAATCTGTCCTAAAGTGCATAAAGTCGTCTAATTTTAGCTAACATATACTGTGAAAACGCGTCATAATACTCAAGGAGATAATCGAAGGCTTTTGAAAAATCAGGTTCCTGATCTTGTATTTGTCTATAACTCATAATTCCCGAAATCCTAACGAGCGTAGCCGTGATTCGCGTGGCTGGTACAGTCACCCCTTAAAATCTGCAGAACTTATGCTTGTTTGTTTGTTTGTTTGTTTGTTTTTTCAAATTTAACTATTGTTAGTTTTATTTTATCTGGTGGTAAATTTAATCCCTTAGCACCTAATGTATCGATACTAAATGGAAACATGTCAAACTGCTATGCATCTGCGTCAAATTAACCCTTAACTGGCGGCGCGCAACATATGTCGAGTGAAATAAATTTGGACTAAGTGGCGGTGCACGACAGCTGTCGAGCGCCATTTTCAGCACGTAATGTTGCTGAGAGAGAGAGCTGAGTGGTGGGACGAGCGTAGTAACCTTATGACCGCTCCCCACGACCACCGTGGATGTACTGAACTGTATTCTACTTTCCTCCCCCCCTTTCTCACTCGCTACACAGGGAATTATGTAAGGAAATTACCTTATTTTAGGGTTTTTGCACTCGTGTTGCACGATCGTTGCAAGAGAACCAGTGGTCGTACAAGGATGGTTCGGGTGTCATTGGAAAGCTCTGAATATGCCCTTTCAGGGATAGATACTTGTTTTACGCTCTGGGTCTTATTTAGGCATGAAAATGAGCACGGAAACAACCCTATTTAGGGTTAAAAAAAAAAATGCTGTGCGGTACGGTCAAATAGACCGCCTAGCCCGCCAATAAGGTGTTAATGCCAAGTTTCCTTAATTAACAACATATATAATTTCAAAATATTTATAATAACTGAGTTGTCAAGTTGGGGACATGCAAATTTACCGTCAGCTGATAATAACGACTATAGACTATATGAATTTGTATATTAATGTATATTCCTTATGTAACAAATCATAACATTATATATAACGTAGATAATATAATATAGTATTATAGAGATCAAGCTTACCATGCAGTGTGAAATATATTGCATTCACAAATAAATCCCGAATATTCGACTTGCACAGAGAAAAACCTAAGCGATCTACGAAATTATTTGAGTGAAAGTACGCCAACAGAGAAAAACGATGTCCCTTAGTCATAGCTTCAAGTTAAGGAGGGGTTTTCTGGTCCCCCTTCTCCCTCATGTTTAACCCCATTAGTTTTTAGATTTAGAGAAATTTACCTCAATAGTTGGGCGATTTTAAGATTTGTTTTGCCATGTAGGCGTCGATTTTTTCCTTGCGAGAGAGAGAGAGAGAGCCTGCTATTCGGGAGGAACTGGACTTTTTCTATCGATAAAAAAAAATCATCTTGTCTTGGGTGCATTTTAAATTATTTTAATTTATTTTATTTTTGTTAACCTTGATGGAGTTCTAGGGAGGAAACTAAGAAAATAATAGATTAATAAATAGAAAAATGAATAAAAATCTGCCCTTAAATTTCCGTTATTGGCTTTCAAAAATGTGCCTGAACCCCACCCAGCAAACCTTGAATATAGTGGCTTTGTTTATATGGTTAAGGGGAGATTTTATTGTTTCATTTATTTATTATGTGTTTTTTGTTCTTAGATTCCTCCTTAGACTTCCATTAAGTTTGAAATTATACCACCAATGCCCCCCTGTGATATAAATGTGTGCATATTTTCAGTAGAAAAAAATCCCTAAATTGCAGGCTCGCTATTGCTCGCCACGAAAATAATCCACATCGAAAAGGCACTAAAGTTCTTAAATTTGACAAAGAAAGAGGGCGAAAGGTCTTAAAATAGCTTAACGTCTTAAAATCTCGAGATTAATGGAGTTAAGCATGAGGGGGTCCAGAAGCAACCCTTTAGGATAGTTTTCACTTATACATAGGGAGATAACTTAGAGTTAAAATTATGGAGATAGGACTGTGAATGCGCTTCCAGTCACTAGAGAAGAATGACTAAAGTGTATTCAAGCTAACCTGGCAGAAATTGGTAAAGCTGCCTTCTATATATTTGTATAGCCAGTATTAAATAAAGGCGGCGGCACACGAACATCTTAGAAAGGCAGTATTGGAAGCATAGACAGGCAGCGTTACCAATGTTTGCCTGGTTAAATTGCCTACACTTTAATTACAGTTACCCAGTTGCGGGATTCCTCTCCAATTTGCGATGGAATACCTATGGACATTATACGAGTGGATTCTTTGTATCCTGTTATTCTACACCTTTGTAATATGTCCTTTTTCACGGTTATGGTTTCAGATCATCTTAAAATTGAGAAGGTTTTACCAATATATAAATCTGGAGATCATAGACTATTTAATAACCATCGACCAATATATATACTGCCTATGATGAACAAAGTATTAGATCAAATAATGTGTAATAGAGTCACCGATTCTTGTACGTCTAATGGTGCAATTTCTGATACCCAGTATGGATTCAGACATGGGAAATCAACACCGACTGTTCTAGCAACATTCAATAATGACGTACTTGCAGCATTTGATAAGAAACTATTTACAATTAGTGTATGTTTAGATTTGTTTAAAGTTTTTGACACAGTTGACCTCCACATTCGATTAGACAAACTTAGTATCATAGCATAAGAAATACTACATACCGATGGTTGGAATCGTATCTTATGGGGAGATGGTTGTTTGTTCTGCCCGCCACCTCCCTTCTCCCTCATGCTTAGGCCATTGATTTTCAGATTTCAAGACCATTAGTTTGGCGATTTTAGACCCTTCGCCCAACTTCTTTATCAATTTTCAGACCTTTCGTGCCATTTAGTTGTCGATTTTTTCCTGGCGAGTGATAGTGAACCTGTAATTAAGGAGGAACCGTGACATTTTTCTACCAAAAAATGTACAAATTTATTTAGAAGGGGGTCTTTGGGATATTTTCAAGCTTGATGGAGGTGTATGGAGGAAACTTTAAAACAAAAATTTTAAAACTAATAAACTAAGATTATCCTTTGGGACTCCGCAAGGACTCATACTGAGACCCTTGGTATTTATTGTATATGTGAATTATTTAATTAATAAAATATATAAAGCTATATTGTGTTTTGATGACACAACGCTCTATGCCAGCCATAGAAATTTAAATACTCTGGTTCAGTCCGTAAATGATGAAGTAAATAATATCTAATGTTGAATGACCGCAACTAAACTAACCCTAAATATCGACAAAAACTAAATATATAGTTAATCACAGAAAGAAGAATATGCCTCCAAATGTAGATTCCATTATATTTTGTAATACAGTGCTAAAAGAAAAAGAATATATAAGATTTCTTGGAGTTGTAGTGGATAGATAATTGACTTGGCAATCACATATACAAAGTTTGACAATTAAGATTAATAAACAATGTGTTATATTGTATCTACCACGTAACTCCTTTACTACGGAAGTACTTAAGGGGAGGTTTTTAGTTGATTCCCTAGACTTCCATCAAGCTTAAAATTACTCCCCCTAGACCCCCTTTCAAGATAAATTTGTACATTTTTCGGTAGAAAAATTTCCCGGCCGAAGGCAGGTTCCCCTTAAATTACAGGCTCGCTATCGCTCGCCAGGAAGAAATCGACACCTAAGTGGCACGAATGGTCTTAAAATTGACAGAAATGGGGCGAGGGTTCTTAAAATCGCCAAACTAATGGGGCGAACGTCTTAACATCTCAAAAGCAATGGGGCTACACATAAGGGAGAAAGGGGTCAAGAAAAAAGTCCCTCAAGTGGAAATCTCCCCTTAAACAGCTTTACTACTCCTTAGTGTACCTTTTCTTCTCATACTGCCACACAGTTTGGGCAATGGTAAATAAAACTAAGATAGAGCGAGTGAAACTGGCACAAAATAAAATAATTAGGACAATTACTTTTAAAAGAAAGTATGACCACACAAATTAATTATTTAAAAGATTTCTACGGCTTTTTAAATGAGAAAACATAAACATATACTGCACTGCCATCTTTGTTTATAAATGATAAAACATAAACATATACTGCACTGCCATCTTTGTTTATAAACATAAACATATACTGCACTGCCATCTTTGTTTATAAACATAAACATATACTGCACTGCCATCTTTGTTTATAAACATAAACATATACATCACTGCCATCTTTGTTTATAAACATAAACATATACTGCACTGCCATCTTTGTTTATAAAGCCATTGACAATTATAATCATATGTAATTGTTTGACTTCCGCATAAATGAAAGATATAACGTAAGAAATACAAAATATTTAGAAATTGCAACAATGACGTCAAATCAATCTGAAAAAATAATTAATTATCATGATGTAAAAGTCTGGTATGCACTGCCTCGACATATTCAAGATAAATCCGCCCGGTCTAGTTTTAAGATATCCATCAAATCCTATTTGTTGAGTAAATACAATATATATAATTGAATTTAATCATCAAACTTCCTCCAAAATTCAAATGTTTGGAACATGAACTGTAAAGACAATGTAGTGTTGTGTTGAGTATGTTTATGTAGTGAGTGTGTGTGTGTGGGTATGATTGTATGCTCTCTATATTGTCAGGCTAAGTGTTACAACACATGTAACAGTAATTATTATTATCAAGAAATCAAGTAAAACATATGTACTATATACATTCGGGTTAAATGCAAGGTGCCTATATGAAAGTTTCTCTCATAAGGTTCAGCCGGACGTCCAACATTCATATAAATGGTTAACCTATTGTATACTAAAATGGCTTAATCAACATATTTGATTTATTGATTAATGCAGTACCTTTACCTTTAATAGATTAACTCCTTGAGGATTAAGATGCATTCAAATAGTTTATTTTGGCTATCATTAGACGATTGTATTCAATCTAAGAAGGAATGTTCGAAGTCAGAGGGTTAATTACAACAGTGTTTGCCCCTTTGAGTCCTAGAGATATTTCACAAACTCCATAAAATCGTCTAATGATAGCTAGAATAAACTATCAATATGCATCATAATCCTCAAGGGGTTGATTGAAACATACTGAACCAACTTTAAATATAAGTGTTTTGTTTATCTATGTTAGTATGCTCTAACTTGTAACCAAAGTGATAACCAGAGTTGAAGTAAGGAAGATAGAACCTGCCTTTCCACCGTGCCTGTGCGTCCATGTAGAAACTCTATACCCGAGAGTCCTGGTGTTTCAGCAGGTTAGTTAGTGATAGATATGGACAAAAAAGGAACAACAAAAAATGATGGCTAAAAACGAATTGGTGGATAAAAGGATGGTGGGCTGTTTGCTGACTAACTGACTGGAATGTTGATTGGGCGACTAAGTAAATGTTTGTTTCATGTGCAGGCTTTGTTGATAAATGATGATTGGTTGGTTAGTTTGGGACTGGTGGGTGGGTGTGAGTGGGTGGGTAGGTGGGTTGGTGAGTGGGATTCTGGATGACTGCTGAATTAACCCGTTCGGTATGGTAACGCCTATCTTTCATTTAGTATGGCTATCAATAGGCGGGTTTTTTCAGCATTTTGTTTGTTAGCTCAAGATTGGCGTGGGCATGGATTGGTGGGTTGGATTCTGACTGACGATTGTATTCTTAACCCTTCCAATCGGTTGATGCCAATTTATTCCAACTACCTCCAAACGATATAATTCAGTTTACGAAAGGCCTTTAATTGGCATAGGAATAATAATTGCTGTTAAACTAGAGTTACTGTTGACCGAATTGTGAATCAAGGAAGGCTATTAACTGACTATATATTAACTCTTGAGGATCATTACTAGCTGTGAACGTATATTATGGCTATTATTAGGCGATTACAACAGCTTAGGAAGGATCTGGGGGAGTTAAAAGGGTAAAGACTGTCGCAATTGACTCTCTAACTTCTACATACTCTTCTAAATCTACATGAAATCGTCTAATGAGAGCCAGAATATACTACCAAAAAGCGTCCTACTCCTCAAGGGGGTCTGTTTGTGGAGGAATATACAAATGACTATGGTCCCCGTACCGACTAAACCTTTAGGATCAATGACTATGGTCCCCGTACCGACTAAACCTTTAGGATCAATGAGTCTGGTCAGTAAAACAACATTGCAGAGATTTAACTCTTTCAAATTCTGATTACGCATTTTTGTTCTGACTATTATTATACTATTTAATTCAAATTGGGAAGAGAGTATGGAAGTCAGAGGGTTGATTGAGATTAGTCTTTCTTTACCCTCAAAATTCCCACAGATCTTTACTAAGCTGAATAAAATCGTCAAATAAAAGCCAGAATATAGTGACAAATGCGAACTAATCTTGAAAGGGTTAAGTAAAGATGCATGATCACACAATGTTTGATTTAGTTCACGACTTAAGATGAGGGAAGGACACTCATGATGCTTAGGGCGAGATTTGTATTTATATATTTATTAATTAGTGTATTTATTTATTATCATTTTCTTAATTTCCTCCCGGTACATTCATCATTCTTTAAAAAATGCCCCCAAAATCCCCTTACGAGATAAATGTGTGCATTTTTTTGGGTAGAATAATGCCTCGGCCGAAGACCGTTTTCTACTATATCGCTGGCTTGCTTTCGTTCGCCAGGAAAATAATGACAACTAAATGGCACGAAAGGTCTTATAATCGCCGAACTAATTGGGCAAATGTCTTGAATTCTACAAACTAATTAGGCTAAACATAGATAGAAAATCCATAAATCTCCCTCCCGGTTGTGTTGATTGACGGATTACTCCTAGCTTAACCCTTTCATTATACCATGACGCAGTTTGGGATCATATTTTACTTATTATTAGACGACTATATTCGTATTAGTAAGGCTCTGTTGAAATTAAGAGATTAGTTGGGGGCGCTTTGTGTATGGCCACCCTCAGTAAAGGGGAGTGAAGCGTCCGGACTAGATAGATAGATAGATAAATAGATAGATAGATAGATAGACTCAGACTCAGACTCAATATTTTATTTCGTAAAAGCTACATAAAACTTTGTACATAGATAGATAGATAGATAAATAGAAAGATAGATAGATATATACCGGTATATATATATGTATATACTGTAGATAGATAGATAGATAGATAAGTAGATAGATAGATACATAGATAGATAGATAGATAGATAGATTGATAGATATATAGATAGATAGATAGATAGATTGATATATATAGATAGATTTTACTATTTTGACTGCGAGAGGTCCTTCCAAATCTGCATGAAGTCGTCCGGGTTTATCAAGAATAAATGAAAGGAGACGTCGCGTTATTGGAAGGGTTAAACACCTATACAGAATAAGGTGAGAGTGTGTTGAATAGTGCCTAGCTACCACCTACTCTCTCCATAAAGGGGAAGGGATGAAGGGAGACACTTCTTACGAGCAGGTGGGTTGGAAAGGCATCAATAAAGAGAGAGAGAGAGAGAGAGAGAGAGAGAGAGAGAGAGAGAGAGAGAGAGAGAGAGACGAGAGAGAAAGAGAGAGAGAGAGACGCCCAAACTAATGCTAATGTCAAGCAATTACAGAGAGTTAATTAGTTAAAGGATTCGAGCTGTGACATTAAAAAATGTAATGTATTCTCTGAAGATGAGCTGTGTATCTTAAACTACTCTATACAAAAGTGTACAGAGTTTGTATTAGTAAGTAGAACCCATGGAGTCGGTTGAGCCCTACGTCAGTCTGGGATGTTCATTAAGGGGGGTCACCGGCTTTTTGTTTATCTTTCTCTCCTTTTCTCTTTTTCCCAGACTTGTATCCATTCGGCCCCATTTAGTTAACTATTTTAAGACGTGTATCCCCATCCAGGTGTCGATTTCTTCCTGGCGAGCGATAGCGAGCCAGCATTGTATGGAGAAATCCGGCTTCGCCGGAGACATTTTTCTATCGAAAAATGTACAAATTTAGCTTGCTGTCAAAACCAAAATATATATATACTGGCTCGCTACCGCTCGCCAGGAAAATATTAACACCTGGATGGGGGTAAACGTCTTAAAACAGTAGGCTGAATGAGGCCGAATGGATAAAAGCCAAAGAAAGAGCGAGAGAAAGAGAAAAAAAGCGAGGTAGGCACCCTTAAGATAAGATATTCATTCCAGTGAAATAATGAGAATGAGAGATACCTACAGTATACCCTGTTCATTATAGGTAGAATGAGAGATACCTACAGTATACCCTGTTCATTATAGGTAGGCCACAATTCAAGACTGCAACCTCTTATAACTAAAAAACGGCTAGAGTGACCCAGCTAATATTGCTACCGCTTAGAAAGAAATAGTTAATTCCCTGTAGCATTGGAAAGTATAAAGAGCAAATTAAAACTTCCTCTTCAATAATGGCGGCGTCACATGAGAAGTTTAGAAAGGCAATATAGGCAGTACAGAAAGACAGTGTTACCAATTTCTGCCGGGTTAGCTTGAATACAGTGTAGTGAGCGATTGGGGACTATAAGTGTGGAAGATAGGTTATTACTTCAGGCTGAGTGACTATTTTGACCAAAATTCCAAATAGTGACTGTTGACATAACCCTTGAAGGGGATATTTGTATAAATTTGTTCGTTTGTATATATATTTGTTTTATTATTTTGTATTATTACATTCTTCCCAAGACATCTATCAAGCTTAGACAAAAAACCTTCGAGATTTATTTGTACATTTTTTGGTAGAAAAATTTCCCATCCCAAATCCGGCTCCTCCTAGATTACAGGCTCACTATCGCTCAGCAGGAAAAATTATTCACCTAAATGGCACCTAAATCGCGAACGTTCTTCTATCTCAAGACTAATGTGGCTACACATGAGGGAGAAGGGGGTCCAGAAAAACCAAACCTCCCCTTAAAGTGCGATGGTGTTATACCACTAGTGTTCTGGTGAATGTCAAGACATTTTAGACATTTGGAAGAAGATTTGACATTAAAAGAGGTTCTTAGAAACTATCTTAACTACAGGGGCACTCGGTAGAGCGCATACCTCCGCCTGCGCTGGCTTTGTCACAAACAAACTTAAAATATATAACAATTACACCAGTTTGACATAATCTAAGAAGCTGATTATGTACAGATCGCCTACTAAATTGAATCACTTTTTCCTTGGCACATATCCTATCTGCCCATCAAACTTCGTGAACATTTGTAGTAACTTTGTGAGATATCTTGTCTACAGACAATCTGATTATGTACGGATCATCTTCTAAACTGAATCACTTCTGTCTTGGCTCATATCCCAGTTGTGCACCAAATTTCGTGAAAATCGGTTCATAACTTCGTGAGATATCTTGTTTACAGACAGACAGACAGACAGACAGACAAACAAACTGAAGTGAAAACATAACTTCCGTCCAACTTCGTTGACGGAGGTAGTTAGCCTGTTAACAGCAATAAGTTCTTCCTAAACTTGATCAAATTTTCTATTGATAGTCAGAATATGTTTACAAAGTAACACCATGGGTGCTGATAAATTGGTAATCCAGTGGCACATTGGTTAGCGTGCTCGGCTCACAACCGATAGAACTCAAGTACAGTCTCTGAGACAAATGGCCAGTTACCTCACACCCAATGCCTCTGTTCACAAAGCAGTAAATAAGAACCTGGAAATAGTGGACATTCGTGACGTTCCATCAGGGAAGATAAACTGTGTTCGCCAGGATAGTGTGCAGTAGCCCCGGTGTTCCAGGCTGGGTAACTTAAATGGCAAAGATACGGATATGAGCGCCGTGGAGAAGCATATACCTCTAACTTTGCCTTATATTTCCTTTCATGTAAATACAATTAAATACATTCTATTTACTAAAAGACAAAATTAACCTGAATTCTGTATAACTTTTAATGAAACAAATATCTCAACCTTTAACAGTATTGAGATCCTTGGCGTATCCCTTATTGCTAAGTTCAGCTGGACATCTTGCATTAGGTCCATTGCTAAAATTATGCAAAGAAAATTGGTTTTCCTTACCGATTTCGTGAACTGTTAGCTGACGAGCAGCTAGCCACAATACATAGGAGCCTTGTTCGTTCTCATCTACAGATTGCTCACCTTCGTGGAGTGGATGTGGAAGGATGGGTTTGGATAGTTAGATCAAATTCAAATCCGAACTATTAGAAATAACACTAATACAATTACTAATTAATCCCCCCTCTCCCACTCCCATTACACATACGAAGAGCTGATGCATAGAGTGCATTGTTATCGATACTGTTATGATTTATGTTCAGTAGAACTTGCTGCAATTATGTTACCTATTCACATATCTTCCCGCGGTATAAATGTCAGCACCCACGACTTAATAATCACTTCTCCACATTGCCAAACCTATGTTGAGTCTGTTGTTGTTGTGTTTTCTGTCTGTTTTCTTCTTAATTTTAATTAATTTACACTTGGACCAATATTTCCCCTGAATTCACTTCCTCAGAGCACATTATTTTTCCATTTTACTTTAATCTACAACATGTTAAATCCAGTTGTTTTTTATTTATCCTTTATGAAGAACACTATTAGATGAACGGAGATGTCTTCATGATTTGTTCAATGTATAATTCCCTAATGGAAACAAATGCGAGTGACTGATGACTTAAGGAGTTGTGACTTAGCTGACTATATAAGGCCTGCTGACTGTGTGAGTGACTGATGACGTAATGGGTTGTGACTTAGCTGACTATAAGGCCTGCTGACTGTGTGAGTGACTGATGACGTAATGGGTTGTGACTTAGCTGACTATAAGGCCTGCTGACTGTGTGAGTGACTGATGATGTAATGGGTTGTGACTTAGCTGACTATAAGGCCTGCTGACTGTGTGAGTGACTGATGACGTAATGGGTTGTGACTTAGCTTACTATAAGGCCTGCTGACTGTGCGAGTGACTGATGACGTAATGGGTTGTGACTTAGCTGACTATAAGGCCTGCTGACTGTGTGAGTGACTGATGACGTAATGGGTTGTGACTTAGCTGACTATAAGGCCTGCTGACTGTGTGAGTGACTGGTGACGTAATGGGTTGTGACTTAGGTGACTATAAGGCCTGCTGACTGTGTGAGTGACTGATGATGTAATGGGTTGTGACTTAGCTGACTATAAGGCCTGCTGACTGTGTGAGTGACTGATGACGTAATGGGTTGTGACTTAGCTGACTATAAGGCCTGCTGACTGTGTGAGTGACTGGTGACGTAATGGGTTGTGACTTAGGTGACTATAAGGCCTGCTGACTGTGTGAGTGACTGATGATGTAATGGGTTGTGACTTAGCTGACTATAAGGCCTGGTGACTGTGCGAGTGACTGATGACGTAAGGGGTTGTGACTTAGCTGACTATAAAGCCTGCTGACTGTGCGAGTGACTGATGACGTAATGGGTTGTGACTCAGCTGACTATAAGGCTTGCTGACTGTGCGAGTGACTGATGACGTAAAGGGTTGTGACTTAGCTGACTGTAAGGCCTGCTGACTGTGTGAGTGACTGATGACGTAATGGGTTGTGACTTAGCTGACTATAAGGCCTGCTGACTGTGTGAGTGACTGATAACGTAATAGGTGCTGACTTAGCTGACTGTTGACAGTGATAGTGACTGTTGATGGACTGGAGAGTGACAGGATGCCTTCTTCCCCTTTCACGACATTACCAAACTTTGTGAGCATCAATCATTACCTCCATAATTAGCCTCACACTTGTCAATAGCCTCGGATACAGACCCTTGTAGTGAGTTACTACAGGCTCTCCAGCCTACAGTAGGCTTTATAATGGCTCCTTGTTAACCCTATTTGGTCCGAGGGAAGTCTGTTTGGACCTCCACTGTTTCGTTTCATTAGTTTGAAGATTTTAAGGCGTTTCATCCCATTAGTTTGGCGATAATAAGACGTTCCACCTCATTCAGGTGTATTTTGTTTTCTATCCAAGCTTGTAACTTCGAAGAAATCGGCCTTCGGCTGGGAAATTTTGCTATCGAAAAATATACAAATTTAGTTTGAAGGGGGTCATAGCTGGGGAGGGGGAGGGGGGGGGCTGGGGGGGGCCTGAGGCGGGGGGGGGGGGTAAAAACATATTTTGGATCTAAAATCATAACTAATGGACAAATTTAAAACATCTGTTTTGACTGACATTCACATTCAATCAACAAATGTTTGTGTGAAATTTGGTGAAAATCCGTCCAACTGTCTAGGAGGAGTTTTGGGACAGACGGACAACAACAACGACGACGACGACAACGACAGATTTTTTTTTCCGGTGGTACCCACTATACGGGGGGCGATACCAAACTCTGCTTACGCAGAGTTGATAACCCATAGGGCATCGGATCAAATAGTATTTAGCTTGTAAATAATACATATGCTCGAACTGTATGCTGGGTACCCTCGAATTGTACCCAATATTATCTGTCCCCTTGTCTTCCAAAACAAAAATAGGTCAAAACGCCTACTTCTCTAAATGGCCACAATCCATACGGCCACAACCCAAGCGGTCACAACCAAAAAAGCCTCAACCAAAACAGCCACTATCCTAAATACCCTACATAATGCTGGATTAAGTTATGCTAGGCTTAGTTAGGCTTAAGTCAGCTTAGGCTTGGTTAAGTAATAGCTTGGATAGGTTTGATTAGGCTTAATTAGGTTAGACTGAATAAGTATTGGTTAGGAAATTGTGGCCGTTTCAAAATGTTGCCTATTTCTCTTGATCCGGGCCCTCTCAAAGTGTACTATTTTCTGTTCACCTAAACTGGGCGAGATATGCCATCCTCCAGCATTAGAGTCCATGTGGCCTAATTTATAAAATATAAAATTATACCCTCTCTGATTGACCCCCTTGCGGATTATGACGCGTTTTGACCGTATATCCAGGTCATATACAATTTATGAAAAATCTGTGGGAAACATGAATAAAGGTGAAGACTGTCTCAATTAACCCTCTGATTTCAATATACCCTTCCTAATCTGAATGAAAGCGTCACATAACAACCAGAATCAGAAAATAAATGCGTCATTGTATCTTCTAAGGGTTAAAGTTTCACATATACTGGGATTGTATCAAATAAATACTATAGTTTGTTAATCTAAATGGGGTGAGAAATATTTTACCGCAGTACCTGTTTTGTCACTTAATTTCCACAATAAGAAACTATTGCATTTCATAATCGTCTTTACATATATATATATATATTTGTATGTGGATGAGGGAGACAAAACGCAGAACTACCTGTGGCAAGTGCCTCCCCCTGAGTTGAAAGCAGGTAGGGACGAAAAAACTCAAGCCAGACCGAGTAAACCCAAGTGGGGACGAAAAAATTACCGAGCCAGACTCCGCTGATAAAGACGAATACTTGTTTTCTGTCTTTTTTGTTGTGGTAGAAAGAAGTATGGTGTGCTTGTTTAGTGTAGTGAAGTAGATAGCAGGAGGAGGTGTTTGTGAGAGCCAGCTGGATCACTCTATGTAGGTGAGGCATAGCATTAGTTAGTAATTAACAAGGCACAACAATTGAAATAGAGACCAGACACATTTTCTCTCGGTTATCCCTTTGAGGATTATGCCGCATTGTGACAATTTGTTCTGGCTATCATTATACAATTTGTTCTGGCTATCATTATACAATTTGTTCTGGCTATCATTATACAATTTGTTCTGGCTATCATTATACAATTTTATACAGCTTAAGAAGAAGGGTAAAGACTATCTCAATTAATCCTCCGACTTCCATATGCCCTCTGTGATCTGAATATAAATGTCTAATAATAGCCAGAAAACAGAAAATAAATGCGTAATCGCATCTTGTAAGGGTTAAGGTCAACAAAATATAACCGCGGCCAATAGCCACTATCACAACTACTCTTGCCATATTATAGCCATGTGGCAGACATATTGTAACCGTACTGTAGCCAAATCTCCTCCCCCACCACCCTTCTCCTCCACCATTCACTTCCTCCACTTCCACCCTCCTCCTCCTCTTCCTCCTCCTCCACCCTACATACAGTATATCAGCTTCCTCCCCTCCCACCACCCGCCATCCAGCTATTATCGTGATGAAACCACAGCCTTCCTTCACATAATTAAGACAGACCCTTCACCACCACCAACACGGCCATGTCCATCACTCCCCCTTCACAGCCACCAACACGGTCATCTCCATCACTCCCCCTTCACCACCACCACCACGGCCATCTCCATCACTCCCCCTTCACCACCACCACTACGGCCATCTCCATCACCCCCCCTTCACCACCACCAACACGGCTATCTCCATCACCCTCCCGTCACCACCACCACCACCACCACGGCCATACTTTCCCTTCACCACCACCAACACGACCATCTCCATCACTCCCCCTTCACCACCACCAACACGGCCATCTCCATCACTCCCCCTTCACCACCACCAACACGGCTATCTCCATCACCCTCCCGTCACCACCACCACCACCACCACGGCCATACTTTCCCTTCACCACCACCAACACGGCCTTCTCCATTACTCTCCCTTCACCACCACCACCACCACGGCCATCTCCATCACTCTCCCTTCACCACCACCAACACGGCCATCTCCATCACTCTCCTTTCACCACCACCAACACGGCTATCTCCATCACTCTCCCTTCACCACCACCAACACGGCCATCTCCATCACTCTTCCTTCACCACCACCAACACGGCCATCTCCATCACTCTCCCTTCACCACCACCAACACGGCCATCTCCATCACTCTCCCTTCACCACCACCACCACTGCCATCTCCATCACTCCCCCTTCACCACCACCAACACGGCTATCTCCATCACTCTCCCTTCACCACCACCACCACGGCCATCTCCATCACTCCCCCTTCACCACCATCAACACGGCCATCTCCATCACTCCTCCTTCACCACCACCACAACGGCTATCTCCATCACTCGACCACCACCACCACTACCACCACCACCACCACGGCCATCTCCATCACTCCCCCTTCACCAGCACCACCACGGCCATCTCCACCACTCTCCCTTCACTACCACCACCACGGCCATCTCCATCACTCCCCCTTCACCACCACCAACACGGCCATCTCCATCACTCCCCCTTCACGACCACGGCTATCACCATCACTCACCTACCACCACCACCACCACCACCACCACCACCACGGCCATCTCCATCACTCCCCCTTCACCACCACCACCACCACCACCACCACTACCACCACGATTGTATAGAGTTTGGGAGGGATCTCTGGGAACTATAAGGTAAAAGACTCCCAATTAACCCTCCGACGTGCATATACCCTTCCTAATCTGAATAAAATCGAAAACAAATGCATAATCAGATCTTGAAAGGGTTAGGAGAGGTTAGTGTTCAAGATTGTGTAGCCTACCTGTAATGAATGGACTATAGTAATATATAAATCCCTACAGTTATTGGGCATAAATTAGTGAACTGTTGTATCCTGGATATTATGCAGTGTCCCCTATGTACACTCGGATGCCAAAGTCTTAAGCCCACTCACAAGAATATCATGACCCCCTATGTTTTTATTTATGGAATGATAACTATCTTGATTGATTTTTGGAGAGAACTTGCTTTTCATTTAATATTGTATATAGTTCTTTAGTTGAAGTATAGACAATCAAATTCATACATTTGTTTCCAGAGATATACTTCCATAATTAGTAATAGGAGAAGTGCAACGAATATCTATGAGTAGGCTAGAGACTATGGCATCCGAGTGTACCAAGATGACTCGAGTTATCCACCATAGGCTTTATAGAACAATGATGCAGAGATGAGCACCGCGGCAAGTGCAGCCTAACGTAAAACCATAATAGCGATAATTAGTGAAGGCCTTCACCTCAATAAAAACCATTAAGCGATAATTAGTGAAGGCCTTCACCTCAATAAAACCATTATAGCGATAATTAGTGAAGGCCTTCACCTCAATAAAACCATAATAGCGATAATTAGTGAAGGCCTTCACCTCAATAAAACCATAATAGCGATAATTAGTGAAGGCCTTCACCTCAATAAAACCATTATAGCGATAATTAGTGAAGGCCTTCACCTCAATAAAACCATTATAGCGATAATTAGTGAAGGCCTTCACCTCAATAAAACCATAATAGCGATAATTAGTGAAGGCCTTCACCTCAATAAAACCATAATAGCGATAATTAGTGAAGGCCTTCACCTCAATAAAACCATAATAGCGATAATTAGCGAAGGCCTTCACCTCAATAAAACCATTATAGCGATAATTAGTGAAGGCCTTCACCTCAATAAAACCATAATAGCGATAATTAGTGAAGGCCTTCACCTCAATAAAACCATAATAGCAATAATTAGTGAAGGCCTTCACCTCAATAAAACCATAATAGCGATAATTAGTGAAGGCCATCACCTCAATGAAACCAATATAGCGATAATTAGTGAAGGCCTTCACCTCAATAAAACCATTATAGCGATAATTAGTGAAGGCCTTCACCTCAATAAAACCATAATAGCGATAATTAGTGAAGGCCTTCACCTCAATAAAACCATAATAGCGATAATTAGTGAAGGCCTTCACCTCAATAAAACCATAATAGCAATAATTAGTGAAGGCCTTCACCTCAATAAAACCATAATATCGATAATTAGTGAAGGCCTTCACCTCAATAAAACCATAATAGCGATAATTAGTGAAGGCCATCACCTCAATAAAACCATAATAGCGATAATTAGTGAAGGCCTTCACCTCAATAAAACCATAATAGCGATAATTAGTGAAGGCCTTCACCTCAATAAAACCATAATAGCGATAATTAGTGAAGGCCTTCACCTCAATAAAAAAATAATAGCAATAATTAGTGAAGGCCTTCACCTCAATAAAACCATTATAGCGATAATTAGTGAAGGCCTTCACCTCAATAAAACCATTATAGCGATAATTAGTGAAGGCCTTCACCTCAATAAAAACATTATAGCGATAATTAGTGAAGGCCTTCACCTCAATAAAACCATAATAGCGATAATTAGTGAAGGCCTTCACCTCAATGAAACCATAATAGCAATAATTAGTGAAGGCCTTCACCTCAATAAAACCATAATAGCGATAATTAGTGAAGGCCTTCACCTCAATAAAACCATAATAGCGATAATTAGTGAAGGCCTTCACCTCAATAAAACCCTAATAGCGATAATTAGTGAAGGCCTTCACCTCAATAAAACCATAATAGCGATAATTAGTGAAGGCCTTCACCTCAATAAAACCATAATAGCGATAATTAGTGAAGGCCTTCACCTCAATAAAACCATTATAGCGATAATTAGTGAAGGCCTTCACCTCAATAAAACCATTATAGCGATAATTAGTGAAGGCCTTCACCTCAATAAAATCAGAATCTCACAAAATCTCACGAAATTGACCACTTGCTAGTTTCGTTCAATAAGAAACTTAGAACTGCTGACATTGATTTTTAGCAGAATTACCAGATAACATACAGTTATAGTACATATATAAATACATCAAACACAATTGAACCTACTTTCCATCCATCGGAAACCTACACTATTAATATTGCATTTCTGTTTTTAATATCGATGTTTACGGTTCCAACTATATAGCCAGAAACTCGCAAATTGTCAATTTGGTGAGTACTTTCAGTATTTATATGTATATCATTGATCAATTATTGACGATCAGTATTTAAAACCCAATGGAGGAGTTTGCCCTAAGGGTTAATGAACTCAACCCTGACAATACCAGGGTACTCTAACCTAAATTAACCTAACATAATCTCATATAACATAATTTAGCATATTATGATCTACCCTAGTTTAACCCTTTCAAGATTATGACGCATTTTGAAAGGTAATTCTGGCTATCATTAGACGATTATATACAGTTTAAGAAGGATCTTTGGGAATTATACGGGTAAAGACTATCCCAAAACATAAGCTAGAGACTTCCATATACCCTTCCTAATCTGAATATATGGCGGGTTTTTTAGTTGAACAACACATTTCTTTATCGGTCAAAATCAGTGTATATACTGTATATATATATATATATATATATATACAGTATATACCGGTATATATATATATATATATATATATATATATATATATATATATATACAGTATATACCGGTATATATATATATATACAGTATATACCGGTATATATTATTATATATATACATATATTTATATATTATATATATATATATATATATACTGTATATATATATATATATATATATATATATATATATATATATATATATACAGGGTGATTCAGTAACCCTTTTCATAAATTTAATGGCAAATTCGGGAGACAAAAATAAGACTAATTTACTCTATGACCCTTAGGGTGAGTCTTTGATATGATGGGAGATATTACACCTTTAAAGTTATCGATAGATAGAAAAGAAAAAAATCTAAGGAGTGAGAATGAAAATGTCGTTGCTAACTGGCAGGGTAGCGTTACCAAGACTTGGTATCAAAATGGCTGCATACGATAGCTGGATGCAGTTGGTTTCGCAATTTACAAAGGTACATTACTATTTGTACTATCATCATCATCATTATTATACGTACATTATTCATAGTAGTAGTAGCAGTAGCAGTAGCAATAGTAGTAGTTGTTGTTGTTGTTGTAAGGGGAGAAGCGGGCGGAGGAGGGATAAGTGAAGGAGGAGGGATAAGTGGAGAATGGATAAGTGGAGGAAGAGGGGTAAGTGGAGGAGGACGGATAGGTGGATTAGAAGGGATAAGTAGAGGAAGAGGGATAAGTGGAGGAGGAGGGGTAAGTTGAGGAGGAGGGTTTTTCTTGCCGAACTCGAATTTCGAAACTACACTACCCTGCCAGTTAGCAACGACATTTTCATTCTCACTCCTTAGATTTTTTTCTTTTCTATCTATCGAAAACTTAAAAGGTGTAATATCTCCATCATATCAAAGACTCACCTTAAGGGTCATAGAGTAAATTAGTCTTATTTTTGTCTCCCGAATTTGCCATTAAATTTATGAAAAGGGTTACTGAATCACCCTGTATATATATGTATATACTGTATATATTATATATATATATATATATATATATATATATATATATATATATATATATATATATACCATAACCCACCATATACACCTACCATAACACCATAACGCCGGACCAAGAAGACCTACTGAACAAAGGCTTAAATTGCCACTACATTTCCAAGCCGGGACCCCACCGAAAACGCCTTGAAATTGAAGTCCTACTGGATGACATCCTACGATCCCAGAAAGACGGCAAGATCACCACCACCCCAGCCCTACAACCCACCCTACTAGCAGAAGCCGCCAAAACCAGGGGATCCCACCAAAGCAAGCTCCTCAACAAACACCACTTCAAAGCCGCTAAACAACTTAAAGAGAACCCCAACATCATCATCCGACGAGCTGATAAGGCCTCCTGCCTTGTGATACACGGAAAAGAAGAATACCTACGGAAAATGGACGACATTCTTAGTGATAAAAACAAATTCAAAAGGATCACTCGCAATCCTACTGACGAAATAAAAAGGAAAGCCAACACCACCATCACTGCTATCAACGCCAAACCCGATGGCGTACACCTGAAGAAACTCATCGGCGAATTCACCCCAGGTTATGCTTACGGTACTATAAAAACCCACAAACCCGGGAACCCCCTCCGCCCCATCATATCACAGATCCCTACTGCTACCTACCAGACCGCCAAGGCCCTGAACAAACTCCTCACCCCTTTTGTTCCTCGGCAATACAACCTCAACTCTGCTTATGACTTCCTAGAAATTCTACGAGATGCCCCCCCCTGCTAACGACCACATCATCGCCTCCCTCGACGTAGAGAGTTTGTTTACCAACGTGCCCGTTGACAAGACAATAGATTTTATCCTACGTCGAGTTTACCACTGCCCTAATACGCCCCCCCTGGACATCCCGGAGAAGGCCCTGAAGACGCTCTTGGAACTATGTACCAAGGAGTCCCCTTTCCTCTGCCCCCGCGGGAATATGTACCAGCAAATCGACGGTGTAGCGATGGGAAGCCCCCTGGGGGTCCTGTTCGCCAATTTCTTCATGGGAACTATCGAAGAGGAACTCCTGGCTGCCCACCGGCCCACTGTCTACTGCAGGTACATCGATGATATCTTCGTGCGGGTGAAGGACCTGGACGAACTCAGGGACCTCCAGCAGCGCTTCATGGCCGCCTCCGGACTCAACTTCACATACGAAGAAACCACCGATGGTCATCTACCCTTCCTCGACCTCCTTGTCTCCCTCCACGACCACGGCTTCAAAACTACAGTGTACACCAAACCTACTAACAATGGCCAATGTCTTAATGGGGAAAGTGAATGCCCTAAACGATACCATCAGTCCACCATCGCCGCCTATGTCAGGAGAGCCCTCACCCATTGCACCACCTGGAATGACACACACAATGAATTGGAAAGGCTCACCCAGGTCCTAGTCAACAATGGGTATTCCAACACTGACGTCACCAATGCCATCAACCACCACCTAGAAAAATGGTACAAACAAGACCCCCCTAGCACCAACCCGGCCAATGACATTACATTTTTCTACAGAAACTACATATCTTCCGACCACACAACAGACGAATCCATTATGAAAGAAATAATTCACAAAAACGTCCTCCCCACCAACCCTGACAATAAAATAAAACTCATTATTTACTACAAATCTCCTAAGACCTCCAACCTTGTCCTCCGTAACCGCCCCATTTCCACCAACCAACCGAAAGACGATCATGTGATATACCAGCATATTTGCACCTCTGGGGACTGTGGACCCCTATCCTATGTTGGAATGACACAGACTCGCCTTTCCCGTCGACTAACCCTCCACCTTCAATCTGGCGCTATAAAAGATCACTATCAAGCCCCCCACCATCTTGCCCTAACTCGCGCCGACCTAGACAAACAAACTACCATACTCGACAAAGAATCAGACCCCAGAAGACTAGCTATTTTAGAAGCTCTATATATCCAAACGCTCAACCCCAGCATCAACAACCAAACACAAGACCTTCAAATTCTTCCTTCAGGCAAGCGCTACAGGCATACTGCCCTCGTTCCTCTCGCCCTGTGCCCCCCTCCCTTACCTTTGCGCACTCAGCACACAACTGACAACACCAACCAATCACAGCCACCCACAGCCAACAACCAACCACCGATAAGATTTAGTGCCCGTCTCGCGAATAGACTGCCTTCCACCAATGAACAGCCACCCCACACCCAGTAGCTCCGCCCACCTACCTATTCTTGATCCTCGAATTTTGTATAAATATGTTGCTTTGTCCTTATTCTAATCATTACCTGCCCATTCCCTGAAGATGCAAGATGTTTACTTGTGAAACGTTGGATCCACCATGAATTTTGCTAACCTGTTGTACCTCATCTCTGAACCCCAGAAGAAAATTGTTAGAACTATTGAAAGCTGTAACAATAAAATACTGAATGCTGAAACTGCTGTTGCCTTTAACCTCGTCTGTTTAAAAGAGAATCTATTACCTGGCTATACTAACATATATATATATATATATATATATATATATATATATATATATATATATATATGTATACTGTATATATATACCGGTATATATATATATATATATATATATATATATATGTTGATAAAAGAAGCAGTGAGGATAAGGATGGTAAAAGTGATGTTAGTGTTTCTGATTATGATGATAATAATGTTGAAATATATATTGGTGAGTACATGTATATCTTGTTTAAGGTGCTTACAAAGCGAATTCACCTAGGTTCTAGAAGACCTACACAAAGACATTAATAATACACACACAATCACAATCCTCTAACACATACATAAACACTCAGGAATAGGCCCAACGTAGATATATACACACACGCGCGCGTACAGATACACTCATGAACACACGCACATTCGCAAACACACATACAGAGAGGCACGCAAAATCGTACACACACAGACACACACACACTGAGACGCACACCTTCGTTCACACACACACACACCCTCGTACACACACACACACACACACAGGTACTCACACACAATCGATCGCAGGGGAATGAGCTCAGAAAATACACTCCGGAGCTGCTAATCTGGTTCTTTAGAATATTTGCAATAATTTCTGCTACCTGGAGGCCAATATTGGGTGTTGGGTTCTTGGAAGGTGAACTGGGGGGGGGGGGTGGAGGAGGAGGAGAGGAAGGGGGAAGAAGACGAGGCGTAGATGAAGAAGGAGGAGGAAGGACAAAGAGGGGAAGGAGGAGGATGGAAGAGGAGGGGAAGCAGGAGGATGGAAGAAGAGGGGAAGGAGGAGGACGGAAGAGGAGGGGTAGGAGGAGGATGGAAGAGGAGGAGGAGGGGGAGGATGGAAGAGGAGGGGGGGAGAAGGATGGAAGAATACAAAGGAATACAAAGGAGAACAAACTGCAACAGACCTATTGGTCCTTACGGGGCAGTTTGGATATCTAAAACTACTAATCTACTGACTACGAGGTAGAGAAAAGGATAGCAAAGAAGAAGGCTCCTCCCCACCCACCACTCCCTCCAGCTAATGCTGGCATGGAAACAGATAGGAAAAATACCATGCAGTATTGAAAAACTGACACGGAAATTCGGACAGGACAGGGAGAAAAAAGAAGTTGATTTGTAATCTAAGCTAACTCTACAGGTATTTACTACAATTCTGAAAGGGAACAGATGTATGAAAATCAATATACATTGCGGTATGCGTTGACATTTCGTTGCGCGTTATTCTGAAAGAAACTGTGTTAATCGGGGGTTATTTGCCATGTGTTTATCCAGATGGTTCTTAAATGTTTCGACAGTATTACAGTTTACAATGTTCGAGGGTAGTCTGTTCCAATTATTCACAACGCGGTTGAAGAAGAAATGCTTCGCCTCGTGAGAATGAAAACGCTTGCCTATAATCTTATAACCATTGTTTCTCGTATTTGCTTGATTTATCGTAAATAATTCGCTTACATTTAGGTTGCTGAATCCCTTGAAGATTTTGAACACCTCTATTAGGTCACCTCTCATTCTGCGCTTTGTTAAGCTAAACAAATTTAGTTCTTTTAAGCGCTCTTCGTACGGTTTATTACGCAATCTAGGTATCATTTTAGTGACTCTGCGTTGCACCCTTTCAAGTTTATTTATGTCCTTTCGGTAGTACGGTGACCAGAATTGCACGCAGTATTCGAGATGGGGACGCACCAATGAGTTGAATAGAGTAAGTATGATTTTTTCTGATTTGAATTTGAATGTTCTGCCGATGAAACCCACCAATTTATTAGCAGTTTTTATTACCTCTGTACACTGTTTACTCGGCTTCAGGTCACTTGATATTATAACTCCCAGATCCTTTTCATTATTTGTATTTGATAGTTGAATGTTGTTCATTGAGTAATCTTTTTTAGCGTTGTTACTACCGATGTGTAATACTTTGCATTTTTCTATGTTGAATTTCATTTGCCATTTTTCTGCCCAGTTTTCTAAAGTGTCTAGGTCACCTTGTAGTTTTTGCCAATGTACTGTTGAGGTTACTTTATTAGTAATTTTTGTATCGTCAGCAAATTTCGAAATTTTGCATTCTATTCCTTCGTCTAAGTCGTTTATGTAAATTATAAAAAGAATAGGACCTAATACCGAACCCTGGGGAACGCCACTATTTACTTTGCACCAATCTGATTCTTCACCATTTATTACAACTCGTTGTTTACGGTCTGAGAGCCAATTTTCGAGCCATTTCAGAGTTTTTCCTGTTATGCCATGAGTTTTTATTTTGTCAATTAGTCTCTTGTGGGGTACGGTATCGAAAGCTTTCTGAAAATCGAGATATATTATATCAACTGCTCTATCCTTATCATATGATTTGTAAACATCATTGAAGAAGTCGAGTAAGTTTGTTAAGCATGAACGTTTATTTCTAAAACCGTGGTGAGAATCTTTTATTAAATTATTTTCTTCCAAATGTTTTACTATTTTGTCCCTTATAATGGTTTCCATTAATTTGCCCGTTACCGATGTTAAGCTAATTGGTCGATAATTGCCGGGAGAGGACTTATTTCCTTTTTTGTATATGGGTGTCACGTTAGCTAGTTTACATTCGTTTGGAACTATCCCAACATTCAATGATTTGTTGAACAGATTTGCGAGTGGGTTTAATAATTCGTGTTTTGCTTCTTTTAGGATCCTTGGGGATATTTTATCAGGGCCTGGGGTTTTATTAACTTTCAAATTGTTGATTGCGAACAGGATATCGTCTTCATAAATCGTAAAGTTTTCGAGCTCAGTGCCATTTGATTGATTCGTAGGGGTAGGTCGGTTACCGGTAGTATCTTCCGACGTGAAAACTGATGCAAAATAGTTATTTAGGATATTCGCCATTTGTACTTTGTTATCTGTATGATCTCCATTTTCCGCAACAAGTGGGCCTATTGTTGAAGTTACCGTTTTTCTGTTTCTTATATAGCTGTAAAATTCTTTCGGATTGGACTAGCTGGAGCTGGCAATATGAAGTTCCAGATTCTTCTTACTTCCTTTGATGAGATTTTTGGTTGTTCGACGCAGTGTATCGTGTTCTAATTTATCGCTATTATTCTGAGTTGCCTTATATTTTTGGTATGCCTGCTTTTTTACTAAGAGGATGTTTTTTATTTCATTATTCCACCATTTTGGCTTATATTTGCCTGCTGGGCGCCGGTTTCGTAGAGGGATGCTTGTATTTATTGCTTTGTTTAGGTTATTAGATAATATGTTCCATAATCGATTTACATCGTGAGTTTCAGTCATTTCACTCCAGGATGGAAGAAGGATGGAAGAGGAGGGGAGGAGGAGGATGGAAGAGGAGGGGAAGGAGGAGGATGGAAGAAGAGGGGAAGGAAGAGGAGGGGAAAGAGGAGGACGGAAGAGGAGGGGTACGAGGAGGATGGAAGAGGAGGGGGAGGAGGAAGATTGAAGAGGGGGAGGAGGAGGATGGAAGAGGAGGGGGAGGAGGAGGATTGAAGGGGAGGAGAAGGAGGAGGATGGAAGAGGAGGGGGAGGAGGAGGATTGAAGGGGAGGGGGAGGAGGAGGATTGAAGGGGAAGGGGAGGAGGAGGATTGAAGGGGAGGGGAAGGAGGAGGATGGAAGAGGATGGGGAAGGAGAAGGATTAAAGAGGAGGGGAAGGAGGAGGATGGAAGAGGAGGGGGAGGAGGAGGATGGAAGAGGATGGGGAGGAGGAGGCAAATATCATAATACCCAGTCAAACTATTTAGGGAAACTGTATAAGCCAGACAGAACCAATAAATGACATTTACTACGAGTAGTTAACCTTTTCTGTACCGGTGATGTACTTTTCATTATATTCTGGCGACTATTAGACTATGTTGAACAGCTTAGGAACCCCGTCTACTCATTAAAAGGCAACAAACTACTCATTTAATACTTTTAGCTACCATATATCCTTCCTAAGCATCATAAAATCCTCTAAATATAGCTAGAATTAAATAAAAAATGACGTTGCCGGTAAAGAAGGGATTAACCATTTGAACATTATGACGCTTTTTGACATTTTTTTTTCTGGCTATCATTGGACGGTTTTATGCAGTTTAGGATGGATCTGTGGAAACTATGAGGGTAAAGAGTTTAGGATGGATCTGTGGAAACTATGAGGGTAAAGAGTTTAGGATGGATCTGTGGAAACTATGAGGGTAAAGAGTTTAGGATGGATCTGTGGAAACTATGAGGGTAAAGAGTTTAGGATGGATCTGTGGAAACTATGAGGGTAAAGAGTTTCTCAATTAACCCTTTGACTTCCACATTCCCCTCCTAAGCTGCATCAAATCGTCTAATAATAGCCAATAAACAGAACAAAAATGCGTAATCGAATCTTGAGAAGGTTAGTGCTCATCATCTTGTTTGAATCATTAGGAGATATTACAGCGTTCCTGCCCCCGACTGTACATTAACCCTGTCAGTAACGTGGTGTCTGTTTTTCCTTTATTTCTTAATATCACTATACGACTGCATATACTTTTAGGACTTCAAACACTCCTACAGTTCCTTCCTAAACTTAACTCTTGGGCCCACCTAAAGTATTGATAAGTATTTTTTCCCACTCACAAATTATATCTAGGATTTTTTTATTTATTTGCATTTCTTATTTGCATACATGTATGGAAGCGGAATTTTATGAGCATTCCACAGATAACTTCAGAATTACGATAAACCAAATAGTTACTGAGATAAACGAATAAAAGTGAAAGTATTGACAATGGGTGAGGCAAGACTGAGGCGTTCTCTGCCCACTTCCAAGCAGCCGCTTGTAAACTAGACTTGATACCGAGTATCTATACCAAATATGACTCGCGTCAGACGAATTTTTTTTTTTTGGCGAATATTTGTAAGCTTAATGACTTAAGATCTTTCGTGCCGTTTAGGTGTCGAGTGTTTTCCTGGCGAGCGAGAGCGAGCCTGCAATTTAGGAGGAACCGGCCTTTGATCGGGACATATTTTTGTCTACCGAAAAATGTAAAACATCATCTCAAACAGGGTCATGCGGATATTTATGAAGCTTGATGGAGATCTAAATATATTGATATATAAACAAAATCAAATAAATACAAACTCCACTTAATGCAAGGAATACGATATATCCCATTAAAAGTGGGAAGGGTAAGGAAATATATAAGATAAGAAGCTTAATGTAGTAAAGGTCATAATACAGGTGGCTATTGTAAGAGAGAAACAACCAATTCAGTGGGGGCAGGTAAGGTAATTAAGAACAGGTATGGGAGAGAGAGAGAGAGAGAGAGAGGCCCACGTAATGCAAAGATATTGCAGTCCATAATTATTTGGCAGCCTGGACTTAAATATATACATACTACATAGTATACATAAGTACACAATGTTAAAGACATTCAATTCTATTCAGTGTTGCTGCACTTGTCAGAATATAAATTTGGAGATCAAATCGTAATGACCTGATCCCATGTCTTTCTAAGTTTAACCTTCGGTGCAGCTCCCTCCACAATCATGGACCCGCATGTGTCCACCCAATCTATATCATCCATTCCCTCCACATGCCCAAACCATCCAAGACTGTTTGTATATAATTCTTCGCTGATACTTTTGATACCCAAACGACTGCACAACTCCTCATTATATATCCAGTCTTTCAGTTTGGCCCCACACATTCATCTCACCACTCTCGTTTTGCTACGTTTTATTATGTTAACCCTTTCTGTACCGGCGAGGTCATTTGTATTTGATTTCAGCTACATTTAGACGATGTTATGAAACTTAGGAAGGATACATGATAGCTAAAAGGATGAATTGACATAGTCTGTAGCCTTTTCATGAGTAGACGTCCTTCCTAAGCTGTACAAAAAATTCTAATAGTTGCTAGAATATAATGAAAAGTACATTTTCGGTATAGAAGGGGTTAATATTATCAAATTTAACTTACCACGTTCCTGAAGCATAGGTCATTGTGCATCTAATACACGATACATGCACCCTTCCCTTCAAATGGAGCATAAGTCTTCTTAAAATTAGAAATAGCAGTTTTCTAGTCACATCTAACTCCGGCAATAGTGGCAGCTTCGACCCCACCATATGCAAAAAGTAGTACCTTTCAAGTAGCTAAACATGTTCACTTGCTCTAGCGACTCACTGCCGAAGTTGACACTTTCGCGCAGGTTTATTCAACACGAGCTTCCCCTTGCATATTACACTTGCAAATTTATCAATTTCGGATTAATTCCTCTGCCTTTAATCCAAGTGCAATGCTTCTTCCCATTGTGTACCCAGTAATGACAGATAATACACTGAATTGAGTTTGCGCCCAACTCTTTCCTAAATATTGCCGATGGATTTGCACGAATCCTTTCTATGCTGTCTTTTGCTACTCTATTGAGCATCACCTTGGTTTTATCCAGAACAATAATTGCTAAGTGGAAGGCAAGGGTAATACAGAAGAAGACTCACGTTCCACCCTACAATTCAACCAACTTATGGGTCGGCAAAAACAAATGTGTAAAAAGACTCCAAGCAGAATGAGAAAATATCTACTGGAAATAAATAAAAACATTACTAAATACATAATATTTCAGCCTAATCGAGATGGATGAGTAGCATCCTTTGAATACGTAATTTGTATTGATCTCAATCACCTTCTCTGCTAATTTGTTTCATTCGTCAAGGGCGCCAATCTGCTGAACCGATTATAATGCCAATCAAAGGGTACTATAATTATTTATTCAGGCGATAGATTTCAATTTGAAAAAGATATAAGAATATGAAGGATTTATACTTTGCTCCAGAATTCTCTCTCTTTCACTCACTCACTCTCTTTATCTCTCTCTCTCTCTCTCTCTATATATATATATATATATATATATATATATATACAGGGTGTCCCAGGAGGAAAGGGCATAACTTTGGGAAATGATAGAACAATATATTATAAGCTTAAAATGTTCTGCAACAAAAAGTCCAAATCTCGACCAGTATATAGAGATATTGCAATTTGAAAATGGCATTTTCTTCAATATTTCCCAATAAGGCTCGCCTAGCTGTCCTAGTGCCTAACACACCTCCATCTTTCTGCAATTATTTTACCATGCTATTTTAAAGATATTAAAATTCTGTAAGCTGTAAAATGATTATAGACATATTAGCTCACTTTGGAGTAGTTGGAAACTATTTGACATGGAAGATTCCATTACAGTGATGTGGGGGAGGACATTACATAAAACCTTCAGTATATTTTTAACGGTTGAAATTTGGACTTTTTGTCATAGAATATTTTATGCTTAGAATACCTTGTTCTATCATTTCCCAAAGTTATGCTCTTTCCTCCTGGGACACCCTGTATATATATATATATATATATATATATATATATATATATATATATTGAGTATATATCACAAATACACGTGAGCCACTAAATGTTTCTAATCTTTCAGTGGGGTTCGAACCGCCGACCGTCAGGACTGCCGTGGTGTAGTTGATTAAAGCGTTGGCTATCGTCCTGACGGTCGGCGGTTCGAACCCCACTGAGAGATTAGAAACATATATATATATATATATATATATATATATATATATATATATATACCCGGTATATATATGCGCAAGACTGTTAATTCAATATCTTAGGTCAGTTAACTAGAAAGTCAATAAATGAATTAATCACTTAATCAATAAGTCAGTCGATTAAACAGCCAAGCAGTCGGTCAGTCGAACAAATAGCAGTTGGTCAATCAGTCAACCAGTTAGTCAATCAGTCAGCATAAACCCCCAACACCACCAGGTCAAGCCCAAGTATCACCTCCTCAACACACACACACACACACTCATACACTCACAACTCATCGATCCCCTTCCTCCCTCTCAGAACCCCATCGGACTGAGCCGAATAGAAAAATATATATATGTATAAAAGAAGGCCAGAGAGAGAGCGAGAAAAAAAAAGTGGAGTGTGATCCGTTTTCTTAATGGACTTGGATCCCCGCTGAGTCCCCCTCCATGCTGGGACACCTCGTTTATGGGGATTACCGCCCCCTTTTTACATTTTTTGTCTGGTCCGTCTTCCCCTTGGCCCCTTACCTCTGTCTTTGATATATATATATTTTGTTTTCTCACTTCTGCCTTCTATCTTTTCCAGTTAGTTTATTCCCTCTTGCCCATGTTCTTCCTTCGCATATATTTTCTCTTTTAGCCCCCATCATTCTCTATTTAGTTTGTACCCCCCTACTCATTTCCTCACTTCAGCTCCCACCCCGTTCTTTGTTTACACAATGTCCTCCCTGCATTGATTCCCTCCCTCCTTCTCCTTTATCATCTCTTCGAACCCACTCTTCCCGTTTCTGTTTTTTTGGCTGCTCTTGGCACCGTCCCTGTATCAGTATAAATTATATCGATATAATATAAAATATGTCAAATGTTATAATACCGATACATAACACCCCCCCCCCATATATATATATATATATATATATATATATATATATATATATATATATATATATATATATATATATATATATATATACAGGGTGTCGCAAAATAGAAATGCCAAACTTCAGGATATTATTACGCCCTGGACCTTCGCATGCGTTACTGGAGCTTCACTTGGTTCGTATGAGGGGGATTCATTCACTGCCCTGCTTCACCACTGCTTCATGACTCCTGTCTTCGGCACAACTCACTTCAACCACTGCTTAATACCACAAGTCTCCAACACTTTTAGTCGTGGATCCTGGATCATAGATGGCGTTGTCGAGGATTTGGTGGAGTTACCTCTCTGACCCTCCTGTATGTCCAAGGTTTCTTCCACCTTATATATAATATAACTTTCAGTTTAAAGTTTACTAGTAACGAACCAAATAGCAGTATCGAGAAAGTCCCTAATTTCAAGAAAGCAAACTTTCGTAAACTTGAAATAATGTTTAAAGAAACTGACTGGAGCTTTCTATTTAACAATAACAACATAAATACATCTTGGTAAGTATTCACAAACACTTTCCCAAAAGTAGTGCAAGACTGCATACCATCGAAAATACGGCGTACAGGCCATAACGATAAGCCCAACTGGTGGAATAAAGAGATTTCAGACAGTTTGCGTGCTAAAAAGTTTGCTAAGGATAGATTAAAATCCTCACAAAATGACGAAGAAACAGTGAAATATGTAGAACTACGGCGCAAAGCCCAAAAAGTTAATTAAGTAAAGTAAAAAGACCCTGGAGTTACATGTTGCGAAAGTAAAACAAACCCGAAAGAATTCTATAGTTATATCAGAAAGAAAAAGTAGTTACTTCAACTGTTGGACCGTTTTGTCGATGAAAATGGAGAATACACCAAAGACGAAGTTCAAAATTTGAACTTCGTCTTTGGTGTATTCTCCATTTTCATCGACTAACGGTCCAACAGTTGAAGTAACTACTTTTTCTTTCTGATATAACTATAAAATTCTTTCGGGTTTGTTTTACTATATAATGATAATTTGTATAATGAGTAATACCCTCAATACCTTCTTTGCATCAGTTTTTACAGCAGAAGTCCTCAGTGATATTCCTACAGCATCACCGATTCAAATTGATAATTCTGATATTCTAAGCTCTATCACTACTACAGAGAGAGAAGTATTGAAATGTTTAGATAAACTCAAGTTAATAAATCGCCCGAACCTGATACAATCTCACCTAGAGTTCTAAAGAAAGCTAAGGATGAGCTCTCCAAACCACTGACATTGCTATTCAATAAATCCTTGCAGTCTGGAACTATGCCTGATCAGTGGAAACCTGCCAACGTAACACCGATATTAACCCGGCGAGCGCGCGCAGGGTGTATTGAACACCACAGTTCTGGGCGGCAATATTAAGCTCCATTCCTGCCTCTAATCGTCATTTTACGATAAATATCGTTATTACTTATTCATATGCGCCTATTTTACCTTTAATATGAAGATAGTATCCTGTAACAACAGTAAAACAAGTGGGAATATAATTTGGATGGTCAAAATCGCGAATTGTTAGCGAGTGGTTCATTCAACAATTGTGAGCCAGCCGGCCTCACACCCTCTTCTCTCAAGGGTTGAAGCAGTACTGAGCTACTCCCTCACACTCTCCCAGTCTCTACCTTACGTAACACACACATGACCACAGCCTAGGATCGGTTTGGAGATGTTTACATGAAATTATTCCAATGAATAAAGGAATAACAGGGAAAATAGGTGATAATTGAAGGGGGGGGGGGGGGGGAAGGGGGGGATGTGGAAGAGTGATATAAGGTATAAAGACAAAAAAACAAAAACAAAACATAAGTGCTACTGGGGCCTCAGATCAGATCAGATGAAGTATTGAGGGGCCTTTTAAAAGTTTTTTATAGGCCTTACCTCTTAAGAGTGTTCTCGCCGTCGCCCACCAAAACCTCTTAAGAGTGTTCTCGCCTTTCCCAGGTTAAAAAATGGCAGCAAATCCTTACCCAGTAACTATCGTCCAATTAGCTTGACCTCAGTTGTATGTAAAATGCTAGAAACACTCATAAGAGACAGATTCGTAAATCACTTAGAGGAAAATAACATACTTAAAGATACTCAACACGGCTTTCGTAACAAACGTTCCTGCCTAACAAACCTCTTAGACTTCTTCCACGATATCCTCAACCTCTATGATGAGAGTAAAGCTGTAGATATTATATACCTTGATTTTCAAAAGGCCTTTGACAAAGTTCCCCACAAACGTTTACTGCTAAAACTAAAAGTGCATGGAATACAAGATGGTGTATTGAAATGGATAGAAAATTGGCTCAGCGACAGAAAACAAAGAGTAGTCATAAACGGTAAGGCATCTAAATGGACCAGTGTAAGTAGCGGGGTACCCCAGGGATCGGTACTGGGACCAATTATCTTTCTAATTTACATCAACGACATACAGTAGATGAGGGTCTCACCTGTACAATCTCAAAGTTTGCTGAGGATACAAAAATTGCAATTAGCGTACTATCAAAAGAACAAGTTGACAATATGCAACACAATCTAGATAAGTTGTCATGTTGGGCCCAAACTTTGCAAATGAGTTTCAATGCAGATACATGTGAAGTACTACATATTGGATACTGAAATGAGAAAGCAAACTATTCGATGAATGGCACTCAACTGAAGAGTGTAGACAGAGAAACCAATCTGGGAGTAACAATATCAAGTAACCTAAAACCGAGTCAACAATGTTCAGTTGTTAAGAAGGCAAACAAAATAATTGGCTTTATAGGCAGTTCATTTGAGCATAAATTCAAAGAAGTTATCGTAACTCTTTACAATTCCTTAGTCCGCCCTCTGCTGGAATACTGCGTTCAATCCTGGTGCCCTTATTACCAAAAAGATATAGACAAGCTAGAACGAGTTCAACGTAGAGTTACCAAAATGATACCTAGCCTAAAGAACAAACTATACGAGGAGCGTCTTAAGGAATTAAATCTATTTCCTTTAACCCAGTGCAGATTAAGAGGCGACTTAATCAAAGTGTTCAAAATCATAAAAGGCATCGTCAATATGAACTGTAGTAAGTACTTCACTATCGACCAGTCTAATTACACGCGGGGAGACGGTTGCAAAATGATTGGTAATACTTTTTACTCCCACGAATCTAAGAATTTCTTCTTCAATCGAGTTGTCAACTTGTGGAATGGGCTTCCCAGAGACGTTATAGACTGCAGCACCGTTGATTCTTTTAAACTTCGCCTAGACAAATATCTTGCCTCAAACCCGGGTCTGACTGTGTTTGTAAATTAATAACTTTATTTTATTCCCCCCTCAGATTCATCAAGGATTATTGCATATATATATTACTAAGATGTTACTCTCTTTTTCCTTCCTAGATATACGAAAGATCACTTATAACTGTGTTATGTTACTAACCCATCTGTCCCCTACTAACTTCCTAATTCTGCCATGGACATTAGTTCCAGGGCAGTAGTTCCCTTCCCAATTTTCCCTTACCCACTCTAAACCACTGTTCGGACACTTTATCCTCAGTGTTTTGGAGGACAAGCAGCCTAGAGGAGTCACTAGACCTGTTGTTGCTTAATTTACTTTGTACTCCTTTGTACCATCATCAACGTCCTCTAGTCAGTCATATTCTGGAACTCCCTCGGTGGTGTTGTGTGTGTTGAGCTACCTACGTCTGCCGGTGTTCATTTATACTCATGTTCTCCGTCATCCAAAACCTTTCAGCAGTTTCCAGGCGAACATGACCTTTGAGTTGGTAATACGAAAATAATTGCTTCCTTTTTGTTTGAGTAAATGTAAATAAAATTAAATAAGAATATTTATAGATTTAATTGCTAACTGTGTTTATTTTGCTTAAGTACTCATTAGTATTAATTTCATTGACAAGTAATTATTATTTGTTAATATTATGTAATTGTTATCAGTAATCAATATTTGATTGGATTTCTTTATAAGAATATATTATAACTTAATTATTGTTTATTCTTTATCTCTTTAGATATAAGGCCTATAAATGAGTCAGGAGTTTGAACTGCCGGTAAATGCAACTCAGTGTTAGTGTACAGTTGGAGAAATTAATATAATCTTTTATTCAATAACTCCGTGATAGTGTACAGTTGGATAAATTAATATCATCTTAATAGTAAATAACAATAACACTGGATGTCTTGGAGAACATTTGAACATTCATATCCAGTCAATCTTAATGTGTTGCTGCCAGGGTTGTCCTCTACCCCTAGACAAACAAACAGGTTTCCTTAGCCCCTGGGCAGTAACAATATGATTATACAGATGATTCTAAGCACAAAAGTGTCTATAACAAAAAATTAAATCTCTGCCATTAAAGAGGTACTGAAGGTTTTATATATTGTTCTCCCCCACATCACTATAATGGACTCTTCCATGGCAAATAGTTTGCAGCAGTTCCAAAGTGAGCTAACATGTCTACAATCATTTTAAAACTTTAAAAATTATATTATCTTGATAATAACATGGTCAAATATTTGCAGTTAGATGGGGATGAGGTAAGTTCTACGACAGCTGGCCAGACCTTACGGGGGAAATACTTAAGAACATGTAATTTTCAACTAGCATTATCTCTGTGACAAGTAAAATTCGGAATTTTGCGTATAGAACATGTTATGCTTGGAATATTTGTCTTAACTTAATCCTGAAGTTTGGCACGTCTATTTCGAGATAACCTGTGTATGTGTGTGTGTGTGGGTGTGTGTGTGTATGGTTTAGATGGGGAAAATACAAAGTATAACGCAAACAAAGAGAGAGAGAGAGAGAGAGGTATGTTTGAGCTTGTTAGTTGTGTTCTATTCTTGCTGACTGTCATGTCTTGCACCTTCTATTGTATGGTTATATCTGTTTTTGTTTATTTGTTGTGTTCTATATTTGTACTTGTTTTAGCGTTCTGTATTCATTTTACCCATTTTGGGGGATTATCGCCCCCCTCTTTTATTTTGTTAACCTCTTTCTATATGACTGGTTCTCGTACGCCTTTTTTCTGTCTTTTTGTATGTCCTTTGTCTGTTTTGTCTGTCCTTTGTCTGTCTGTCCTGTGTCTGTCTGTCTTGTGTCTATCTGTCTATCCTGTGTTTATATGATTGTTATGCGTGTGTATGTTTGTGTGTCTGTCCTGTGTCTGTCTGTCTGTCTATCCGTCCGTTCTGCGTTTATCTCTCTTGTGTCTGTCTGCCTTTTTGTCTTGTATATATCTGTCATGTTTCAACTGTTCTGTGTTTCGTTATTTTTCGGTCTGTTCTGTGTCTGTCTGCATTTCATGTGTGTGTGTGTATGTCTGTCCTGTGTCTGTTTTTGTCTGACCTGTGTCTGCCTGTCTGTCCTGTGTCTTGTCACTCTCTCTTCCTGTCAGTCCAGTGTCAGTCTCTGTGCCTGTCTGTACAAAGGGGTCCAAAGGAAAATAAGCAACGATAAACATACTGATCCTTACGAGGCTGTTTGTTACTAGTCTACCTAGCCTATGTGGTGGAAGAAATAGGATAGCAGAGAAACCAGGAAGCTATTAATTTGTGATTTATTATGTATCTATTTATGTATTTACATATTAATTCACCAAGTCGGTTCTTGAAAGTCTGGACGGTGCAACATTCGATGGCATTACTAGGTACTCTTAGTTCATTCCATAAATTTACCACTCGATTGATTCCTTTCGATAAGCTTACCTGTGTGTCTGTCCTGTGTTAGTCTGTCTGTCTGGTCTGTGTCTATATGTCTGTCCTATGCCCGTCTGTCCTGTGTCTGATTGTCCTAATGATAATGATAATAATAGTAATGATAATATTATTTGTAATTATAATTATAATAACAATAATAATTAAAGTTGCAAGCAACGTTGTCCGGGGTTCGACGGTTTTGCAAGCAGGGTATTGTGTTTGATACAAATGCTGTGTCACAGATATCAAAATATCATTTAACTTATCGGGCATGGAGAAACTACAGAAGGAGCAGATTGTGCAAACAAACAAGACCGAGAGAGGGAGAGATTGGCTGTAAAAGGGATCTGCCTCTATCCGTTTAGTAACAGAGTTATAGATATGTGGAATAGGCTACCGAGTGCAATAATGGGATCAAGAACAATAGAGCTTCAACTTGAAATTAGATAGAACGAGATGGGTTGGGTGTGAAAGGGATCTGCCATGTGTAGGTCAATCGGCTCTGGAGACTCCCGTTTTCTTATTTTTTTATTTTCTCATTTGTGAAGGAGAGGGAGTATGGCGAGAGAATAGGATGTCGTAAACGTAAGGAAGATAGCGATAAATATGAGAGAGAGAGAGCGTGGGATTGGTTGGGTGTGAAAGGGATCTGACATGTGTGGATCAATCGACTCTGCAGACTCCGGTTTTCTTATGTTCTCATTTGTGAGAGAGAGAGAGAGAGACTAGGATGTCATAAATGTAAGGAAGACAGAGATAAATGAGAGAGAGTTTTTATGAGATGGGTTGGGTGTGAAAAGGATCTGTCTTGTGTGGGCCAATTGGCTCTCTACAGACTCCCATTTTCTTATGTTCCTATTTCTTACAACTGTGTTTTGGTTGCAGGTATATGATAACATGGGTGTATAGTAAGTAGTGTAAATAACAGGTAAAGTTTATGAGATGGGTTGAGTGTGAAAGGGACCTGCCTTATGTGGGCCACTTGACTCTCTGCAGACTCCCATTTTCATCTTGGTTGCATGTGTAAGGGATCTGCCTCATTTGTACCGGTGTGCAAACAAACAAGAGCGAGAGAGAAATAGATTGGCTGTGTAAGGGATCTGCCTCTATTCGCTTGGTAAAAGAGTTGTAGATATGTGGAATAGGCTACCAAGTGCTACAGTGGGATCAATAACAATAGAGCTTCAACATAAAATTTGATAAGACGAGATGGATTGGGTGTGAAAGGGATCTGCCGTGTGTGGGCCAACCGGCTCTCTGCAGACTCCCATTTTCATCTTGGTAGCATGTGTAAGGATCTGCCTCCTTTGTACCAGTGTGCAAATAAGAGAGAGAGATTGGCTGTGTAAGGGATCTGCCTCTCTCGTAACAGAGTCGTAGATATGTGAAATAGGCTACCTAGTGCTATAGTGGGATCAAGAACAATAGAGAATTTAAATATAAAATCAGATAGTCATATGGATGAAATGGGTTGTATGTGAAAGGGATCTGCCTTTTGTGGGCCACTTGTCTCTCTGCAGATTCCCATGTTCATCTTGTAAGGGATCTGCCTCATTTGTACCGGTGTGCAAACAAACGAGCGACAGAGAGAGACTGGGTGTGTAAGGGATCTGCCTCTATTCGTTTAGTAACAGAGTTGTAGATATGTGGAATAGGCTACCGAGTCTTATAGCCAATCGGCTCTCTGCAGACTCCTGTTTACTTATGTTCTAATTTGTGAGAGAGAGAGCGAGGCTCCCTATTTCCTGTTCTCATGCGCTAGTACAGTATGTCGTAATCGTAAGGAAGACAGCGATAAATAAGAGAGAGAGAGAGAGAGAGAGAGATAACTCAACACTCAAACAAGCACAAACATAGCTACACAAGACCGTCACTCAAGCACACACACGCCTATCTAGCGACGAACTGTCCTGTTTACATTATCATACACACACACCCCCCCCCCATCCCCATTCCATCACTTCGTGTGTACGATATTATTTCCGTCTTTTTTACTGTGTATGGATTAAGTTATTGGTGTTCACTCTTGACATATGTGTCCTGCTACTTCTGTATGCATACATAATAGCATGAAAGTGATCAATACGCGCATATGAAGCTATGTATCTCGTATATCGGGGTTCTCTTCCCTTCCATCGGTCCACCCCTTATATCTCCCTCCCTCCTCCCTATCCCATATGTGTAAACATTATATTTTAGCTTTCCGAAGGTAAATACGTACTTCCGATAAATATCTAGCCTTGTATTTAAATCATGAATCCTGTTTAATGTCATTATTTAATAGAAACATGTGTAAGGGTTACATTTATACACAGGATAAGATAAGCAAATACAAACCTCAGCAGAGCATAATCATTGGTGATGAGAGGGTAGTTGTAGGCAGTGTTGCCAGTTGTACCACTACATATTACCGCTAGATGTAGAGCTATATTTACTTCAGTTTAGTAGCCATTTTTTCATATCTAGAGACATTTACTCGGGATAATTTGAAAATTTCAGACATTCTAGTTATATTACATTGTAAAATTTGCAAAACAAACAAATCAAAACTCTTTAGGAATTGCAGCATTGTTCTACCATTGTTTGACTATGTAGCAACGTGCTAGCGACTTTTGAGAAAGGATCTAGCGGTGTTTTGGGGTAACACTTACTGTAGGCAGTGTTGCCAGTTGTATCGCTACATATTACCGCTAGATGTAGAGCTATTTACTTCAATTTAGAAGCCATTTTTTCATATCTAGAGAGATTTACTAGGGATAAATTAAAAATTTCAGACATTCTAGTCATATTACATTGTAAAATTTGCAAAACAAACAAACCAAAACTCTTTAGAAATTGCAGCATTATTCTAACATTGTTTGACTATGTAGCAACATGCTAGCGACTTTTGAGAAAGGATCTAGCGGTATTATGTGGAGACATACTGGGAGGGTGGGAGGGAGGTGGTGGTTGCAGAGTTGCCAGTTGTAAAGCTACATATTACCGCTAAATGTAGAGCTATTTACTTCAATCTAGCAGCCATTTCTTTTATATCTAGAGACATTTACTAGGGATAATTTGAAAATTTCAGACATTCTATTCATACTACATTGTAAAATTTGCAAAACAAACAAACCAAAACTCTTTAGAAAATGCAGCATTATCCTAACATTGTTTGGCTATGTAGCAACATGCTAGCGACTTTTGAGAAAGGATCTAGCGGTATTTCGTGGTAACACTTTAGGAGGGTTAAAATACGAGTCACACGGGCAATTGCCAAAACTTTAAAGGTCCATATCATTGTTATTAAACTAAGCATTTGGCAAAGGGAGGAATTGTTAAAAACCTTAGCCAATACTCTGTCATTCACCAAAAATAAATTTGAATTTATCATTATTATTTGGTAGGGTAGGTATGTATAGGTAGGTTGGCTAAATAATTGCTGGAATTCGTAGGGACTCGAACGGTTTTGAGAGATTTAAATAAAAAACAAATGATAGATCTGAATAATAAAGAGATTATGTTATTAAGCAAAACTGGGGGATGCGTGGAAGCCTATAGACTGTAGACGGTAAACTTTGTGTGGGTAGCGAATTCGGTTTTAAAGTAATTTAAGAATAGACAGTTTTCAATGCTGCGGCCAAACTATTCCACCCCTTTATATTTTTTTGGTATCAAAACGTTCGGAATCGCGAGCCTCACCCAACTACGCAAGCGTGGCTCTGATCATCGGCGTAGTTTTCAAGATGTGGAATTTTAAGTGGAATTCGAGGTTTTTTCAAGATTGCCGGAAAAAAACCCACGTGCAAAAGCAAAACCTTCTCTATAAAATTTGCGGAGCATTAGTAGGGAGTGCGTATGCCAAAGCCCAGTCGTTTCCTGTGAGTGGGAGAGACGGTATTTAGGCGTCAAGTTTTTCGGGAAATCGGCTGCCACGGGCCTGTTTGGCCGCCATGCCGGATGTTTAGCATATCAAAAGTTGCCTAATACAAAAACGCACCTCTTGTGAAAGTTTGATCCCGATTCAAAAAGCGGTTCTGGAGTTATTGCGTCGAAACCGGCGCGTAAGAAGAATTTGGATGAAATCCCAGGTTTAATGATTACAATAGGGGTTCCCCGTAGGGGACGAACCCCTAATAATAATAATACGATAATAATAATGATATTAATAATAATGATAATAGTAATATTTTGTTTTATTATAATAATAATAATTATTATTATTATTATTATTATAATTATTATTAATTATAATATTATTATTACTAGTAGATGAACATGAGGAAAGGATGACTTACATTAATATTATTATAACAATGGTAAGCTTAGCTTACATTGTTTAAGTATGATATACATTAACACATAATTACATCAACGATACTGAATGCAAGTGTAATATATCAATTTACATTAATGTACACGTTTACAAACATATATACATATAAAACACATAAACACGTTAGAATACATATGCACACATACATATTCATGTGCCTATACAACGTGTACCTGGTATATAACGTGTATGTAGATATATCGCTATTTCTACGTCTATATACGTACACTCGACCAAAAAACAATCTTTACACTGGTGAGCTGTAAATAATCTAGTGTGAACGGAATGAATTGGTTGAAATATATGTCTGTGAGGTATTATCATAAGATGTCGACCAACTTCCAGAATGTTTAGAGCATTAGTGTAAATATTGTGTTTTGGTCGAGTGTACATACTTACACACTTTCACACATAATTCCCTACATGAATTATATATATATATATATATATATACTTAACAACAGCGTCACAAAATTCAAACACGTTTATTTAGAAAACTAAATACTGTATATAAACATATGCAGTACAAACATAATTATATATATAAATACTCACACAATGACACACATACAAATATTTATACATATTCATGCTAACATATTGCATACATACTGTACACAAACAATTATGCAACATACACACATTCCTGCTCACAGATATTATCCACATTGCTTATGCAGGGAAAAAATACACATATAAGTATACATACATAAATACACTTACTTACCGTGTACACGCAGGGAATTAAGCAACCTACACAAATTCCTGTTCATATGGCGATGTAGACATAATCCATATGCAATATTCGCACGTATATTCTATCACAAAACCAGAAGAAATTATGGGAGGAATTGTATATATCTGGAGAGGTACGCATTGTTTGTGTGAGTGTGCAGCTGGGGGTGCAGCTGAGTGTGGAGCTGAATGTGTAGCTGGAGGTGCAGATGGGGGTGCAGCTGAGTGAGGAGCTGGGGGTGCAGCTGGGTGTGAAGCTGAGTGTGGAGCTGGGGTCAGGTTAGAAGAGAAAAGTGGGATCCACTGATTTCGGGTTATAATACGAGTTCAACCCTCAGGTGAGGTCAACTGAGGGATCTAAACAAACAAACGCGGACAACGTTATATAGTAAAAAGGTTATTCCTTTGAAAAGGACCTGGTGTGTGTGTGCGTGTGTGTGTGTGTGTGGTGTGTGTGTATACTGTATGACTGTGTATGTGTCAGAAGGCGAAATGCGAAGAAGCTGGACATTGTGTAGTGATATATAGGTGACAGTATGAATAATAGTAAGACTAAAAATAATGATAAAGATAATAATAATAGTATAGTGTTTGTCTGTCTGTCCTGTGTGTGTCTGTCTGTCCTGTGTGTGTTTGTCTGTCCTGTGTGTGTATGTCTGTTTGTCTATCTTGTGTCTATCTGTTTGTCGTATATATGTATGTTTACCTGTCATGTGTCCATCTGTCTATTTTACTTGTACCTGGGTGTCTTGTGTCTGTATGTAATTTTCCTGTGTCTGTCCTGTGTATGTCTGTTTGTCTGTCCTGTGTATTTCTGTCTGTCCTGTGTATGTCTGTCTGTCATGATTATATCTGTCTGTCCTGTGTATGTCTATCTGTTCTGTGTCTGTCTGTCTTTGTTTTGTATATTCCAACTACTCCCTCTCGGGCATAGGCTGAGAGCCTTTTACACTACACCGCTGAACACGGTGAGGCCCATGAGGTCTTGTTCCAGTCTAGGGAGTGAGACATGCGAAGCACCCCAGCTCGAAGCAACTCCATCTCTGAAGCCACTTCTCCTCTGCGCTTCACAGTCTCATCCCCCACACTCGGACCCTCACTCTCAGAACGCCACCTATTGTGCAATTAACTCACTAGGCATTGCCCCCCTGTAACTTATGTTGAATATGGGAATATTCATACAATGCTATTTAATCAGGGAACAATGAGGGTATTTTTTTGGCATTTCGGTGTGCTGTGGTAATGCACTGAAACTAGGTACAGCACAAATTCCATCCCAATAATATCTTCCCATTGACATATTGGGATTCGAACCCGGGTCCATTGGATTACCAGTCCAGTGGCAAGACCACTCTGCCACACCTCCCTGGGCATGTCTGTCATGAGTATGTTTATGTCTATCATGAGTATGTCTGTCTGTCCTGTGTATGTCTGTCTGTCCTGTGTATGTCTGTCTGTATGTCTGTCTATCTGTCCTTTGTATGTCTGTCCTGTGTCCTATCTTTCTGTCTTGTGCCTTTCTTGCTGTCCTCTTTTATCTGTTATTCCATCTGACCAGTATCTTTCCGTGTCTGTCTGTCCGTCCATCATGTGTTCTGTTTATGTCTGTCTGTTTGTACTTGTCGGCTATTTTGTCTGGCAATTTGCGTTCATTTGTTTGTCTGTCTGCCTGTCTGTGCGTCTAATATCTACATCTCTCTCTCTCTCTCTCTCTCTCTCTCTCTCTCTCTCTCTCTCTCTCTCTCTCTCTCTCTCTCTCTCTCTGCCACACTTATCGCCCTCTCACTCAATCATTCCCTATTACTCATCAATATTCAATTCCCTTCCTCCCCTCAGATGAAAAGATAGTCTCGAAAATATGGGTATTTTCTTTATATCTATCTCTAGCTGTCAGTCTGTGAGCTTATCTGTCCGTCTACGTGTCTGTATGTCTGTCTGCCTTGATATTTTTCTGCTGGATTATATATATATATGTGAGAATATGTGCATGCCGTATGTGTGTATGCATGTGTAAATGTCTCCCTGTGTGTATATGCACCATTTTTGGTTGTATACTTAGCTTTACTTTTGCCTGTCTGTGTATATAATTTTATGCATGTACCTGTATGTATGTATGTATGTATGTAGGCCTATGTATATATATATATATATATATATATATATATCAGACTATTTATACCTGTTACTTACTCTTTGGCTAACCTATAGTATACATCAAATTTTCAAACCATCCAAACATAACTATATTAGTACTGTGTATCTCTCTCTCTCTCTCTCTCTCTCTCTCTCTCTCTCTCTCTCTCGTATAGATTAGATAAAGATAGAGAGAGGGAGAGAGAGAAAGAGAGAGAGAGAGTGAGAGATGCACAGATCTGAGACTGTGTCTCCACCCTCAAACATTACTGAACACCTGTAACTGTAAGTTACACAAAAACCCGTATACAGCTGGGTTCTGCACAGCACGAAATGTTCTAAAGGAACGAATAGTCAAAGTTCTTTTCTTCGTGCTGCTACCTTACATTTTTCCTTACCTATATATCTGGTTGGACATAATTATTTGTTGTTGGTCAATGAAAATATATCTGTAAAATTAACTGAAGCAGATTATTAATGACCAATTTGGAAAACACCTGTTCAATATTATGGGTTCGTACCTATATGTTATATATTCTGTAGGTTGTGACTAATATTTACAATTAGTTATATATGTGATTGTTTGATTTTCGTTATTAAGGTTGCCATATTGCCGTCAGATTATCATGTTAGTGTATAACCTGCAATATAAACAAAATCACTCGTTTAAATAGGTAAATACACTCAAGCTGAGTATGTTGATGTCGATATGGATGCAACCTCAATTGAAATATATATATATATATATATATATATATTTTCTTTAATACATACGAGGTTGAAAGAAATGGCAATTTCTGCGTTGGAAATTTTATTATTCAAAGTTTCCAGGTCTCTGATGAGTTTTCGCTGGGTGGCAGGAAGTAGATGAAGGAGATGAGCAAAATTCATGGTGGTACAGGGTTACATAAATGTACATGATGATACAGGATATACGACAAGCATGTCCACCCAACCAACCCGGAAAACAAAATCAAATTAATAATTTATTACAAATCCCCCAACACCTCCAACCTCGTTCTCCGCAACAAACCAGCCTCCACCAAGATAAAGAGCCCGATGACCGACGATCACGTCATTTACCAACATACCTGTAATTATGAGGACTGTGGACCTCATTCCTATATTGGTATGACGCAGACTCGTCTTTCACGTCGGTTAACTCTTCACCTTCAGGCTGGAGCCATCAAAGACCACTATCTCACCCCTAACCACCCTCACCTCACACGCAACGAGTTAGAGAAACACACCACCATACTCGATAAAGAAAGTGACCCAAGGAGATTACCTATACTCGAAGCTTTATATATCCAAGCCTTACATCCCAACATCAACAACCAAACTCTGGACCTTCAGATCCTTCCTTCTGCCAAAAAGGCACTACCCTACAGGACCTAACACCCCTCCTCGCCCCCCGGTGCCCTTGACGCAGCCCCCCGCGCTACCTCCTTCAGCTTCGTCTTCTGCAGGCGCCACACAACTTAGGCCACGCCCCTCGACACGCAGCCAATCAGCTTCGACCCCACCTACTGACCACCATCCCGCATCCAGTGCGCATGCGTGGAGCGGTTAACCCCTTCTCTCTCCTAGTTTACGCTTCCACCAATAGCAGACTTTTGCCCCCTGTTTTCCTCCTCCTCTGATCCTCCACCCTCTATATATACCCTTCCTGTTTACCTTTTATTTCATTCCTTCCTTACTTGATAATGCTGGTTGTCCAGTGAAACGCGTCGTATATCCTGTATCATCATGTACATTTATGTAACCCTGTACCACCATGAATTTTGCTCATCTCCTTCATCTACTTCCTGCCACCCAGCGAAAACTCATCAGAGACCTGGAAACTTTGAATAATAAAATTTCCAACGCAGAAATTGCCATTTCTTTCAACCTCGTATGTATTAAAGAAAATTTATTACCTGGCTTTACTAACATATATATATATATATATATATATATATAGAGAGAGAGAGAGAGAGAGAGAGAGATAATGGAAGCAATTGACTCACCTACTGTACTATGAAGCAAAGGTGATTAATGAGTAAGATGACCAAAACGAACAGGAACATCTGTATTGGCGACGTATCAACACTTGTCTTCTGTTATTATCAAGCCTAAAAAGGAGAAAGACAATAAAACCTATCATGGGTATCATAATGTCATGATATACGATAATTACGATGATTTAAAACTACTTTAATACATGTATATAACGAAAATAAAACTGATGTTGGTACAATAGGAGATTCAAATTATAAATATAAGTTATGTTAAAAGTGAAAAGGAATTAAAATGTATGCAATATTTGATTTTGTTATGCAGAATATGGACTTTATGGGGGGCAAGTGTTGAAATGTTGTCAATAAACATGTTCCTGTTTGCTTTGATCTTCGTATTCATTAGTTATATACAACTGTACATTTATACAGTATAATATTAAATGGGTTTTCACTACCGATACTCCTGCAAGGTGAAATCTATTTTGGATACTTAAGCTTACCTTTTCAAAAATTCTTTAAACCCATAGTTTTTTAACAGAGGGGCCTTAGTTATTATTGCTATTAATGTAGTAAGCCTCTTGCTATATACCCTAACCCCTCTCTCTCTCTCTCTCTCTCTCTCTCTCTCTCTCTCTCTCTCTCTCTCTCTCTCTCTCTCTCCCCTATAATTAAGATAATGAGTGAGGGAGAACAAGGACACCACAAGGGAACTCCTCATGTCCTCCACAAATAAGAGAACATCCATTTAATTATTTAGCCATTAATCCCCTTGTTTATATAATTACAATAATTATTCACTTACACATTTTTCCTTTCGGTCGGGTTGATAAATATTATACCTGTATGATCATATTATTATGTTTTGTATTCATCCTTTGCACTCGTTAATGCTGATTGATTTTGTCTTACGTGTATTTAAGGAATGTTGATAATATACTTGTCTGCCATGTTATTGTTTTTATTTTGCATAAGCCTTTCAGTCTACCACGACGCATTTTTCTTATTTTATTCTATAGTCTATTAATTATAATTAGGGCAATAATCTTGACCACTAACCTCTATAACTCATACACGTCTTGAATAACCGAGCTAATATCTCTACCATTTAGGAAGGGTTAACCAGGGAATAGGTGTGGTGCTCTAGCTCTTTTGGGGTCACAGAGGTTAGGAGTCACGATTTCTTGCCTACCTATAATGAATGGACTATAGTAAATATTATGAACATGTAATTAGTTTAGAGGAGATCTGTGTAAGTAAAAAGAACACTAAAATAAAATAAAGTGTCCTTGAAGGGGTTAACTTGCTCTAATCTGCAATTATGTCTGTCAGATGGTGAAGTAGGAGTGTAAATGCATAAAACAATTTTAAGGGGAGTCACCTGCTACTTTTCTCTACTTTTCTCTCTTTCTCTCTCTCTCTCTCTCTCTCTGGCTTGTATCCAATCGGCCCCATTCAGCCAACTGTTTTAAGACGTTTATCTCCATCCAGGTGTCGATTTATTCCTGACGAGCGATAGCAAGCTAGCATTGTATGGAGAAATCCAGCTTCGCCGGAGACATGTTGCTATCGAAAAATGTACAAATTTAGCTTGCTGTCAAAACAAAAATATATAAATGCTGGCTCGCTACCGCTCGCCAGGAAGATATTGACACCTGGATGGGGGTAAACGTCTTAAAACAGTAGGCTGAATGGGGCCGAATAGATACAAGCCAAAGAGAGAGGGAGAGAAAGAGAAAAAAAACCGAGGTGGGCCCCCTTAACGGAACCCTTCAATAACTATAGAACTTATTTCGGTACTGAATTGTTTTCATATTCCTTTATTAGAATGCACTTGACATTGTAAAAGCCTTATTTTTACTCCTTTTGATATTATTATTACTTTTCCTTAACCTGATCAATATACATACATTTTGAAAATATTAATTAAGAAATCTTCCTAGCAGCTCACTTTCTGCCTAACTGTTCTATATACCACACTGTTAATGTAAATATGTAAATATACGAACGAATGTACAGTCGTCGGAATAAACTCTTTACCACCTTCTGATTTTCTTTATATAAATAATGCGAAGTAATTAAGAATAGTATAGATATAATAGTGCAAAAGCAATTCACTCAACAGTTTGTAGAAATATGCATTTACATTCGAATATCCAAGTTTATTTTTGCATAATGAAAATGATGGGGTGGTAAAGAACTTATTCCGACGACTGTACATATACAGTATTTACTGGTATTAGATATGCTCACCATTATCATTGCATTACTGTCTTAGCAATTATAGTCGTTATTAGACATCACATAAAGCGCATGCAAATTATGATGCAAAGTAATAGCTGAATACCATAGCCCTTCATTAACCCGTTCAGTTCACGACGACGCTATTCTTCCCTTTAGTGTGGCTTTCAGAATTGACCACTTGCGAGTTAAATTCACGCTATAAGGAAGTTGGAACTGTAAACATCAATATTTCGTAAAATTAATAGCTATAAAACAGTTGGAATGCATCTATAAATACAAACAATCTAATTCAACATACTTCCTATCCATCAGAAACCTATACATGATTATTGCATTTGTGTTTAATATCGATGTTTACCTCCAACTTCCTTATAGCCTAAAACTCGCAAGTGGTCAGTTGTGTCGATCAGCGAGATATGTTTTACTCCATTGTTTCCTAGAGAGTTTGTCAATACAGAATACAAATCGTCTGAGGTTAGTAAGAATATAGTGAAATAAGCGACATCGCGATACTGAAAGGGTTATGATTAAGGACATTTTGCTTTAATTCTACCGCTAGACGATAGGTAGTAGGGGTAGGCAGCCCCGCCCAGGGAAGTACTACCGCCAAGGTTTCGGGAGACTCAGGGAATAGCCTGAATTCAATTTTCTCTCCCAGGCCTTGGTAGCTGGATACATATCTTTCTGCCTCACACATCAGGGGTATCAGGAAAACTCTCTTTATATAACATACACATCCTACTTCACGACATTGCCCTACATCGCTATCCACTATCCATAAAACACTACTCTTCCCACTACATATCATACATGTAACACTATACACCTTTACCATATAAATATGGCAATACAATTGTTAAGAGCAAACCTGGTGGTCCCTCGGATATCCACCCCCGGCAGGGTTGGGTCATTGACACAGGGCCCTCCCGGTCGTCATCATGCGACTGTGTCAAGATTGCAACGTCCCAAAGCTGCTCGTCGGTGCAGCTTTTTCTTTAGCAATATAAGGGGACTTCACTCTAACATCAATTCTGTACATCAATTTCTTCAAGCAGAATCCCCTACTCTCCTTTTTTTGACAGAGACTCAAGTAACATCCACATCTGACACTTCTAGATTTAATTTTCCAGGTTATCAACTGCTCCCAAATTTCAGACCTAAAGGAGGTGTATGTTGCTTCGCAAAATCTGAAATTGCCCTGGAGGAGGTTACTAGTTTCAATTGTCCTAATTTTGATTATTCTATATACAAATTAATTTCTGCTGGTAAATTTAAATACATATGTTGCATCTACCGTTCCCCAAATACTCCTCCAGAGCAAAGTCTTTTTGATTCTCTGTCCTCACAACTCAGTGTCCTCAACTTAAATGCTTCTTCTGAAATCACTGTGTTGGGTGATTTTAATGTCCATAATGTTAAATGGCTCACTCATTCAGCCAGGACTAATGATGCTGGTCTTGAATGTGAGCTATTTGCAGACTCATTTAATCTCACTCAACTAGTCAACCAACCAACCCGTGTACCAGATAATCCTAATCATGATTCCCACCTACTGGACTTATTTTTAACAACCAATTCAGAAAATTATGATGTTACAGTGAGGTCCCCGCTTGGATCTTCTGATCACTGTCTGATACAGGCCACCTGTCTATCACCTACCACACCTTCCCACTCTGAACCTGTTTTGGTGACTAAATGGCATTACGATAGGGCAGACTGGGAGGGTCTTCAAGGTTTCTTTATTGATATTCCCTGGACCTCTTTCTTTTCTAATGATGCACACACCACCTTGAGCCACATACAAGATTTTGTAAAAATTGGAATGGAAACTTTTATTCCTCATCAAAAGTACACTAAAAGATCTAATTCACCTAAATGGTTTGACCATAATTGTGCTAGAGTAACTGAACAAAAAGCAATAGCCTACAATGCATACACAAGATCAAAAACACATGAAGCCTTTAATTTCTTTAGAAACATCAGAAACCATGCCAAAACTGTATTAAACCTAACTAAATCAAACTTTCTCCACAAGCAGGCAAATAAACTTCTAAATAATCCAAATGATAACAAAATATTTTGGTCTACTCTTAACTCATTCAAATCCAACTTCACTACTGCTTCATCCATTCCACCATTAAAATCTCCGACTGGCAATCTTGTAAGTGACCCACGAGGTAAAGCTAACCTTCTTGCGGATATTTTCTCCACCAACTCAACCTTAGATGAAATAAATCAAGATGTCGCTGTACTTAATTTTAATTCGCCTGAAATTCCCTCACTTAAGATCCACACCAGACATGTCAAAACTATTTTGCAGATTCTCGCAGTAGATAAGGCTCCTGGTCCAGATGAAATTCCTCCAATAGTACTTAAGAATTGCTCCTTGGTGATCGCTCCTGTATTGGCAAAAAATGTCCGTCTGTGTACTCATACCTCATGCTTCCCAGTACCCTGGAAAGAAGCAAACATCCATCCAGTTCCTAAAAAAGGTGCCTCTTCAGATCCATCAAACTACAGACCAATAGCTATAACTTCCACTCTTGGTAAAGTCTTTGAAATTATATTAAATAATCACATAATTAAGCATCTTGAGAATAATAAATTAATCAGTGATAGGCAATATGGTTTTAGACGATGTCGATCAACTGCAGACATTCTTTGCCTACTTACGCATCAAATCAACCAAGCTACAGACCAACATGGTGAAACACATACAATAGCACTGGATATATCAAAGGCATTTGATAGAGTCTGGCATCAATCCTTATTGTCGAAGATGTCACACTACGGCCTTGCATCATTAGTTCCACTAATTTCTTCTTATCTTCAAAACAGAAAAATATGTGTAATGGTAGATGGCCTTTATTCTGAATTTCACTCAATAAATGCTGGTGTTCCCCAGGGATCAGTTTTGGCCCCAACTCTGTTCCTCATTCATATCAATGATCTCATATCTACCACTCATAATCCAATACATTCCTACGCAGATGACTCAACACTCCACAGTTCCTTCACATTTACCAATTCTTTCACCCAACCCGATCTTATAAATTCAAAAATAAACACTGCAATTTCTCTGAACCAGGACCTTTCTAGAATTTATGAATGGGGACAAAAGCATCTAGTTTCCTTTAATGCACAGAAAACCAAGTACATTCAATTTTCTAACCGACAGAATCTCACTGACTCCCATATATTTTTTAATGATGTAAATATTCCCACTTCCCCTAGTATTGACATTCTCGGTGTAACATTAACTACTAACTTGAGCTGGACACATTATGTTAGAAGCATTGCTAAGAATGCCTCTATAAAACTGGGACTCCTGTACAGAGTTCGAGAATTCTTCACTGACGAGCAGTTGGCGGTAATATATAAAAGTCATGTGCGTTCTCAGATGGATTACTGTTCACCTCTGTGGAGTGGAAGTTGAGTGGTTGCATTGAGGCAGTTGGACAAAATTCAAAATAAAGCTATTAGATTAATCAATAACCCTGCAATCACACAGGACCTTCCTACATTATCCATACGAAGAAACGTTGCATCCCTTGCATTATTCTACAGATATTTTCACAGCAATTGTGCCGAGGAACTTGCTTCAATTGTGCCGCCTCTCCACATCTTTCCCCGTAGAACTAGGGCAGCTGAGAGCGCCCATGAATTTACACTTTCTCCTCCACAATGCAGAACTTCTGCTTATCAAAATTCATTTATCCCTAGAACTACTACTCTTTGGAATTCACTTCCCTTGAGTTGTTTTCCACAAACTTAAAATCTACAAAAGTTTAAATCCAGTTGTTACAAACATTTTATGAATGGAGGATGCCTTTAGGCACATGGACCTTTTTGTTTTATCTGTGTTTTTCCTTCCTCCGTTCATTGTCTCTAAAAAAAAAAAAAAAAAAATTTTGGAGGAAGCTTAAGGGGAGGTTTTTGTTTTTCTCTGGACCACATTGTCCCTCATGTTTGGCCCCATTAGTTTTGTGATTTTAAGATGTTTGCCCCATTAGTTTAGCTATTTTAAGATCTTTCGCCCAATTTATCTGTCAATTTTAAAACCTTTTACGTCTTTTAGGTTTCGATTTTTCTAGGCAAGCGGAAGCGAGCCTGCAATTAAGGAGGAACCAACCAGGGCATTGTTCTACCGAAAAATACACAACTTTATTTCAAAGAGTGGGTCTTCGTGGTATTGTTTTTAAGTTTGATGGAAGTCTAGGGAGAAAACTAAAATATAATACAATTGTCCCTTAATTCTACCACTAGACGATATTTAGCTGTGGAGGAAGCTTAAAGTATCAGAAAGCTAAAATATATTAGTATTATATTCTCAGTTTTCGATGTAGGTTCTACTCAGGTGTCTGTAGCAACATCCAGCAGCCCCTTCTCTGTATCCTCCTACTTTCTCTATCCTAGTTTCAAAGCCAAAGGCGGATGTTGTGCATATGTGCACAACAAACTCACTTGCTCTCGTGTTCCCGATTTCGACTCCTCTGAATTCTCAACTTTATGGCTCAAACTTTCCTGTCATTCTCTTACTAAATATTTCTGTGCTGTCTATCTTTCCCCTAACTCTACCAACTTTCCCAAATTCTTTGACTATCTAAACTCTACAGTGGAACACATTCTATCCATTTCTCCTTTCTCAGAAATCTCCATCTTAGGAGATTTCAACGTTCACCACCGCCAATCTCACTACTGACCAACCTGGTGAACAAGCCTACGTCTTTTCTATCCTAAATGACCTAGAGCAGTTAGTTCAGCAACCAACCCGTATCCCGGATCGCCTCGGAGATCAGCCCAACATTCTTGACTTGTTTCTAACTTCTAACCCTTCTTCTTATACTGTCGATCTTTTCTCTCCTTTTGGCTCCTCCGACCATAAACTTATCTCTGTCTCCTGTCCAATCTCTCCAGTGCGGCCACCCGATCCTCCTAGCCGGCGGCGCTTGTGGCACTTTGGCGCTGACGACTGGGAGGTTCTCCGGCAGTACTTCTTTGATTTCCCATTACCGAGGTAATCCTATCGGGCATGGAAGCAAACATTCCATTCTCTTTCTCTCAGACTAATGCTAAGAAATCTTGGTTTACTCACGCCTGTTCTACTGGTGTCCGCAATAAGAAGGAAGCATTCAAACGGTACCGACGCTTTAAAAGTCAAGACTCTCATTCTTCCTATGTTTCTGCCCGGAATCGAGCCAAATCTGTTCTTCGACTTGCCAAACACACTTTCATCAATAATATATGCACTGAACTATCCAACTATAGCTCTTCCCAAGCTTTCTGGCATCTAATCAAAAACCTCTCCAACAATTTCTCTTCCTCGTCTTTCCCTCCCCTTTCCCACTCTGATGACACAACCATCACTTCTTCCTCTGACAAAGCTAAACTCTTCGCTCAAACTTTTGCTAGAAACTCCACCTTGGATGATTCCAGTGCTATTCCTCCCTCTCCACCCTCCTCTCTCTTACTTATGCCTAATATCCCAATCACTTCTAAAGATGTACTTTCTACCCTCTCTGGGCTTAATACTAAGAAGGCGTACGGTCCGGACGGTGTTCCTCCTGTTGTACTCAAAAACTGTGCTTCCGTGCTGACTCCCTGCCTAGGCAAACTCTTTCGTCTCTGTCTATCCTCTAACGTCTTCCCTTCATGCTGGAAGTTTGCTCTCATTCAACCTGTCCCAAAGAAGGGTGACCGCTCTCAACCCTCCAACTATCGTCCAATTGCTCTCATCTCTTGTATTTCTAAAGTTTTTGAAACTATTCTTGCTTCCAAATTTCTTAAGCATTTCTCTTCTCATAATCTGCTCTCAGATCGCCAGTATGGCTTCCTTAAGGGTCGCTCTACTGGTGATCTTCTTTCATATCTTACTAACTCTTGGTCATCCAATTTTCGGGACTTCGGTGAGACTTTTTCTATCGCACTAGACATATAGAAAGCCTTCCATATAGTCTGGCACAAATCTTTAATTTCTAAACTACCCTCCTTTGGTTTCTATCCCTCCATCTGTGCCTTTGTCTCTAATTTCCTTTCCGGCCGTTCCATAGCTACGGTTGTGGATGGCCATCGTTCACTTCCTCACCCTATAAACTCCGGTGTTTCTCAGGGCTCTGTCCTATCTCCTATTCTCTTTCTAATTTTTATAAATGATCTTCTCAACTGTACCTCAATTCCCATCCATGCATACGCAGACAACTCAACCTTACACTACTCCATTAGTTTTTTCAGAACACCCCAGCCAGCAATCCCTCAATGACAAACGTAATGAAGCCATAGAACACTTAAATTCTGCTTTAACTCTTAACTCCAATTGGGGCAGAGAAAACCTTGTTACCTTTAATGCTTCCAAAACCCAATTTCTCCATCTATCTTCCCTGTCCGGAGCTCCCAGCGGACTATCCCTTATTCTTCAACAATACAAAAATTAACCCTTCATCTTCTCTCAATATTCTTGGCGTCACTTTTTCTTCTGCTCTCATTTGGAAGGACCATATTACCAGTCTTGCTAAGGCAGCCTCGCAGAAGCTGGGTGTGCTCAACCGCCTTAGGGGGTTCTTTACCCCTGCACAGCTTCTTGCTCTGTACAGGGGCATAGTGCGTCCTTGTATTGAGTATTGTTTACATGTGTGGGGAAGTTCCTCTCACACCGCTCTCCTAGACAAAGTTGAAAGGAAGGCCTTTCTATCATTAACTCCTGTCCACTCACCAACTCTCTGCAATCTCTCTCTCTCCGCCACAATGTTGCATCTCTCTCGCTATTCTATCGCTACTATAATGATCAGTGTTCCTCAGAGCTTTCCCAGTGTATACCACCTCCTTTACATAGGGCACGTGGTTCCCGTCTTGCAACACAATCCCACCCCTACTCTGTGCAACTCTCCAACCCAAGAGCGAAACGTTACTCTCAAACTTTCTTCTATTCAACAGCTGAGCTCTGGAACTCTCTCCCAGAATCAGTCTTTCCCTCTTCCTATGACTTAATTTGCTTCAAACTCCGTGTGTCCAGGCATTTTGGCTCGAACATCCCTTGATTTTGGCCCTGTCACTCGTTCAACTATGGGGGAGGCACTCGCTATAGGCAGTTCTTCCTTTTGCCTCCCTCACTCACATAGAAAAAAAAAAAAAAAAAAAAAAAAAGAGAGAGACAGAGAGAGAGAGAGAGATAACTTTCATTATTACCTCTACAGACCACACCTCGGGCAAGGAGAGGTATCGGGTGACCGTCCATTTATGTGACTATTTTTCACTAAGCTCCCTGTTTCATATTACTTCTATCTCATACGTCAAAAGTGAGAGAGAGAGAGAGATACATACATACATACATACATACATACATGCATACATACAGACAGAGGAGGGGGGAGGTAGTCTGCATCCCGATTTAATCCAATTTTACTATCGTGATTAGCGTGTTTATTAAAAATGCGAACTGCGAGTGAAACACGAATTGAGGTGTGTAGTTGGTTGGTGGACAGAGGGAGGGTTTGTTTGGATTATGTTGACACGTGTGTGTGTGTGTGTGTGTGTGCGTCATTGTACTGTACTTGAGTGTGTAGGCGTGTTTGTGTTGTTATTATAAGAGTGATCGTTTATGTGTGTGCTTCATTGTGTGTATGTGTGCGTATGTGTATGTGAATGCACAGAATCGATAGAAACCATCATATTGTGAAACAGAAACATAATACTGGTAGGTAAAGTAACTGTAAACTGTTTGTAAATAGTATTACATTTGGTCGCAAATTACTAAATGTTACTGTGCATAATTGAGCAAGGACATGACTGTAAATTAATGGAAAATATTTGTTTGTGAAATATATTATATGAATTTTTGAAATATATCATAAATAATAATAATAATAATAATAATAATAATACAAATAATAATAATAATACTAATAATAATAATAATAATAATTGAAGTTTATAATTTAAAAATAATTATACTAATAGGGTAGGACTAATCCGACAGTTGATCAGAAACTTGTACTCTATTATGTAAACTCAAAAGGCAGTAAATATTCCGTATAGTTAATAGTTCTCGGTCCGGGTCGAAATAAGATCATACCCTACAACTGTACAGTATAAACGCGTCCTTTGGAAGTATTAAGGGGAGACTGACCGTTTGTTTGGTCTATTAATTAATGTATTCATATATTTTTTTAGTTTCCTTGCTAGACCTCCATCAAGCTTAGGAAAACACCTCCTAGACCCCCATTCAAGATAAATTTGTACATTTTTCGATAGAAAAATGTCCCGGCCGAAGGCCGGTTCCTCTTAAAATTGCAGGCTCGCTATCGCTCGCCAGGAAATAATCGACACCTAAATGGCACGAAAGGTCTTAACATTGACAACGAAATGGAGCGAAAGGTGTTAAAATCGCCAAACTAATGAGCCGAACGTCTTATAATCTCAAAACTAGAGGGGCTAAACGTTAGGGAGAAGGGGGTCCAGAAAAACGGTCTGCCTCCCCTTAATTCCCATTAAAATCTATATGTGCAATCGCTATTATAAGATTGACTTAACTCAACTTCGGTTTCATGTCGCAGTAACTATGAACTTAAAAGGACAAACTTTGCATTGAATTAGATACATTGTTATTCCTTCATTAATAGATATCACGCGCAATCGATAGCATGCTTCAACGAGGTTATATCTATAAATTAGTGTAATAATGTAATTTTCTTTGTTAACAGAATAGTTTCCAAATGGGTGGGCTTTTATACCTTTCTCCTGACTATTGCTCAAACTAAATTAAACTAAACACAACCCTATTTAGTAAAGCCGTATATATTGCGGGTATTCTTACATAAATTATCTATTCCTCTGTTTGGAGTCAGATTTACATCAAGTGTTACCTTCCTTTATCTGTTCATGTGATATACCTGTTCTCATTCGGTAGCTCAGGGCTGGACCTTTAACTCTTGATTATAATTATAAGCTAAAGTATGGTCTCAAAAGTCTCCGGAAATTACAATGTTCATTTATCTACCAGTGATCTTGCTAACAGAACCTGAAGATAATGCTAGCTAATAGTTTTTGCTTTACTAACCAATTGAAAGCTAACAAGAATAGTCTAAAATAGT